>JACEFZ010009065.1:1030000-1092500 GCA_014155875.1 Cepaea nemoralis
GGACGGCACTACAACAGTGAGAGTCCCCCAAGATTGCTAACCTGAATTTAAAAAATGCACTCTAAAGTCAGATGTGTTGGCCTAAGGATCTCGGTCCAAGAGTGCCTAACTAAGACACACCGCAATTACGTCTGATAAAAAAACACTCCGGATGAACGCAGAAGAAGAAGAAGAAGAAGAAGAAGAAGAAGAAGAAGAAGAAGAAGAAGAAGAAGAAGATCATATGGTAATTTTCATTCTGTAGAAAATAAGATGCATTGAGTTAATAATGAACTTGTTGCAGGTTACCTTGTATAGAGTATATTACTATTCTGTAATGACTAATGGGTGCAGGTGATGGATGGTGTGTGAGAGCAGCTGACAGACTGTTGTTGAGTTAATGATTAATCAATGGTAAATTTCTTGGTATGTTGTGTGTTGAAGTAATGTTTTTTTTTTTTGCATATCCTTTACAGGACATCGCTGTCAACATCAGCATCTTTCAGATGATTGTTGATTTCTTGGCAAGATTACGCTCAGTAGTTTGCCATTGCTTTCTGAGCGACCGGCTCCATACTCTCATCATTCACTGGCGCGACTCGAGCCGCTTCCGATTCTCGTGCGCTCACGTCAACCATGAGAGTATTCGGGGTTACGGAGACAGCTGCTAACCACTCGACCTTGAATTAATGATGAACCTATAGTGAGTTGCCTGGTATAGAATATGTGGTGTGTTGGATTAATGATTAACCTATGGTGAGTTGCCTGGTATAACATGTATGATATGTTCAGTTAATGGTGAAACTATAGCATGTTTATTATTATGTGATGTGTTGAGATGATGTTAAACCTATTTTGTAGTAAGTTTAGTATTATGTGATGTTTTGAGATAAGTATGAACCTATGGCAAGTTTATTATTATGTGATGTGTTGAGATAATGATGGACCTATGGTAAGTTGTCTGGTGTAGCATGTGTGATGTTAGTTAGTTAGTAAGTCGACAGATCATCCTCATTGCACATCGAACCATTCAGTCCATAAGTGCTCGGACCCCGCCTCAGTAAATCCCGAAGCGTGTACTGGCTAACGACAGCAGTTCTGTTTTGGTGTATTAATCTTCTTTGGCTTCACGCATAGTGTTCTTGTTTGGCCACACCTCTTTTAACTTGCTGTTCTCGCAGTCTTACCATGGTTGTAGATTCACAGTCATCACTTGGTTCTCGCAAAAGTCTTACTTCTTGTAGAACATTCAGAATGTCAGCCTGGTCCATGGCCCGTCCGCCTTCCACAGTAGCCTCACCTGCAAGCTTATCGGCTCGCTCATTTCCTCGTACACCCACATGTCCTGGCACAAAAACGAAACTAATCTTTGCCAACAGATACCGTTCCAGAGACAGCAGCCACTCTCTTCGGACCCACCCCATCTCTATCCTCCTGAGCATGCTCATTGAGTCACTAAGGAAACATGCCCTAGTGAATGTCTGCGTCTCGAGCCATATAATTGGTTTACTTACTGCCATGACTTCCATAGTCAGGCTACTTGTGGTCAAAGCAAAAGCACCAGAATCTTCCTTCACAATTCTCCCTCCGGCCTGAGCTGTAAAAGCCCATGAGCTTCTCACTCGTAGAACGACCGACCCATCTGTGTAAATGGCAGCATCATCCTCCAAATAATTCTCGAAGATCAAAGCCTGTACTTCCGCCTCCACAGCAGCCGGATTTTCTTGTCTGCATTTTCTGTCTAGTTGGATGCAAACTGAAAAGGATGTGTAGAAATCTGTTGGCACTTGTACCCACTCCTCGCCAGGTTCTAAGTCTTCATGGTGAACACACTTGTTGAAGAATGTCTTCGGCTTGACTCATCCACGACTTTCCTCTTTTTAACCTGCTGCCCTTTACCTTCTTAATTTCACTGTGCAGTGAATGTTGTGTGTTTGCGTTGACTCTGAGGTAGACACGTGGTCTGCAAATTTGTATACTGTCTCCAATGGTTGGAAAATCAAGAAGGTAGCGCATCACGATGCGCATGTGTGGTGTGTTGAGTTAATAATGAATCGATTATAGAATGGGGGATGTTTTGAGTGTATCATGAACCAATGGCAGGATTCCTAGTATAAAATGTGTGATATGTTGAGGTAAGGATGAACTGCAAATATGATAAAACAACAGCAGGAACGACGCTGAATCAAGTCAATAAATTCAAATATGTTGGAGACAATCATGAAATTACAAGGTGACATAGATAAAGATAAGCAAATGCTAAGCAAATACTGCTTATTTATATTATATATTATATAATATTGCATGTTAGAAAATTCTGGATTTCTATATCATACTTGATGTTTTACGGCAGTGAATCTTGGAATGTGAATGAGCTAATTAGGAAGAGCTTGGAGGCACGGAGATGATGTTTCTTAGATTCATTTTGGCAATACCTTGGAAGGTCAGAGTAAATAACTATTTTGAATGGAAGCGGCCTATGAAAGTTGAACATTATACAAAACTGTAATGGAATTTCATATTTTCATGTAGAGTTTCGTGTAGTTGAATCGGTGAGTATTTATTGTTTGTGTACTGATGAAGGCTGTGGTGCGCAACGTCCACTTTGTTACCTATGATTGTGTTCTCGTAAAGCCGACCGATTCTACTTCTCGTGTTTTGGCGATTCATTTTTGCAGAACTGTAAAAAAGTTACAAAGAGTTTTAGGGGGCCAGTACGACGAATGGTTAAGAAGGCTCGTTCTTAAACATCCGGTGTGCTGATGCCGAGGTACGGGGTTCAACCTCTACACATGACAGTTGGACTAAAATGTTGATTTATCGTACTTGACTTGGGGACGTAAATTACAAGTACCTCTGAAGTCGGAGCTCAAGCAACAACAATCCCACATCACACGAAGTAACATCCACACGCCCATGTAACAACACACCCCAAGTAACAACACATCTTAAGTAACAACACACCCCAAGAAACAACACATCCTAAGTAACAACACATCGCAAGTAAACACTTTACAATCCCCCAAGTCACAACCTATCGCAATGTGTAGACATCCTCGTACTGCTTGCTATCTGTGAACAGGAACTGAAGAGGGTCGGGGTAACTCACGTACTATCAAGGTGACCCCTTTACAAACAAGCCACAGCAAACAATTGGGCCTGGAACTATTGTGACAGAAGGAAATACACCCGGGAGCACTGACACATTCAATAATATACTGTAGCGTAGTGGCTAACACGCCGACCTGTGGGTCATGTATTCAAATCTCCATTGAGGCGAAGTTATTTCCATTGACCTGGTCTGTGAGGTCGACCCATCCTATAAAGGGTACCTGTCTGGGGAGAAAATACAGCCGGCGTGACACTGATCATGTGTCTCATATAGTGCCATTTGGACTGTTAGAATATGGCGCCAGCAAAATACACCCCCGGGAAGACCCGCTTGACTGCCAGTCGGGTGGTCACGTACTAAAACCCCCATCGAAGCGGAATTTTTGTAATTGACCCATGTCGACCCAGTCAAAATTGTACCATAAATGTCCCATGTCGACCCTGTCAAAATTGTACCAATTAAATGTGCTGGTCGCCATCGTGATGGCGACCAGCATCACCGATAGAGTACAGACTGGTGTATAAACATATCCTATTTCAAGATGTCGAGGATCAATGGGAAGTGTTGAAGAATTCAATCAGTTTGGCTAAAGAAACAGCTATTCCAAAATTAAAGAAAGTTCATTGGCACCTTGCCGTCTTGACAGACGATAGTTTGTAAGGGATGGAGTTATTGCCTCTCCATAGCACAAAGCCTGGGCTAAAATATAGAGATCATGTGTTGCCCATGCAGCATGATCCCTCTCTCGGCCTGCCTAGTTCACTCCAGAGGAAAGGTAACACCTCTACATCTGGAACAAGACAAGCTGCAGAAGCTGCCGGATCAGCAAAGCAATGCTCTAATTGTCCGCCTGTCGGAGCTTCGATCCTAGACCAGCCGCCAACCAAGGCTTAGGGCCTGGTCTACCCTGCCATGACACTTTGTCTTTAGGTTGCATTTCCTCGCACCACGGTAAGGCTTGTACCCTCCCAATTGCGCCCTTCCGAAAGAAAGTAAGTAAAGAAAGTAAGTAGTAAGATATGGATAACTGAAGAAATTTTACAACTAATGGAAACAAGAAGACACAACAAAAATAATCCTGCCAAATATTAAGAAATTCACAGAAAAGTCAGAACATTATGTAAAGAGGCAAAAGACGCTTGGCTTGAGAAAAACTGCATAGAGATTGAAAAACAACACAACCGTAAAAATACCAAATTAATGCACAAATGAATTCAGGAACTTACTAATAAAAGAACACGTACATTAAAAGGCTGCCGGAAAACGAACGATGGAAAAATAATAATAGGAAAAGATCAAATTTTACTTGTATGGTCAGATTATGTGAAAGATCTTTATGATGATAACCGAGAAGAACAGTATGCTGTTCAAAATAATAGCGAAGGACCCTCAACTCTGAAGATCGAGGTTCGGAACGTTCTTAACCATATGAAAACTGGCAAGAACCAAGGTTCAGGCAACATCACAACAGAAATGATTAATGCTTTAGAAGAATATGAAAATAGATCAAGTCGCCAGACTGCTGAACACAATATATGATACTGGAGATATACCTCCTGAATTATGTAATTCTGTATTTATTGCAATCCCAAAGAAATCATAAGTCTTGGAATGTGATCAGCATCGTATAATGAATATAATGAGTCACACAACGAAGATTTTGCTAAGAACTATCATGCAACGAGTTAAGAAAAAAATATAACCTGAAATAGGAGAAGAACAATGTGGGTTTGTAGAAGGCAAATGCTGTGTATATGCTGAGAACAGTAATTGAACGTTCTATAGAAGTAAACAAAGATCTACACCTTTGTTTTATTGACCACACAAAGGTTTTAGATAAAGTAAGACCTGTCAACATAATAGAGATGCTTACAGATCTACAAATTGATCTGAAAGAAATTAAACTTATTAAAAACATATATTGGAAACAACAAGCAGCCATAAGGAGTGTTAATGAAGTTGATCAATATTAAGAGATGTGAGACAGGGAGGTGTAATGTCTCCAGATAATTTTTCCATGTACAGTGAACATATTTTCAGAAATGTACAAGATGTGAAAGGCATCATCACTGGAGGAAGAAACATCAATAACATTAAATATGCAGATGATACTGCAAACAATGGGCAGGATCTGCAACAACTAGTAGACGCGGTTGTTGCGCACGGTGAACACATTGGGTTAGAATTAAATTGTAAGAAGACACAGATTATGGTCGTCACTAGGAAGAAGGAAATACCACAGTGTAATATGCAAGTAAATGGGAATATTCTTAAACAAGTGAATCGGTAAAATTTTCTCGGAACAGTCATAACATCAAATGGGAGATGCATTGAAGAGATTAGAACAAGAATCGCCAAGGCGAATATAGCCTTTTTCAAGATGAAAATCATACTACCAATAAAAATGTCTTGTGCTACGAGAAAAAGAGCGTTGAGGTGCTACATAGAACTTGTGCTTTTGTATGGATGTGAAGCGTGGACAATGAGCAGTCAATGCTGAAAAACATCTGATGGCTGTGGGCATGTGGTTTTTGAGGAGAATGCAAAGAATACCATGGATAGACAGAAAAGCCAATGGCAAATTCCTACACAAAAAAACAAACAAACAAAAAATTAAAATCGTAACCTGATTAGAGAAATTAGACGTAGTCAAAATTTTTTGGGTATGTTAAGAGAAGAATTAAAATGGAGAACTTGGTGATAACTAACAAAATCGAGGGGAAGAGAACAAGGGGAAGACAGAGAAGTAAATACTGGATGGCTTGACCATGTGGCAGGGTCGCGATAAGAACACTGAGTTGATCCACGACTCTGGTGATCGAGTGAAATGGCGAATCCTGACCGCCCACGCTTACCGGCATGGCACATGATGGATGGATAAACATATGGGGTTAACACCATATACCCGAAAGCCCCAAGGCGTGACACATTTTCTCTTAGTGTTATTCTTGTTATGGACAGATTAGAGATTAGAATGACAGATGGGTTTATCGCGTTTACGTTTAAACTGCGCTGTGATGATGGCGGGGTAGTGGGTTAGATCCATACACAAATCAGTTGGGTTCTAACGATGACTCCTCATTTAGAAAGCCACGGCAGACTACTGTAAATATGCTTATAAGATCAATCTGGTATTAACCGCAACGTCCAGCAAAGCAACATTTCAATGCAGACATTTTGACAAGAGTGAAACCGTACGAATTATCTAGAACAGAACACTGGAAGAACTATTCAAAGTGTACGTCCTGGTCATATCAATGCCAAGCTAGGGGCGGCTGATCACAGCATGTGATTAATCGCTATAGCCAGATCTCTTGTGATAGGCTTAAGAGCTACAGATAAGCTGATCAGACTAAATCATTCTGATTTCTGCGTGGTGTGTTCAAGTCATACAATGGTCACTTGGACTTATGTTGACTAATCGTCCTTGAATTGAGGACGTAAATTTAAGAACTCCAGAAGTCGGAGTGGATTCGCCTAATGGTGGGGGACACTAGTAATAGGGAAAGCTAACACACCCGCAAAATTAAAAATCCATTCTAACCCACCCGCAAAATTGAAAATCCATTGAACCCTCAAAGTAGAAGCGACGAGTAGTAAGTAGTAGAAGCATATGTGTGGACCACGCCTAAATACAGCGCGAACAAACGGGGGGGGGGGGGGGGGGGGGAACCCAAAGCCTATGCTATTAGTTGGCATGAACGTATTACGACAAATTTATTCTGTACTAGCTGACCCGGCCCGGCTTCGCCCAGTCCCTGGTGGGGAGCATCTCATTTAATTCATATAAGTAGTCATATAAGTTCTCGTTCCCGTTACCGACTGTCTGTCTGTCTGTCTGTCTGTCTGTCTGTCTGTCTGTCTGTCTGTCTGTCTGTCTGTCTGTCTGTCTGTCTGTCTGACCCGGCCCGGCATCGCCCAACTCCTGGTGTGGAGCATCTCATTTAATTCATATAAGTAGTCATATAAGCTCCCGTTCCCGTTCCCGACTATCTATCTGTCTGTCTGTCTGTCTATATGTCTGTCTGTCTGTCTGATCCGGCCCGGCTTCGCCCAGCCCCTGATGGCGAGCATCTCATTTAATTCATATAAGTAGTCATATAAGTTCCCGTTCCCGACTGTCTGTCTGTCTGTCTGTCTGTCTGTCTGTCTGTCTGTCTGTTGTCTGTCTGTCCGTCCCTCCCTCTCTGTCTGTCTGTCTGTCTGCCTGTCTGTCTAATCATTTATTGGTTGCAGTTAGAACAACCTTAGATAAACGAAGACCAACTTACAAAAAGCATTAGAAAGAGCACTTGAAAGATCTTTACATCTTCCCCAACAATTAACTATGGGTAAATGGAGCGGCGGCAGCAGCAGCAGCAGAAGAAGAAAAAGGAGGAGTAGGAGCTGGGAGGAGGAAGAGGGAGGTGGAGGAGGGAGGAGGAGGGAGGAAGAGATAGGCGGAGAGAGGAGGAGGAGGGAAGAGGAGGGAGGAGGAAGGAGGAGGAGGAGTAGGGAGGAATAGGAGGGAGGAGGAGGGATTAGGAGGAGGAGAGAGGAGGAGGAGGTAGGAGAAGGGAGGAGGAGGGAGGAGGAAGGAGGAGGATGAGGGAAGAGGAGGGAGGAGGAAGGAGGAGGAGGAGTAGGGAGGAATAGGAGGGAGGAGGAGGGATTAGGAGGAGCAGAGAAGAGGAGGAGGTAGGAGAAGGGAGGAGGAGGGAGGAGGAAGGAGGAGGAAGGATGAGGAGGCAGGAGGAGGAGGCAGGAGGAGCGAGGAGGAGGAGGAGGAGGGTAGGAGGAGGAAGAGGGAGGGGGAGGAGGAGGGAGGAGGAAGAGGGAGGAGGAAGGAGGAGGAGGGAGAAGGAGGGAGGAGAAGAACGCAGGGGGAGGAGGAGGAGGGAGATGGAGGAGGAGGAGAGAGGAGGAGGGAAGAGGCGGAGGGAGGAGGTGGAGGGAGGAGGCGGAGGGAGGAGGAAGAGGGAGAAGGATGACGGAGGAGGAGGGGAAGGATGAGGAGGGAGGAGGAGGAAGAAGGAGGAGGAGGAGGGAGGAGGAGGAGGGAGGTGGAGAGAGGAGGAGGGGGAGGAGGAGGGATGAGGGGGAGGACGTAGGAGGAGGAGGGAGGAGGAGGGAGTAGGAGGAGAGAGGAGGAGAAGGGAGGAGGAAGGAAAGGAGTGATTAGCAGGAGGGAGGAGGGAGGAGGCAGAGGGAGAAGGAGGAGGGAGAAGGAGGAGGGAGAAGGAGGAGGGAGGAGAAGGAGGAGGAGAGAGGAGGAGGAAGAGGGAGGAGGAGGGATGTGGAGGGAGGAGGAGGGAGGAGGTAGAGGGAGGAGGAGAGAGGATGAGGAGGAGAGGAGAAGGGAGGAGGAGGGATGAGGAGGGAGGAGGAGAGGGAGGAGGAGGGAGGAGGAGGTAGGAGGAGGAGGGAGGAAGAGGGAGGAGAAGGGGGTGGCGGGAGGAGGAGGGATGAGGGGGAGGACGTAGAATTAGAAGGAGGGAGGAGGAGGGAGTGGGAGGAGAGAGGAGGAGAAGGGAGGAGGAAGGAAGAGGAGTGATTAGGAGGAGGGAGGAGGGCGAGGAGGTAGGAGGAAGCGGGAGGAGGAGGGAGGAGGAGGAGGAAGGAGGAGGAGGAGAAAGAGGGAGGAGGAGGGGGAGGGAGGAGGGGGAGGGGAAGAGGAAGAGGGTAGGAGGAGGAGGTGGGGAGAGGAGGAGGAGGATTTTAACGCATATGCCTGTAGATAACTGCAGCGAAAAGGTGGGTCTGTCTATCTATCTGACCCGGCGTGGCTTCGCCCAGCTCCTGGCGGGTAGCGTCTCATTAAATTCATACAACAAAAAAAGTAACTTAAAAGAATGTCCTTCCACACACCATCCATTATTTTTAATGAAAACTCTTTCTAATCACCTGCATGACTACAGTAACTTCTTAAGCATAAAAAGATGAGTTACAATGTTATGCATTGTGCATTATTTTTATGAAAACTTTGAAAATGCCTTAAAGATTGTATCATTATTTATTATAACTCATATGCCGGTACATAACTATAGACACAGAGTTTATAAATCTTTGAAAACGATGCAACAATATGACTATAAGTTATACAGAAAAGTTATTAAAAGTTATGCCCCTTGAAATAACTTTTACAGAGTTAAGTTCCCTCGCTATATAGAAATTATAATGAAAAATGGAAAATTAAATAATATTCAGTAAGCAGCCGATTTCACACTAAAAAAATATCACAGTTGGCTGCGCTGGAATGAAAGGAAGACGTGTAGAAAATTTCATCTCAATCGGATGGGCCGTTCGCGAACGCATAAAAGACATACGGACATACAGACGGAGATTGCCTTTTATATATAAGATTTGTACATGATGACTGAGATAGCAATCGAGGAGTTCAGCAGAGTGCCGTTTTTAAACTGTTGTAATATATGGATTATCTTCGTGTACAGCGAATTAGGCTCAACATTTGCAATGGATATCTATCTGTTCAAACATCCTGCGGGGAGGGTGAGCTGAATCTAGTGCAGCTGGGGATTTGAGTTGGTTTGGCGTTGGTAAAGGATTACTTCTTTGCGCCAGAGGCTTCAGTTTCCTTCCATAGACCATACAAAGAGAATCTCCGCACAATGCACGAACTTTCTAGTTCCAACGAGAATCTAAATGTGTGCGTATCAGAATCGGACATGTTGTATATATTTGCTATTTGTGGTTTGGTTGTTGATCGTGAAATTTAGCTCGAGCAGCAGTCTACTCCTGTTAGGGATCAACTCTGTTAACGAAATTCGTCTATGTTACTGTCTCAATCCACCCAGCATCATATCTCGTTGTCTGCCTCTGCCTCTGCTTCTTGAGGAATATAGTAATAATGTACAAAGTAAAGAACCTGTTTCCACCTATTGAGGTTGTCAGTTTATGTTGTGTATATACCCAGATAGAGGTCCAACATGGCAGATAGGCTGTTGGCCTTCTGGGTGGTTTTGCTTTTGGCTACGGTTTGCTTATGCATTTTCCTCATTTTCGAATGAAAGAACATGGTTCCGTCGTCCAGATACTGAGTTTAGTGCATGGAGTGACACTGTGAGCTGTTGATTTCTTGTGGAATATCTGTTTGCGGTGGTTTTGTGAACTGCATACTAAGAAAATGGCGACTCTCCGGTTGCTTAACTAGCTGGTTTTGTCTTATATAGTAATGTGTGCGCAACTGTTGGTTTTTTAGTGACAATGAACTGCAATTTTAGTGGCAGACTCTTGTGTTGGCATTCTGTCAGCGGTCTTATGCAGGCATGCCTGTGCGTGCTGTTTGTCAGGACTGCTGTCTGTTCCACTTTTCACAAGGAACAGTGAGGGGCATTTTGTGTGATATTCACTGGCACAGGAACGTAGCATTATGTCGTGATTTGTTGCCGTGAAGTTAGAACCGCAACTAACGACTAACCCAGATAGCATTTATCCATCTGATTTTAGAGTCTCACTTCAGCACATTAGCCATAGCTTCTTAGTTTCCTCTTCTTCTTGTGCGTTCATCCGGAGAGTTTTTTCGGACTTTATTGCGTTGTGCCTGTTTACAGAAGAGCTGCGTCCTTGCACCGTTAGGCCGACACATCCGACTTCTGCGGGCATTTTTTGACCGGATTAACCTTCCCGGGGGCGTCATAGTGTGAAGGCACAGTGTCTGGACTTCAACGTCTTAAGATGGTTGAACTGTTTCATGTGTTGTCTCTTTATAAATGCAACGCAAGAAGGGTGGTGCCTATGCTAATTCTAATGTCTTAGTTTCTGATTCAAGTCTCTTCTAGTTAAGTTGGTAGTTTTTCTCCGTGATAATTCTAAGATTGTCTTTTTTTTTTTTCTATTTCAAGTATCTTCTAGTGAAACTGACAGATTTCTCTATTATAATTCTAAAGTCATGTTTTCTAATTCAAGTCTCTTCTGCTGAAGTTGGTAGTTTTCTCTATGGTAATTCTAAAATCATGTTTCCTAATTCACGTCTCTTCCAGTGGAGTTTGTAGCTTTGTCTATGATATTTCTAAAGTCCTCGTTTCTATTTCTGACTCTTCTGCTGTACTCAAGTATTCAATTTAAGGGGATAATGGGGAACGGCTGGAGGAGCGGCTGGCCGAGAGGCTAGAACGCCGGACTCTCATTCGGGAGGCCCGGGTTCGATCCTTCGGTAAGGTGTCGGATTTTTTTCTGTCGGAAGAAAATCCTAACCTGCACAGTTCGCGGCGACTGCACTAGCCAGGCGGCCTTTATTCCTCAGGCTCAAAGACCCCTCTGCCATACACCGCAAGGTACTATATTTACAGTAAATGACAGTTAATGACAGTTTAATGGGGAACGATTTAGATAGCTTCATTGTTTGGTATTGGTAGCAGAGTGGTTTGAAAATACTGGATTAGGAAATGCATACCTCTTGCTGTCCCGACCAACACATTATGTGTAAAATGCGCTCTATTTGTATGTACTAAACAGCAAATAATGCGTTGTTTTACATTTTAAGTTTGGTCTGAACATACTAAAGATACCTGTCTAGTTATTATAACATTCAGCACAGTATGTTTTATTCCAAGGGCAATTATGTTTGTCTCATGTTCATTGTTATATGTCTTTGGCAGGAGGTTTCTGTTAACCCCAGGTTGATATTTCACATATTTTAGCATAATATGTTGATGCTGTTTCCTTCGTTATTGTTCCGTGTCATGACCTGACTTGATGGTAGGTCAAGGTTAGAATGTGTACTCATCAACAACGTAAGTTCGAGAGACGGCATGCTGGATGCAGAGTCCGTGCGCCCACAAGAAAGAAGGCAATAGGCTAAACTGGAAGATGAGCGTTCGGGACATACCTGTCAGGGAAGACTGATAACTTTTCCCTCTGTTTGTTGTTGTATAGCGTACTCAGCCTGGGTTGAGCCATTGACTATTTAATTATTATTTAATTTGTTAGTGAAGCGTTTAAATCGATATCATATGAAAATATTGTATGTTTATTTCCTGTGAAGGAGGGAGTGGAAAAGAGAGGGTGAGAGATAGAGAGAGAGAGAGAGAGAGAGAGAGAGAGAGAGAGAGAGAGAGAGAAAGAGAGAGAGAGAGGGAGAGAGAGAGAGAGAGAGAGAAAGAAAGAAAAGAAAAAAAGAAAAAAGAAGTAGGAAACGAAAGAAATAAAGGGAGAGAGAAAGAGAGAGAGAAAGAGAGAGAGAAAGAGAGAGAGAGAGACAGACAGACAGACAGACAGACAGACAGACATACAGAAAGACAGACAGACAGACAGACAGAAAAAAGAAAGAGATAGGGAAAGAAGGAAAGAAAGAGAGAGAGAGAAAGAATGGATGAAAGAAACAGAGAAAGAGAGAGAGAGAGAGAAAGAGGAAGAAAGCGAGAGAGAAAGAAAGAACGAAAGAGAAAGAAAGAGACACAGAGAGAGAGAGCGAGCGAGAGAGAGAGAGAGAGAGAGAGAGAGAGAGAGAGAGAGAGAGAGAGAGAGAGAGAGAGAGAGAGAGAGAGACGTAACAGAGAACTCAAACCCCATTAACAGACATCACGTTGACGACGTGAATCGAAAACAATAATAATACTAAAATAACGTTAAGAAAATACGTAAAAATAAGCTAAACCACAACACAACGAATCCAACGTTTCGATCTTAGTGAACTTCTTCAAGAACAACACACAGTAACAATGAAATTAATAAATCAAAATGAAAACACGGGATATTATAAATAAGGGCTATTTACAACAGTCGTCAAGTGGTTGGTTCATGAACTTATGATGGATAATACATGTAATTAACATTGCCGTCACAATGTTACGTCTGGGATCGTTTGGAGTTCTGACTTCCACGGAGTGTACAAGGAACAAAGGGTATAGATGGCATTGAACGAGCATGAACGCAAAACTTTATCACGTCAGGCAAAATATAGCCTCAAAGGAGAAGTTAATACACTTCGTGACATACTTCGTGACATTCCAATCCGGGCAATCTGTCGCAAAATCTTCTAGAATTAAAATAGTTAACCAGCCTGTAACGTGAACATTTTGAGGCGAAATAGAGCGTGTCTTGGGGCCGGCCATACTGGCTCCCTACTGCGCGACAGTAAGTACTTGACAGTATAATTTACTGATCAGTAAACATGACATGAGCAAATTTGACTGCTTTTGACCTAAAGATCCGTGTCAAAGCAATGTCTGGCCACTTAACTAAATCAATAAACGGTAAAATAGTTACTCCCTTTTGAAGTTCTGTATGACTGAGAGAGCAAAGAAGTGAGTTGTGACCTACTTCTCAAAATGTGCTCCGTTTTACGTAAAATCTCAAATATCAGAGCGAAACCCACTATTAAATTGTCCCCACATGTTAACTACAACCACGTTATACGGTTGACGGGGTATATATTCAACAGGGTATGTAATGTAACTTTTTCGGAATAGTTTTCTTCATAAACAGCACACACGTTGTAATGCGTTAATTTACAACGAAGCTGAGATATTTATACTTACTTTAAAAGGTGAATATCCTTTACAGTCAGTTGCAGTCAACACCAATATTTTACTGCCGTTGTTCATGCCTTGGCAAGGTTTTACGTTTAGTAGTTTGCCTTTGCTTTCTGAACGACCGGCTCCCATACCAACACGTTAAAACCAGCGCGACAATGTCTGCTGCCAAATCGGTCTTCGCTGTGTTTCCAATGCTTGTAAGCGGCATTACGAATCGCGTACGCAATGCCGTCGCCACGGAGACTTGCATTTATACTTTTAGCCGACATAAAAAATGTTAGTTGCATATCATTTACAGGACGTCGTTGCCAACCCCAGGATGTTTTTTGACTGTGATTTCTTGACCAGTTTACGTCCAGTACTTCGCCATTGCTTTCTGAAAGATTGGCACTAATACCATAAACGCATGGCTAAATCCCCTGCAGCTGTTTTTCGAACAGTATGCGGATTTACAAATCACGTCCGTAACCACTTCGCCATCGACCAGACATAAACGAATCCACAAATGCAGAATTTATTAAGACCCGCATCGCTTTCTTTAAAAAACGGCATATTTTCTTTCGTGGATAGGCTTTCGAATTTTGTCGTCTTTCCTTCTCAGACAATTTCCAGAATTAGTCGAAAATTGTCTGATACCTATTTTTGCGAGGCTGGGTCAACCTCAGAGCAGTACTTGTCAGAAAAATAACCCGGCCTTTGCTGGGGATTGTGCCCAGACCACTGTCTTAGCATGTTAGTGCGCTAACTATTTTGCAACGTACTCTTTCTGTTGCATAAGCCTACCAGTTAAAACCCACAATGCCTAAGCATTAATTTGTTTAAAAGTTGCAACCGGTTGTGATAGAACCAGGCATTGTACAGCAACCCAGTAAAAATAAAAGTAAGTAAAAGTCCCTTTTACACCCCTGGTCTTAATGTCATCATCATCATCAAGTGCCCTGACAGATGGCGTAGGCGTTCATGGCTCTCCACAGATCTCGGTCTTTGATGTTCTGGATCAACTCTGCTGATGATATTCCTCCATGCCACCGTCCGAGACAATCTGAGTTTGGAGAGGGGAATGCGAACTCTGCAACAGATTCCCATAGAGATGGCATTGTGGTACTGGGCTGGGAAACAGGTCTCGCACCAATCTCACTCTCGTAGATGCAAAAGGGTCAGGAGATCTAAGCGTTAGTGCATCAGAGGCTCATCTTCGAGAAGATTCACAAAAGACGTACGAACGTACGAACGGATGAACGAATGAACGGGCTAACCAACAACTAACCAACCAACCAAAAAATCAACCAACTAACCAACAACTAACTAACCAACCACAAAATTAACCAACCAACCCGCACATACAAATCACAATGAATTTTAGAAATAGATCCAACACATTAAAATATACATACTTCCACAAAGGGATAGCGTCCACTCACAAACAGAACAGAAGCACAGTATCCTAAATCACAGTTTATCATCGTGCTATCAAAATCCAAGGAATACAACCGGTAGGGAACAATCACTCAAGCATTGTGAATTATAACTGTGTTAAAACGGACCGGGTCTGGGTATCTTAAGTTTGGGAACTTGAAGTTGACACAGATACCAGTGTCACGTGGAGCGCTGATAATGTTTGTGTGTACCCACCGCACACCGGTAAATATATGCTAGTGGGACTACAAAGTCAGACCTGGGTTTCACTTCTGCCTTAAGGTGGGATTGAATTGGAGAGGGTTATGAATGGTTTAACTCTTGAAGATTAGGGAGTTTTGGTTCAGGATTTGTCTATCTGGGTGACATTCTACTGGTCAACATAACATGTTAATTATTATCATGGTTTTTAATCTATATTTGTTTGTCTTTCACTTATTTAGTTAGGCTTCGCGGGGGAGGAGTAAGTGGCGTTCTAGCGCATATGACTATCGCCTAACCGTCAAATTCCCTCCGCAGTTTCGCTAGCACTATTGTTTCTGATCAATTCCTTATCGGTTTGCTAGACCTGTCATTGATTTCTTACCCACTTGATCCTGAAGTTCCAAACTACAATTACATTATAAGTTGTAATAAGAGGCATATTTAACATTTACAATATAAAATTAATTACGTGTCTTTTACGGGACGTAGCATTTTTAGACTCTTTGTGATTCACTATGCAGTTTTACGTTCAATAGTTTGACATTGTTTCTGAACGACCGATGCCTTATATGTCAATGAAAAGCTATCTGCTTCCAAATCGGATTTCGAATCCTGGACTCGGTATGCAGGGGAATTGTGAAACTACGTTTTATTAACCGCTAAGCCACAGACGTCGGTATTTACAACTTAATTTTTAACAAACTCATCAATGAAAATCTGCCAAAGGGGGAAGGTGGGAGTTGTGAAATGTCGGCCCCAAATACTGACCACTCAGCCCCATATAATTGCATTCTATACCTCTTTGGGTGAAGGTCAGAGTAGCCGAGTGGTTTAATGCGCTCGCACGTACATTTCACGTACGCTGATGGTGAGGTAGTGGGTTCATTCCACACAGGTCAGTTGGAGTGAATCGTTGACTTCTCGTTTAGAAACCAACGGCAAACTCATCATCATCAGCATGATGTTCCAAGCCGACAAGCGTGGGTGTTCCTGATTCGCCATCTTACACGATCACCCGAGTCTTGGGACTGTCCGAGATCACCTCCATACCGGGCGAGGCTGCTCTTGTAGAGCACTCATTTACGTCGTTTATCTGATTTTATGTGAACTGACGAATCATGACATTCTAGGCAACTGCAAAGAAGGTAGCTGCTTTCTTTCGCAGAGATGACCATATTGGTTTAAGACCGTAGCCAAAAAAATCCTCTGCCCACCGTGGCGAAACTCGAGACTATAACCACCAACTATCTGTCAGCTGCTCCCCAGCTCCATCCATCACCTGCACCCGTGGTTTCGCGTTTCCCTAGACAGGCGGACAAATAGAACGTAACTTTGCTGATCTGGCAGCCTCTACAGCTGGTCTTGTTCCAGATGTATTGGTGTTACCTTACTCTAGAGCAAACTAAGCAGGCCGAGAGAGGGATCATGTTGCATGGACAATAAGTGGTCTCTACAATTCAGCCCAAGCTTTGTGCTGTGGAGAGGTATAACGCCATTTTACAAACTAGGGGGGGGGGGGGGTAAAAGAGACTCCACCTTGCCCAAGGGTGTCCAGTAGAATAGTAGAGGGACTGGTGCGCCTTTCCTTTTTTTTTTTTTTTTTTTTTACAAATAAAGGATACCACTATCCCGCCAACTGAACGTAACTACTGAACGTAAACTTGCCCAGGAATCACAAACAGCCAAAATATGCTGGGGTTGACTGCTAAGTCCTGAAAAGGATATGCAACAACTTTCTTCTTCTTCCTCTACCCCGCCAAACTACTGAACGTAAAATTACCCCGAAAATCAACATGGGGTTGTTGACAACTTCCTGTAAAGAGGATGCAACATTTTTTTAAAAAAAAAGCTCTTTATATACCAGACAGTTGTTACTTTAAGTTTTCTCTCAAGCAGTTGTTATTTTCAGTTAATATACGTTGGGATTGCAGGAGTTAAATTATTAACATTAAGGAGACAGTCGGAGTTATTTAAGTGACTTTTCAGACAGAGTTGATTAACACAAGAAACACATGAGTACAGGGAGAAAGTATGTTGGGTATGAGGGCAGCAACAAACGCATGGTGCGTTGTTTAATACAACATGGTCGACGTATTTAAAGTCACAGGTTGTATTATTTTGACTGGCATTATTATGTCATGGCCTAGAATAGAAAGGGTTTTAATATTTTTACAGGCAAAGGGTCCACTTCATTGCACTGGGTTTTTACCCATATAACTCGGTCTCTTTCCACAGGGCGGCCTACCGAAAGCATCACAGAGAGCACTACCTCTGTAGCTCTAGCTCTCCCCTCCTCTCCTCGGCGATCTGCTGTATTGGGAGACGGAAGGCGACAGCAGCAGCAGTAGTAGCTGGAGGAGGGAGAGGAGAAGAAGGAATAATAATAATAATGGTAATAGAAAAAGAAGAAGAGGAAGGGGAGGGGCAGGAGGTATAGATGAAGAGGCAGGAGAAAAGGAAGAAGCAGCAGCAGCAGCAGCAGCAGCGGAAGAAGAAGAAGAAGAAGAAGAAGAAGAAGAAGAAGAAGAAGAAGAAGAAGAAGAAGAAGAAGAAGAAGAAGAAGAAGAAGAAGAAGAAGAGGCACAATAATAATAATAATAATAATAATAATAATAATAATAATAAGAAGAAGAAGAAGAAGAAGAAGAAGAAGAAGAAGAAGATGAAGAAGAAGAAGAAGAAGAAGAAGGACAACAACAACAACAACAAGAAAAAGAAGAAGGGAAAGAGAAGGATGAGTAGATGAAGAAGAAGGAGAAAAAAGAAGAAGCAGCAGCAGCAGCAGCATCAGCAGCAGTAGAAGAAGAAGAAGAAGAAGAAGAAGAAGAAGAAGAAGAAGAAGAAGAAGAAGAAGAAGAAGAAGAAGAAGAAGAAGAAGAAGAAGAAGAAGAAGGAGGAGGAGGAGAAGGAGGAGGAGGAGGAGGAGAAGAAGAAGAAGGAGGATGAGGATAAGAAGAAGAAGAAGAAGAAGAAGAAGAAGAAGAAGAAGAAGAAGAAGAAGAAGAAGAAGAAGAAGAAGAAGAAGAAGAAGGAGGAGGAGGAGGAGGAGGAGGTGGAGGAGGAGGAGAAGCAGGAGGAAAAGAAGAACGTGTCTTCTTAAACCAGAGCAGCAAATGTACTCCACAAATATTCCATCTAGTTGTTGTTGTTAACATGGCATGCTCAAGCGGCTTATCCATGTCCGAATGTCTGTAAGTATCTTGATTCACCGTTCGGTTGCGTGTGCAAGTCGATGTTCTATAGTGCATGACCTCTTCCTGCATTTCTAGTATAACGTTAACCGCATATAGCCAGTTATCTCATTGGATTATCCCCAATGCTGTCTTTACGGCAATTCCCAAACGGTTGTTTTAAAAGGAAGGTGGGGGTGGGGGAGGTCACCTGGCAGCCCAGATAAGTTTTAAAAATCCCCTGCAATAAGGATTCAAACCAAAGACCACACTCAGATCGGTAAAAATGTAGCAGCTACGCTAACGATTCCCCCCCCCCCCCCCCGACTGCAATTCAATTAATAAAATGTGTCATTACCTACGATTCATTGTTTGAGTATCATGGGAGGGGTTTTTGACAGTCTGAGGATAAAGTCTCCATGCCTGCAATTCTACTAGTACGAAGTACATTAGTTTCTTTAGAGAGGCAAGAAGCCATGTAACTGAGTCAGTGCTATGAGATGATTAATCGTCTTAAGTGACTTCCTGTATCTGCCAGTGGCTTACGTAAGCAGATGTCCCTATGAAACCCTCGTTAATTTGATATATAATACAGCATGTCTGCTACCATATTAACAATACTTCTCATTTTCCGTAATCCATTTCTGTTTGGTCCAAATCTACTTTATGTTTGCCACTGAATCTATTAATGACGGCGGTTCAAATCCCAGTGTCTCTACAATAGGTTTAATTCTTTTTTGTAGGGCCAATTGTGATTTCTAATCTCTAATTCAATCTCCTACTTCTATGAGTGCCCATCAGAATCTATGATTAATGTGTTTGCTAATTCTATGGCCTCAAGGGTTACTGATAGAGACTGTACCAACCTGACGATAGACAGAAAGTGCTGGAAATTTATTACAGCAAACATTAGTTGTGGAAGATCCCATTTGATACTAGATAATACTAATAGAACAGTTAGTAAATGACACGTCTAATGGCGCATTGATCATATTCTGCCAGACCCATATATCATAGACTAGTCAGTACTCTATGGGCGATGTGATCAGTACCACGCCGACCGCCTTTATTTCCCATGGACATTTTCTTGTACACATTTTAGGCCGGGTCGACCTGGGAGTCCTGGTCAGTTTTAAAAATTAAGATCCGCCCGTTTACGGATCTAACCTGTGACCGGCAGACAGGAGTCTAGCTACTACGCTATCGCGGCTCCTCATGATGATACCAGTTTATGCTGTCAGCGCGGGTGGCAATCAACTAAGTGAAGGGCCTCATGC
The DNA here is from genome assembly GCA_014155875.1 of Cepaea nemoralis. Taxonomy (NCBI): domain Eukaryota; kingdom Metazoa; phylum Mollusca; class Gastropoda; order Stylommatophora; family Helicidae; genus Cepaea; species Cepaea nemoralis. The sequence continues at coordinate 1,049,634 of JACEFZ010009065.1, forward strand.
CTCCCGTGGACTAGAGCCCTCTATTCTACAGCATTTATTGTCAATGACCCTGCTTACATACTGGAGCTCGGGTGAACATTAATAGGCATTGTTTCGCCTTATTTACCAAGTTATTACTTCAATAAATATATATAATACCCAGCCTCGCTGGCTAGCTAAACCAATAACACCAAAGTGCTCGATAAATCGATGGAGACGAGGCTTTGTGGATCGGCTATATCATACTCGACATAGTCTTTGTTGTCTGTCATTGCCTGGAAACATTCAATCCACCCCTTTTTTTTAAAAATTAGGAAAAGTAGAACAATTATTTCTTTGTGTGTGCGCGCCTGAAGAAAGGAATATTAATTTTCTCGATTACTTCATTGCGACGAATAGAGCAGAATATGTCCCAGAACATTTACAGAGTTTTCATCGCAGATTTAACTCTTATAGACCGGTGAACTAGTTTGTGGGAGCCACGAATCATCATCATCATCATCATCATCATCATCATCATCATCATCATCATCATCATCATCATCATCATCATCATCATCATCATCATGTTCCATGCCGATAAGCGTGGGCGGTCATGTTTCACCATCCCACACGATCACCACCCACTAATCATGGCTAGTAATTTAAATACATTCTTTGTTTCGTGTTCCCATTGGTTATACTTTTGTTGACACGAATTTCTTGTTAACTAATGTATAGTACATAAATATCATCATCAAAAGTCCCGCCAATTGGCGTAGACCTTCATGCGTCTCCACAGTTCTCGGACTCTGAAGTTTTCTGGATCAATTATGTCGATTACTTTCTTCCACGTCACTGTCCCAGCTCATCCAGCATGATTTCTCTTGGTCTACCCCCGCCTCTTGTACCGCAGACCTTTCCTGTTGTCCGGAATCCCAATCACAGCCTGTCTTCTCATCAGAGGACCAAAGAATAGTGTTTGTCTGTGTCTTATTTGTGTGCATCCTGTTCTTCTTTCATTGGCATTTCAGTGAGTGTCCGCAGGTGGTCAGTCTTTACTTTCCCTATCAAATGGCAGGCCCAGGTATCTATCCCTAGTTCTACCGCGCTCAAGCCATTGTCAACTCAACGTGCTAACTGATACGTTAACGCAAATCCAACTGTCAAAAGTAATGATAAATAATTGTAGACGGACTAAGATTAGTTGCAGTGTCATATACAGGACGTCGCAATTAACCCCAGCATTTATGGTTGTGTTTTACAAGGCAATGTTTACGTTCGGTAGCTGGCCATTGCTTTCTGAACGATCGATGCACATGCCATCAAAATCAACGCAAGGCTGGGTGCGACCAAATCGTCCAAGCTGACCTCGAACCCTCGACACCGAACGTCGAGGAACCGGGAAACGCACGGACTGTAAATTAGCCACAGCGCCGGACTAACAACGCCAGCATAAAGTTGGTATCATGTTCGCCAGGGACGGCCTGAGAACCTAGGTCAAAATTAAAAATAAATCCTCCTGGACGTTAATTCGAATATATCGAAGGAGCTTCAAATGAGAACCTTAAATGCATTTTTTTTTAAATTTTGGGTGCGTGAAAATAGTCTGAAGTAAAGAATAAATGTATAATTTTTCGATGTAGCACCACTGGATTCAATGCAAGTCCTTTAATGCAAGTCCAATAAAATGCTTGGATTCCTGTAAAAAACAAAATTCTTTTGGCGGCGTGTGTAACAACTCATTACCACCTGCTTTACATTTTCATCCTTAACGAAACGTTTTGAAACTTCCTACTCCACTCATACACTTGGTGGACTGACAGGTATGCATCACCAAACTATACTTTCATTCGTCGATGAATTTCTATAGGTTTCACTCCTTCGGTGATTAAAACAAAAAACGTATAACAGAACTCTGATCCTCTTTGTTTCAGGTCAAAAATGGGGTCGCCATCTTTACACTGTTCTTATGACGTCACAGTGTTCGCCTGCACCGTGATGTCGCGTGCTTAATACTCTTGACATACTTAACAACAATATGACAAATTACAAGGACATTGTTGTTATAATTTCTATCGTACTTTTACGGTTTTCATTTAAAGCCTCTTCGCATATTTTCCAGGTAGGCAGACAGTCATGAAGGCCACTAATCTACCCCATCTCCCACTTATTAAGCTATCCTTATGCAATTATAGTGATCCTTGGCAACACCGGAGAAAAAGTAGCAATTGCTGGGTTTTATGAGCACTTGCCATATGTTAGTTAGTTAGTTAGTCGACAGATCATCCTCATTGCACATCGAACCATTCAGTCCATAAGTGCTCGGATCCCCTCCTCAGCAAATCCCGCAGAGTGTAGCGGCTAACGACGCCAGTTCTGTGTTGGTTTATCAATCTTCTTTGGCTTCCTGCGTAGTGTTCTTGTTTGGCCACCCCTCTTTTAACCTGCTGCTCTAGCAGTCTGGCCATTGTTGTAGATTCACAGTCATCACTTGATTCTCGCAAAAGTCTTACTTCTCGTAGAGCATTCAGAATGTCAGCCTGGTCCATGGCGCGTCCGCCCTCCACAGTAGCCTCACCTGCGAGCTTGTCAGCCCGCTCATTTTCTTGTACTCCCGCATGCCCTGCCACGAAGATGAAACTAATCTTTGCCAGCCGAGACCGCTCCAGAGGCAGCAACCATTCTCTTCGGTTGCCATATGTATATTTCAGGACATTCATCTCACGTTCCCTGTCAGCCAAATAGATATGCAATTGAAACAACTCTCTCTCTCTCTCTCTCTCTCTCTCTCTCTCTCTCTCTCTCTCTCTCTCTCTCTCTCTCTCTCTCTCACACACACACACACACACACACACACACACACACACACCCCACGCACCCATTCTCAGATCTAAATATAGCATGACGTTAAGAATGTCAGGATTTTAACAGCATAGAAACAATAAACTACAACAACATAATTATTGTCGCGCTACACCACAAGGGGCAATGTCGGGAAAGTTAATGGAGGTGGTGTTGTTTCTTGTTCTTCTTCGTTACCTTCTGACGTCAGTTTGAATATATTTACAGAAAGCAGCGGTCAACTTGAGCTTGTTGACATTTCCATAGAGTTTGTATTCACATGGAGTGGGCGTAGGCTAAACTAATTTGTGTTGTTCTAAATATGTTGGGAACTTGCGGAGCAAATGTTTAGCCGTCATGTTACTGGTTCCACGATTACATTCATCAGTATTTCCTAAATTTAGTTTATTGAACGTGTTATATTTTAGTCTGCGATCTCTGACGTAATCATAGAGCCAATTACGTTGCACTGTTTCAAGACCGCGGTTCTGTGCATTGTTTGTAATGATATATTTTCTTCCATTGAATAGGAATGGCCAAAATGCTTTCAGCATGAAATCTGTATTGACATCTAAAGAGATTAACAACGCATTAACACTTGAGAATTGTCAAATGTTACGTATATTCAACACTACTGTATGGCGCGGAAGCCTGTACATTGAACAAGCAGCTAGAAAGTCGCATAGAAGCCCTGGAGATGTGGATATACAGACGAATATGTCGTATTTCATGGGGAAAAACACACACTCAAATACAGAGGTTCTAGAAAAACTGGGAATGAAAAGAGAGTTGATGAAAGAAATAAAAAAAGAGGCAAGTGAAATATTTCGGCCTCATTAAAAGACATAATAGTCTTATAAAAACCTTACTAGAGGGCACGGTTGAGGGCAAGCGAGCAAGAGGTAGACAACGATACAAGGGGGAAGATAACATCAAGAGATGGACGAACATAATCTGACAGAATGTACAGTCAGGGCGAGAGACAGACAGTGTTTGAGGTCCAATGAAGCCAACCTGCATTGTGGAGACAGCACTTGAGTTATTGATTGATTTTCTTCCTCCTCTTCTTCATTCCTCTTTCGAGGGGAGTGCATCACACCCATCTATGTACCCAGGTTAGTGTGTCCGATTTCGACCCCACACTTCCCTTTCGCCGGTATCCCTGGCGCAGAGGTTAACGTCTTTCTCCGTAATCCCGTATATTCTCGCGAGTAACGCAGCTGCGAGAGATTCACTAGCGGATCCCGCGGCGTTGGTTACTTACGACAGTATGTGAGCCGGTCGTTCAGAAAGCAATGGCAAATTACTGAGCGTAATCTTGCCTAGTATATCAACAGCAGCTGAAAATGCTGGTGTTGACTGCAACGTCCTGTAAGGGATATGCAACATTAAAAAAAAAACTTCCCTTTCAAACGACAGTATCTGCCATGTGGCTATATTTACGTCCACTATCTATATCTCTGGTCATGTGTACGTGTACCATCATCATCATTTGCCATACCGATAAGCGTGGGCGGTCTTGGTTCGCAATCTCAAAAGATCAGTCTCGGATCAGCTTTGTGTTCTTGTTCGGATTATGCCATGTGGCCACGCCATGCAGGCATTCACGAGGGGGCTTCACTTGAAAACCTTACAAGTGTGATAGCAATTACAATACACACAGACGATGGTAGCCTAGGCAGGCCGACACACCGGAAAAATCTGGCTTCATCGGTCGGGAGACATGTGCTCGAGACTGCTCACGTGGTTGAAAGAGACAGTGCCTTCCGTGTGTTGTTCAACACACAAAGTAGTCGATTGTTAAAGTTTGCTGAAGCTATACTAATCAACCTTCGTAAGCCGTCCTTGTGTAAGCAGAAAGACATGTTAGTCAGTTTAAAATTACCGTGGTAGACAATCGACATTACTGTGCGAACATGTGTATATTTCAGTTTGAAGGAGTTATCTAATTAATTCACGTAAGTTGTGTGATTTCTGCAGTATGTACCTGACGAGATGCAGCGAAATATGCCAGGCAATAAATCGTGCAATCTATTGTTTGTGTCTTCGTTATTCAAAATAACCAAGTCATTGTCTTGTAAGTTGTCAATATTGTTGTTAAGGGATGTCAAGAGTGTTCGGCACGTGATATCACGGTGCAGAAAACACGGTGACGTCATAAGGACATTCAAAAGATGGCCGCCCCACTTTTGATAAGCACCATCAGTTTTTTGTTATTTCTTTTAATCAGTGAAGAGGGGGAACCTATAGCAATTCATCGGCGAATGAAGGTCCAGTATAGTGACGCATGCCTGTCAGTCCAGCAAGTGTATGAGTGGAGTAGGAAGTGTAGAAACGGCGTGACTTATATGACAGACTTTTCGGTCCGATGAAGAGGTACAGCAGGTGATGCATGAGTGGTTACACACCAAAGGAATTTTTTTTCTACAGGAACCCAAGCACCTTATCGGCACCAGAGGACTTGAACGCAGTGGTGACTGCATCGAAAAATGATACATTTGTTCTTTATTTGTTCAGAAAAAAGACCTCTTTATTTAAAAAAAAAAAAAAAAAAAAAAAAAATTACCGTTTTTATTTGAAGCCCCTTCGTATATCCTTATCTTTATTCTGCTCTTTCTCCATCAGTTCTGTGTTTTGTAGTTTTCTGCGTGTTCAAGTTTTTCTGTCTCCATTTAACATGCCTGACATCCATTTCCACGAGGTTGGGTTGACCCTAGAGCGGTATCGGTGAGAAATAAAACATCCTTCTTCTGTTTGATTGAACTGGGACCACACCGTGGCGGGGTGCTAGTCACTATACCACATCTTTCACTTACCAGGGTGTTCGCCAGTATATTTGTCATAGTTTATTGAGGATTTATTGACAAAATACAATTAGCGACCAAAATATTAATTATTTCATAATATAACATAATATATCGTCCAGGAACTGTATTTGTTGACAAGATACAATCAGCGACCAACATGTTCATGATTCACAAAACATCGTAAGTCTTCTTCAAGGGGCGATATTTGCTTCTCGTTACCTTTTGAAATTATACAGTCAGCGACCAACATGTTCATGTTTCATATAACACTACATACCTTCAAGGAACGATATTTGCTTCTTGTTACAATCAGCAGTTAAAATGTTGAGTATTTTATGTAACATTACCTTACGCCCAGCAGCGGTATTTGCTGAAACAATAGTCAGAGACCAAAATGTTCAATATTTAATATAACATTATATGACGCCAAGAAGATGTTGACAGAGAGGACAGATTGTACTTCTGACCACCGTGAAATCTTTGGTCCAATTCCGGTAAGGCTCGAGGATGTCAAAACAAGATAACACTGTCATGACACTGCTTCCTTGATGAAATGGTCAGGCTGCCTGCTTTCTGCTCTAAGGGTCGTTTGTTCCTTTGTGGAATGCTGACACTGAGACCAACAAATGCAATTTTAAGAAGACTGGGTGTCTTTGCTGGAGTTACGGAATTCACATTTTGTGAGATAACTGCTGAGCAAGCGGGTTGAGAGAGAGAGAGAGAGAGAGAGAGAGAGAGAGAGAGAGAGAGAGAGAGAGAGAGAGAGAGAGAGAGAGAGCGCGCGCGCGAGGAGAGAGATGAAGAGAGAGGGAGAGAGCAAGAGAGGGAGAGATAGGGAGCGAGAGAGGGAGAACGAATGAACAAACGAATAAACTTTATTTTCAAAGGGTTAAGAATTAGGAACGTAAGCCCGTGTGACATACTGCCACTGAGGTAGAGAGGAAGAGAGAGCGAGAGAGAAAACGAGAGAGAGAGGGCGTGAGAGGGAGAGAGCGGGGAAGATATAAAGGAAGAAAGACGGAGGGAGAGAGGGAGAGAGTAAAGAAAGAGGGAGAGAGAGAGGGAGATGGGAGAGAGAGAGGAAGAGAGAGGGAGAGAGGAAAGAGAGGTGAGAGAAGAGGAGAGAACGAGGGAGATGGAGTGACAGAGAGAGAGAGAGGGGAGAGAGAAGGGGAGAGAGAGGAAAAAGAGAGAGAGGGAGAGAGAGGGGAAGAGAGAGGGAAGGAAGAGAGAGTGAGAGAGAACAAAAAGAGAGAGGGAGAGAGAGGAAAAGAGAAAGGGGGAGTGAGAGAGATAGGGAGAGCGAGGAAGAGAGAGGGAGAGAGAAAGATATAGGGAGACAGAGGAAGAGAGAAGAGAGAAAGAGGAAGAGAGAGAGAGAGAGAGAGAGAGAGAGAGAGAGAGAGAGAGAGAGAGAGAGAGAGAGAGAAGGAGAGAGACGTAGCCAGTTAAAGTAAATCCCAATGCAGTAAAGTCCACCCGTTCGCCTTAACCCTTGAACTCCTCTCGAGCAAGCGGCCTTTCTTCTTCAGCCTGAAGCACACTGTCCTGTCACGCACAAGCATTGGGACGTATACCACAGAGATAGCCCATAAACAGGACATAACTTGCATCCTGTGTGTCCTAGTACTTGCCTTGCACTTTGCAGTCTAATGATGAACACAAAGCAAATCTCATACCACTTATATGGGCGAAGGACACGCACTTAACATTTACCTCTTTACAATATATATATATATGTATATATACATATATAATGGCGATGCATGCTTGTCAGTTCAGCAGGTGCATGAGTGGAGCAGCTAGTTTATATATATACTTTACGGGATACTTTGTCCTGTTTGCTTTCATAGGAATACTATCATGTAATTTAGTTCGTTTTCCTGGTTGCCATTCTGCCTGCTTGTTTGCCTGTCTGCCTGTCTAACCATCTGTCTCGCTATCTATCTGCCTTGTCCATCTCATCTGTCCATAATATACCCAACCTCACCCCACATTATCATAACGTACGTTGCTTTACCTTAGTACGGTCTAATTTAGTCTAGTCTAGTCTAATATACGGACGTATTTGTCCGTTTGTATGTCTACCATTCTGTCTGCCTACCTGTCTGGATGTCTATCCGCCTGTCTTGTCTTATATTCAATACCATAATTCCTTTAGCTTACTTTACCTTACCCTACCCTACCTAACCTACACTAAATCAAACTAGTCTAGTCTAGCCAAGTATAATGTAACGCAATTTAATCTCGGTCTGTCTGTCTGTTAATCTATGTATGTCTGTTAATCTATGTCTGTCTGTCTGTTAATCTATGTCTGTCTGTCTGGTAATCTATGTCTGTCTGCTTGTTAATCTATGTCTGTATGTCTGTCTGTTTATCTATGTCTGTCTGGCTGCTTATCTATCTCTGTTAGCATATGAACTAAAACGAAGACGGTAAAGAAAAGCGATGGCTGATACCTACCTACCTACCTACCTGTAGCATTCAATAAGAACATCACTGAAGAAACTTGGCTTCACAATATTATATCACCAACGGAGAAGACTTACACATAAAGTTTTATAGTTCTATAAATCAATGACTGCCTAGTTACGCCATTGATGTTCACCAACCTTGAGTGTGTACAAGTCACAAGTCGATATTCTGTCAGGCTGATGCTCGTCCACATCTTGATGTTATCTCCCTACTTGTATCGTTGTCTACCTCTTGCTCGCTTGCCCTCAAACTTACCCTCCAAATTAAGTATTTATAAGAGTATCATGTCTTTTAAAGTGGCCGAAATATATCACTTGCCTCCTCTTTATTTGGTGCTTACAACATTCCCCTAGATAATGTGAAAGATAAGAGCGCTACATTTCCGTCACAAGACGTCACATTAAATCCTAGCATTTAATGGACTGTTTCTGATTTTCTAGGAAATTTGTAGCTAAGCAGTTTGCCATTTCCATCTTAAACGGCTCATACCATTGTGCAAATCATTGTAATGCGAACTTCTTCCAACTAGCCTGCGGCTGACTTCGAACCCGGTATGTCGGAATTGTGAAACCGCGTTCACTGCCCCAAAGCCACAGACGCCGACATGTCAAAGACCCCTATTCCAAAGCTGTGGTTTCATCAAGGAGAGTAAAACAGTGAGGTCCCTCATCTGGAACGACATTAGGCATACGATACAGTTGCGCTCACTTTCTTCTGCGCCAGATCGCTTTAGGATATCATACAATGAGCTGCTAATCTGGCCACATGGGGGAAAGTCCGATGAGACAGTGTGTCCCCTCTGCCGAGAGTGTCAGACTCACGAAATGGTATTGTGCACGTGCAAGGCAGTCCTCGGACAAGGCTGATTCACATGGCATCACAATAAAGTGCCCACTCAGCTGGTAACCACATTTATATTGCGGGACTGCAGGTGAAAACAGAAAGAATGGACCAAGTCGATGTACACCTTAAAGGCTGAGCAGAGAGCCATGGGGTACAGTCAACCACCATCTGAACTTGTCCATTCTCGACACCACAAGGTGCTGGAGAGTTGGCAGTAGACCTGAAGGATCATGAGATATATTTGAACATATTCCTAAAGTTCTAGAAGTGGCCTACGTTATTGTGCACCCCTTTTTGCCTCAGTTAACACTCATCGAGCTGACTTTCCTGTACGAACTGAAGAGTAGCACATTTTCAGGATGGAAAAACCAGTCTGAGACAAGACGGTTATGAAATAAGATTATTCCTCGTAGATGTTGGCAAAATATGTTGGTTTTCAATTCCAGCGCAACCTGAAAGGACAGTTGAGAACACAGGCTGTGAAACGACCCGGTGAAGCTGTTGAGAAAACCCTGTGCTGGCTATGCGTCAGCGACCAATGTAACAAATCGACGCAGTGGGATTGCCCATGACTGCCTTCAGAGGGCAGTCTAGTTAGGCTCTGACAGCCCAGTCAGTAACGAAAGTGTACCGGCCCAACTTGCCACCCTGCCAAGTAGAAATGCTGCACCTTGGTCTTGGGATTTGCGAAGTAGAGGAAAGCCTACAACCCAATGGACACCGAAACTGAGCAATGTTGACAGAAGACCTACCACCGCGGCCAAATCGCTACAGCCGTCGCTGACATTTGAGTATCACGCCATAAGAAGCTTGCTTTCTCAATGCGAAATAAGGGAAAAAAGAGGTAGGATCCAAGCCAATAATTCAAAGGTAATAGCTCAGAGGAAGTGCTGTATTCCCCGCGCCGCCTGCAGGATGCGAAGAAGGCACCATGACAACAAAAGCAGTCATTAATAATATATATATATATATATATATATATATATATATATATATATATATATATATATATATATATATATATATATATATATATATATATATAATTGAACGACCGGCATAGAGAAGCTGGCTCTCTCCTGACTAAAATCTAACGGTGCCGTGATAACGTTTTAAAAGATGCATGAATACTGAATCCTGAATTCAAGAATCGACATTACTGCACTGGGGACATTCCCACAAACGATGCGTGACGTTAACCTTGCCGTGGGCAGTGTGACGGTCGGGTAAACACACAGCGGAGAATTAGTAGGCAGATGGTAATCAACGGGAACATATGTCTTGAAGCTGGCGTAAAGGGAGCGCATGCATAACAGTATAAATGCACCTGGAAGTCATGACCCAAGCAGAAGAAGAAGAAGAAGAAGAAGAAGAAGAAGAAGAAGAGTCGCTTAAAAGGGTCGACTTCATTGCACCGGGTTTTATCCCATATGGCACGGTCTCTTTCCGTAGCGCGGAAAGCGTCGCACAAAGCACGAACTGCGTAGCTCTAGCGACGACCCACAGGAGTCTCCGAAAAATTTAACTCGTGAACCGAAGGATGCGGCCCGGAATCGAGCCCACAACCTTCGGAGCCCGGGTTAAACGGCTTGACCACTTCGCCACGAAGACTCCAGAAGAAGAAGAGGATGAGGAGGAGGAAGAAGAAGAAGAAGAAGAAGAAGAAGAAGAAGAAGAAGAAGAAGAAGAAGAAGAAGAAGAAGAAGAAGAGGAAGAAGACAGCTAGCTTTACTTATTCGTTTTGATATTGAGTCTGATCCTTATTAACCCAAGACAGTAAAAATGCTTTTTGTGTTCAATAAATATATACCCACACAATCATGAACATGAACACCTAACTACCAAGATTAGAAAGAGACTAGTCTAGATATCGTTTCTGCATAGAATGTTCAGAATCCCACGGATAGCTAAGAAGCAAAATATTCGACTACGTAAAGAAAAGGACTCTTGTACACGCCTCGAGACCCACTGGGTACGTGCAGATAGTCCCACATGTGGATACACATCAGTACTCGTGGGTGTTGTGGTCAGTATATGTAATTTACACGTTTTTAGGCAGCCAGCTGATGTACGTGTTCTTTTATTAGTAAGCTCCTGTATTCTTTTGTGCATTAATTTGCTATTTTTAGTGTTGTGTTGTTTTACAATTTCTAAGCAATTTTCCTCAAGCCACGCTTCGTTTGCCTCCTTACATAATGTCCTGACTATTCTGTGAATTTCTTCATATTTGGCAGGGTTATTTTTATTGTCTTCTTGTTTCAGTTAGTTGTACAATGTCTCCAGTCATCTGCCTACATCAACACACGTCAAATCATGTCAAACGGCGTGTCAAGTCACATGGTTGTGGAGACACATATTCGCATGTGCAGCCCAGCATGCCACGTGATACTGATGATGCCGTATGTTCGCGTTCTCCAAAAGCTGGCTGCCTACACCTTGTTTTGTTTTCCTTTATTGTTCACTATACGAAAAAGGCAAATATACTTTCCGCTTGGTTGAATACTGACATGCAGTCAGCGTTTGTAACGAAATACAATCTGTGTAACATTCATATGTACCGAATAGCTTAATAAATGGGAAGATATCCGATTGCGTGTCATAAGCTGACACGTGCTACTGCAATATTCCTCACTATTTCCATCCTACCATTACCCCTACCCCGTTCAACGTCAGCAGAGAAGTTATATTAGGGCCCATCGCCTGGCTCGGATTAATATTTCCGTGGCAGAGTCAGCCACAGTTCCGATATTAATTTGAAAGTGATTTCTGTCAAGAAATGGTAATGAGGACATATAACCCCCGCCCACCCAAGAGACTGAGTGGCTTTGTGTTATGGTGGGGTTATGGATAGGACTCCAGCAGATCCTCGTTGGACTTTGGTCAGCAGACATTTTTAAAAAATAACTGAAAGCTGGTAAGTGCTCTACGAGTCATATTGGTGACATAGTGGTTGCCTGTGAAGACAGTCGTTCCGGTTCAATGCCCGGCAGACAAGATTACTTGTTCCGAGCAGCAGGCCCTGGGGTTGATCTAGCCTTTACAGCTTTTAAAAAAGAATGAGTAACCGTTGCGAGGTTAAAATGTATTGAAATATATTCAAATCTCAACCGGTTTGGGATTGCCTGCCCCCCCCCCCTCTCTCTCTCTCTCTCTCTCTCTCTCTCTCTATATATATATATATATATATATATATATATATATATATATATATATATATACACACACACACACACACACACACACACAAACACACACATACGCTCACACATATATAAATAAACGCCGGCTCCGTGGCGGAGGTATGGTGGACGCAATTCGTAAGCCCGCTTACCTGCGTTCGGAATAGATGCGACCGATTTGGCAGCAGACCGCATCGCGCTGGGTTTTAACGTGTTGGTATGGGAGCCGGTCGTTCAGAAAGCAATGGCATTTTTTTTCGCATATTCTATTACAGGACATCGCTGTCAACACGAGCATTTTACCGCTGTTATTGAATTCTTGGCAAGATTACGCTCAGTAGTTTGCTATTGATCTCTAAGCGGCCGGATCACATATCCCGTAAATAACGGGCGCGGCGGGAACCGCTACCGATTCTCACCCAGCTGCAATGGCAAACTACTGAACGTAAAACTTGCCAAGGCATCAACAACAGCAGTAAAATGCTGGTGTTGACAGCATTGTCTTGCATTGTCAATATATTAGAAGTAGTATAGTGCATTCACAAATGTTTGCTCCCGTATAAAAATCCATAACTCAGTAACTAACTGAGAGAAAATGATGAGATTTAGCATATAATGTTATCATTATGTATTTAATTTACGGGTCAGAGATGAAGTGTATTTTATGAAATGTATTACATCTTCACATGGAAACATTAGTTATTAATCATGAATATTCTCCGTGGTGCACGGGAATTTGCTTATGAGAAAGACGTCACATAGTGGAATGTAAGTGTTCAGAACATTACTGTAAAATAAGGATTGTTGGCGTGCATTCAATACATTTTCGCAAAAACATCAAAGAAATTTCACCGCTTCCCATGATTTCAGTTGCCTTTGGACCTATCAAAGACATATTCATTGAGTGGGGGTAAATAAAGAGTGCTTGTAAAGACTACACTGTGTATGTAGGTCAAATTTGAAAAAGAAATAATGAAGTACATGACGTCATAAAAATGTGCAGAATAATTCATTAAATTAGTTACAATAGCGACCTTAAATTTCTCAGGCTCAAGAACTCCCTTCCATATACTGCAAGGTACTATTCATTCATTCAGTAGCATGTCCCTTGCAGAACCTCGCTTCCATAACAACCTTCCAGAAAACTTCTCGATCACAAGCAAGATGTTCCGCGTCTGATACACCCATCTGGAGATCATCCGCCACATCCTGCACCCATCTTCTCTTTGGCCTTCCTCTTCCTCTCTTCCCAGGCATATACCCTTCCATTATTGTTCTCTCCAAACTGTCGTGACGTTTCAAGTGACCAAAATACTTCAATTTTCTTTGTTTTATCGTCTTTAATAGCCATCCCTCCTCAATATTCAACTCTTGAAGTATGGATGCATTTGTTCTTTTCTTTACCCAAGATATTCTTAGAACTCGTCTATAACATTTATATTCAAAGGCGCTGTTCAGCTTGTTTAGTAAGTGTCCATGTCTCACAGGCGTATGTTGCAATGGGAAAGATGCATGCTCTTAAAAATCTAATTTTTGTAGTTCTGTCTGTCCCACTCCATAATTTATTCATCTGTTTTAGTCTTTGAAGAGCAATGGATAGTCGCCGTTTAATTTCTTTCATTGTGTCACCATTATTGGTAATCAATGACCCAAGATATTCAAAATTTTCCACCACCTCCAATTTTCTCCCATTAAAGTATATTTCTTTCTCCATAGTAGTTTTATCTGTATGCATTATCTTAGTTTTTGCTATGTTAAGATATAAGTTGTGATTTTCACTATTCAATTGTGTTGAGGCTATTAGGTTTTCTATGCCATTCTGTGTTGTGGATAGTAATACTGTATCATCAGCATATCGAATCTCTGGTATGTCATGACCGCCGATATTTAGGGCATCATATGGCTCCCTGTTTATATCCTCTCTTACATTTCTCATTATATTTTCGGCATACAGGTTAAACAAATAGGGTGCCAGGGTGACAGCACGCAGCCCTGACGGACTCCTTGCTTGATGTCAAACCAATCTGATGTCTCGCCATCTATTCTAACTGCTGCTTGTTGGTCTAGGTATAGCATTTTTATGAGATGCACTACCTGTGAAGGAAAGCCCATATTCCTCATGATTTCCCAAAGTTTCTGATGCTGTACACAGTCAAATGCCTTTGAATAATCCACAAAACATGAGAATAGGTTTACATTAAATTCTCTGCACTTCTCTATTATTAAACGCATGTTGAATATGTGATCTCTTGTTCCTCTTCCTTGTCTAAATCCAGCTTGAACTACGTTAATCTCTTCTTCCATTTTCTTACTAAGTCTTCGCATTATGACTTTTAGTAGAATTTTACTTGCATGACTTATCAGGGCAACAGTTCTATAGTTGGTGCATAATTTCAGGTTGCCCTTTTTTGGTATTGGAATGAAGAGAGTTCTCTTCCAATCTTTTGGCCATATACCATATTTCCAAATCTTTGTACAAAATGCATGATATATGTTTATGCTTTCTTCTCCTCCTGTTTAATTAGTTCAGCTGGTATCTCATCACATCCAGGTGATTTACCATTCTTCAGGTTCCTTATAGCCCAAGCAATTTCATCTAATGAGGGTTCAGGTTCTGTCTCTGCTGTCATTGGCTCATGTATCTCATTCATATCCTCACTGTCACTCATATCATACATTCCACTGCAGTACTCCTGCCATCTTTCTAGAATTTGTCTAGATTCTGTTAAGGTATTTCCCATCTTGTCACAGATAACATTCAATTGAGGTTGAACATTTCTTGTCAATAACTTCATTTCCTTGAACATTTCATAATCTCTTCCAGCCTTATGGTACTATACTGGTAGTAAATGACAGTTTTTGACAGGCACTGCTATGGTCTAACGCTGTTTTGGAGAAGCTGGAAAGTACGAATGAAGTATTCATTATAACAAGTGTTGGAAATGTCCACCACGGGCTTCAAGACACCACTGTACACGCCTCTTCATATTGTCAAATACCTTCTGCATCATGTGTGTTGTTATTTCTGTGTGTACAGACCGCCATTTCGAAACAGTTGTTTAATCATGAAAAAATAGTCTTCCGTTGATAACACCATTCTGTTTGGAGTGCAAAGAATTACTCGAGCAGACGATGGCCTTTCGCTGCAAATTGCTTCACAATGGACAGTGGAGCACATTTTATCGATGCCGCCATGTACTTAATTTTTCAAATTTGTTCTACAGACAAAGTGTAGTGAGATTTTACAAACACCCTATATAAAACGGCTCGAAAAATTACATGAAGATGCAACAGATACATTTCAAAAACAATTTAACGTGAATGAGGACAAACAGTTAAGAACGCACTAAGCACATGTACGGACTATGCTTTAGTTCAAAGCGAGCGAAGGTAAAACAAAATAAAAGAATTCAATGTATGAGTGCCGGTCGTTCAGAAAGTATGGCAAACTACAGAACGTAATCTTGCCTAGAAATCACAGCTAAAAAAAAGTATGGTTGCGTATGCCTGGGTCATTGACATTGAGGTGAGTGACACCAATAGCGAGACTACGAGAAAAACAACCAGCCATGAAAAATAATGGGGCGGGTGTGAGTGGAGAACCCCAGGGTGAATGGGGGAAGGACAGTTTAGTTTTGTGTGAAGTCAAGGGACTTCAAGACAGTTGATGTTTTGGCGCCGAACGGATCGGTTGTCGAGGACGTGGGAGTTTAGACTGACTATGGGTCAGTTCTTGTGTTGTGTTGTTCTCCCAGTTGTGAATGCAGGCCTAAAACCCAGTGGGGATTGGATAGTTAATGGAGGCCTGAACCCAGAGTGGGTGATATAGTTAGTGGAGACTAGACCCAGTGTGTGGGTGTATTGTGTGAGGTCCAGCGGTGGATAGGAGCTGGATTACCTGTCTTGTGAATTTGAGATTAAGCAGGCCGTGAGAAGACAGTGATGTGTGCGTGTTAATGTTGTGAGGAGGATATGGATATTCTATGGATTATATAGTTTTTTCTGGATATATAAATATGTTCCGTGGGTCTGTGTTATTTCTGTATTAAAGGATTATGTGCGCCAAAATCGATCTTGTTTACTGACTGGTGAATGTGCACTACGGGGTTGAGTCATAGTGTAAGACAGTGAGATAGGTCAATTGACACACCAGGAGTATCGTTACCTAGACAACGACCATATCATGAACTTATCATTAACAACTTCGGGATATTATTTGGATGGCTTGTCCGTTCAAGGAAACGGTGTAATATTGATATTATCTGAGAGCTCGTCCGTTCAAGAAACCCAGTGTATTATCTGGGAGGCTTCGTCCGATCAAGAACAATATAGACATTGTTGTCATTCTGTTTATCTGTGAACTTGTCGATTAGAGAGGATACAAAGATCAGAGACATTAGTCGGATACCCAGTTACAACGACAATTATGGCACAAGGAATAAACACCATTTTCAGTAGACGGTCAATACCAAGAGTGTCCGAGAAGTAATACACAGTTCACGTAAAGGTTACTATAGGTAAATTTGATGTCAACTGTATCGCTGAAGCTAGCGGGGACGCCAGAGAATTAACGCAGACAGGCGCGTGTGTTTATAGGTCAAGCGAACAGCACAGGTGAAAAGGCGCGACAGGGGCGGGTCAGTCCTGTGCGCGTTGATGACAGGTGTGTGTGGGTGTGACGAAGACAGGATTGAAACAAAAATCAAAGATAACAGACAGTGAGAAATTTCGTTGCGAAGTCCTGTGCGTGGTGGGACATTTTGTGTGTGTGCGAAGGCAAGCGCACTGTGTGGTTCGCAAGGCGACGATAAACTCTCTCGGGAAGGGGAGAGTTACATGGATACACAAAATTGACATTTGCCGATTCACCGGGTGGGGTGACAGACGGGGGTAGTGTGGTACCCCTACCACAGCCGGGTTGGGGCAGGACAGGTGTCTTTGTGGATAACGGGAAAAGTTCCCGGTCAGTTTACAGTGTGTATTATTGTGACAAAGAGTACTGAGGTACTGACTGGAGGTGTCCAGCAATGCCAAGGCCGATGCGGTGGAAATTTACTAAAATTTTCCAGAGGAGAACTGGATAAACAAGTTGTTTGTGAACGAAAACCAGACTTTATGTTCGTCTTTGTGAATCCCTTTGTGATCATTACCCTGTTATGAGCAAACATTTTTAACGTGGCGTCATCGCAACCGTGGTCGTATTTCTTTGCCAATAAGGATTTATATATACAAATTTAAAGCGCTGGACATTTTTTTGCCATTTTTTGTGTTGAACTTTGTCTTTAAACGTAAATCTATCACATAATTGATATAACTACGGACCATCTCTGCAACCAAGATATAATAGCGTTACGGACTTGGTTGAGAAAAGACGTTTGGATTATTACTTTGTTGTCACCATGTCCAGGGAAACTAACAACATATCGAAAGAACATTTTGGAATCTAGTGTCGTAGACATTTCCATCAGATTGCGAAAAACTATTAAAATGAACGAAAAACTTTTGTGGCTGATTAATAAGGACAGTACTGTCGACCAGCCATTTGGACATTTTTGTTTGCTCTCATCGTTTTAACTGTCTTTATCGGTTGTGTATCTATATAAGTATATGTTATTACATGTAGTTGTTGGATAGGCACTTTTTGCGATCTCTATCTACATCCAGGATATGCCTTACAAAACGTGGGTATTTCTGGTGCTTAAGATATTTTTTGTAAGGAAAACGCTAAAAAGTTAGCGTGTCGTGCATTGGCATTGGGGTCCTAACTAATATTTAGAGACGTGTTGTCTGACGTCAGATCTGTGTATATTTTGATGCTATAATTTTTTTTCTTTCTTTCTTTTCGTTATATTTACATATTATATTTGTTGTGTTCGGATATATGTTATTATTGTGATCTTTCGTCATATCTACTGTCTAGAGGTCTGTGTCAGTTATATATAGATTATTACGCGCACTGTGGTCGTTTCACACAAGCTTGTGGATGTTACTGTGCTTTATTTCTTTGTGATCACCGTCTCCGTGTACTTGGCTTGTGCGTCTAGCGTTTATAGCAACACTTAGTGTGGATCATCCATTCGTTTGTATATGTATTTATCTGTATGTTTAACAATATTTCCAGAAATTTTATACAACTGTTTGTTATAGATATATGCGAGGGAGTATAGGTGATATTTCCCCTCACTACCTAGTGCTTATAGAGTGACTGGGTGAGTACAGAGTGATATTTTAGCACTACGAATTTACGTACACAGGGAGTGCTGGTGTACTTAGGGAAGGCTCTTGATACCATGTTTAATTTACCCGTGGAAGAAAGAAACAACTACACTATTTTGCGTCAACGTCTGCTTACAAAGTTCCAACTAACTGAGCATGGATATAGAACAAAGTTTAGACAATTAGTGCCAGAGACAAATCAGGATTTCACAGATTTTGTTAATACAGTAAAGAACACATTTAACAAATGGATGGAGCTCGCAGAAGTAGGGAAAGATTTTAATAAATTAGTGGATTTAATGTTAAGAGACAAGGTAGTATCTGCATGCAATACAAACTTAGTAGCTTTCTTTGAGGAACGTAAACCAAAGGACATAGACACAATGTCACAGTTAGGGCAAAACTACACGACTGCACATCCAAACAGTTCTATTGGTAGAGAAATGAGTGAGGAAATAGTCTGTGCAGCATACACTAAACAGGACCAGAATCCAGTTATTAGACCAAGATCGAAAAGTGTGGACTCAGCACAGAAGTATGAACAACAAGAGTCTCAAGATAATGGTTTCCGTGGCAACCATTTTGGCAGAGCAAGACGGTACCCATACAAAAGGGGGAATTTCCAGAGGCGTCCAAATAGTTATGCCGGATGCTGGAATTGTGGGAGCTGGAGACACAAGGCAGCACAGTGTGATGCACAACCATCCAGTGAGCCAACAAGTAACGCAAGGAAGGAAATCATCTGTTTCAAATGTGGAAAGAAGGGGCATGTCAGCTATCATTGTACGATGAGGGAAACGGAGCATTCTAATGCAGCACAAGTAATTGAGACGCTGAACAATGAGAATTGTAATGGATGCAAACCTTTGTTTGAAAAAGACGGTCAGCCAGTCTTAATGTGTGGTCATACAGTGAAAGCAGGGATCAGCAGTCCATGCAGGAGGAAGCATGAAGATGCACCATGGTTTCGATAATGATAGGCCAGCATTAACAATTAGAGATTCCGGGTGTACGTCTATCGGAGTTATAAAAAGTTTAGTGAACCCCTCGGAGTACACAGGTGAAAAGATTAGATGCATAACATTTAATGGGACAGTAGAATTCTACCCATTAGCCGTGATAGCAGTAAAAACACCATATATCACAGGAAGAGTGGTAGCATGTGTTCTAGATTCACCAGTGGCGGATCTGATCATCGGAAACGTGCCAGGAGTTAAAGATTGTACAGAAGAAGAAGTAGTTTATTGGGACCAGAAACATAGTTTAAGTAGTAGCGAGGTAGGTACCAACAGAAAACCTAAATTAGAGAGTACAGCTGAACAAGAAGAGGCACGTGAAGTAGACACAGAAACTCAGGGCAAGGATAGTACTGCTGAGCAGGTGAGAATGGATCTCAAATATAGCTGTAGGGAATCCCAGAGACAAGAGACTACTCTCGACAAATGTTTCCAAGGGTGTAGTAAAGTGAGACATTGGCAATCAAAGAAGGGTAGATAGTGCTTTGGTAGGAAGAATAATGTTCTCATTCGCAGGTTTTCAGATGTCGGAACTGCATGTGGGCAAGTAGTAGTACCCTTAGCACGTAGAGACCAAGATACTAGAACAGCTCAGGATAGTGCATGTGCAGGGCACATAGGTATAATGTGTATGCTGCAGATAGCAAGGTGCCAGGGATATGGGCCAAGATTGAATAAAGAGTTCAGACTAAACAGAGACTCCAGTGTAACGGTGCAATATGCAGATAGGAGAGTTGAGTCAGGCCAAAAGAGTGTTCGCGACATCACGGACCCAGGGTTAGGGATCGCATACAGATTTGGTAAATATATGGGCACCATGAGGAATAGGTACAAGAAAGGTAGATAAAATCATCGACAGAAATAGATGGAGATTTGATGCAAAAAAAAGAACCACCTGATACAGGGTCGGGACACAAATAGGTTGTGTCTTCTTGAGGATGTTAGTTGACTTGCAGGTACACAGATATTATGTTCCCTATGATATGTTTATTATTATTATGTGAGATACTAGACATGTATTGGTACACAAGATGGAAAGTTGGTTGTATTGATGTGTGGGGAATATGGGAGTGTACTATGAGCATTTGAAGTATTATTTAGTGTGGTACCTAAAGTGAGGTGGAATCATATTTAGGGCTACCCAGGCAATATGTCTGGGTCACATATTTGATAAGTATTAGTCTCCCAACATTTGAAAACGATGTTTTCTTTTAAGGGGGGATAATGACATATGCCTGGGTAATTGATATTGAGTTGAGTGACCCCAGTAGCGAGACTACGAGAAAAACAACCAGCCATGAAAAATAATGGGGCGGGTGTGAGTGGAGAACCCCAGGGTGGATGGGGGAAGGACAGTTTAGTTTTGTGTGAAGTCAAGGGACTTCAAGACAGTTGATGTTTTGGCGCCGAACGGATCGGTTGTCGAGGACGTGGGAGTTTAGACTGACTGTGGGTCAGTTCTTGTGTTGTGTTGTTCTCCCAGTTGTGAATGCAGGCCTAAAACCCAGTGGGGGTTGGATAGTTAATGGAGGCCTGAACCCAGAGTGGGTGATATAGTTAGTGGAGACTAGACCCAGTGTGTGGGTGTATTGTGTGAGGTCCAGCGGTGGATAGGAGCTGGATTACCTGTCTTGTGAATTTGAGATTAAGCAGGCCGTGAGAAGACAGTGATGTGTGCGTGTTAATGTTGTGAGGAGGATATGGATATTCTATGGATTATATAGTTTTTTCTGGATATATAAATATGTTCCGTGGGTCTGTGTTATTTCTGTATTAAAGGATTATGTGCGCCAAAATCGATCTTGTTTACTGACTGGTGAATGTGCACTACGGGGTTGAGTCATAGTGTAAGACAGTGAGATAGGTCAATTGACACACCAGGAGTATCGTTACCTAGACAACGACCATATCATGAACTTATCATCAAGAGCATCGTGATAGGTGTTGACTGCAACGTCATGTAACGGACATAACCATCGCAGTCCACAGTGGTGTAGTGTTGCCAGGAACCCTCTGTAATACCGAGCCTCAACTATATAAGTCTGATGTAAGTCTATCGGAGTGGGCGACTCGTACCAAAACACCATTTCCACGGGGGACTATTGCAGAGCTCACCTTCTCTTCTTCAAGTTTAGAAACCAGTGGGACAGGCAAGACCGGTACTGGAGCGGAGAGACATATTCGGGTCTAACCATGTCAGGATTTCACACAGCACATGCAGTCAGGCTCGGATCATGCCGAGGGTGATCAGTCTCCTATTGGGTTTTTAGCTATTTCATTGTCAACAGATTCCAACCCACTGCCCAGAGGGACATAATATTAGTTGTTAATTGCATGTCTTGTACAGTGCGTTGCAGTCAACCCCATGATTTATTGCTTGTTCATGATTTACCAGGCTTATTTATTTCAATGCGCTAGCTCTTAAATTTCCGGTACGCTGATGGCAAGGTAGGCGGTTCAACCCCTATTCCGTCATCAAACTTGGCTTAAATGTTGACTTCTGGTTCAGAAAAGAATGGCAAACTACTAAACGTGCAATTGCTTAGAAAATCAACATTTGGTTGATCACAACTTCCTGCAAAGGACAAGTAATATTGTAAAAGCTGACATTACTTTCTGAACGGCCGACTCATCATACAATAGAAATCAACGCAAACTTTGCTTCCAAATCGCCTGCGGCAGATTTCGAACCATCGACTGGGAATGATGAACCTGCACGTCTCACTATCTTCTAAGCGACAAGGAAATTATATAAAACCAACAGGGAATCGAAAGCAAAAGGTGGTTGGGCTCGAACTCGTCATCTGTAAACAATCTGTTTAAAGAAAGAATTGCACTCGAATTGTACGCTCCAGCAGTTAAGCGCATATTGTATCCGTCGCTGTTCTTGATCCATCATTGCCACATTGACAACTGCCTATCCCAAAGCGTTCTTCCTAGTGGCTGACTGAGTATATCTCATCGTATGATACATAAAGGGCAAGGAGTCTGTCTCTGTCGATGAGGCGAAGATGGCTTGGTTTCCGTTTTGTACACCAATCTTGATTTTATTTATCTACATCATGAATACCGTCACCGCGGTGAAGAGGTTACGGACACAGTTCGTAATTACGCATACCCACATTCGAAACAGTGCCGCGGGCACTGCGTTGGCTTTTTACGAAATAGTGTTGGTGCCGGTCGTCCAAAAAGCAATGGCAAACTACTGAACGTAAACTTGCCAAGAGATCACAACAGCAAAAAAAAAAAAAATGCTGGTGTTGACCGCTACGTCCAGTAAAGGATATGGAACTAACTTTGCCATCACGACTGTGGGTGGGGATTAGGTAACGCACGGAATAACACGCATGAATGCCGACCAGGTGGTCACGTGTTCCAATCCCCACCCAGGAAGAATTTATTTTTAAAACTGAGCTGCCAGATCGACCCAGCCTAAAATGAGTACCAGGAAATAATTTGTGAGTTAAAGGCAGTCGATGTGGTTTTATCACGTCACACATGGAATGTCCATTAGTCTATATACATATGAATCCAGCGCCGTATATTTATATACTTAAGGCCTGTGTTAGGAGCCTGAGTGCATGGAGGGATAGGTGGTCAGTTTTTTCCTCCAGTAGCAAGCCGCGAGCCCAGGAATAGAAACACTCCTCCGAACGCGCTTATACTGTTGTCAGCGCAACTTCCTAGCCTTTACACCAAGAAGCTTACTTTACTTTACTTTACTTTACTTTACTTTATTTTACTTTACTTTATTCTACGTCTGTGGGCAGCTTTCGTCTCTTTTCAACTGCTCAAAAGCACCATGCCATCATAGATCCGACTTCTAAACTGACCTATCGGTAGCAATGATTTCTGAAGTTTAGAAGCCGGTATTACATTTCTATGTTGAGGCAGTCAGACTGGATTTCAAAATCTCTTTACATATCCACATCGAGCTCGTTTGTATGAATGAGATTTTCTGTGACAACCGCTGGGTTGGCCAGTAACATGACCAACCTATGTTATACCGCACAGCATACTACGACCATTTGGCTTGTCAAGCCATGAGAAATCTGTCATATTAGATCAAAGGTAAGGAATCTGAATGGTTACCTGGTAGGCTCCCAGCAAGAACTGGTTCTTTATACAACAACTTCTGGTTTCTTGTGGTGTAGCACTTTCTCCTGATCCCTTGCGTATGTGTAGTGACATCGGATACCTAACTTTGGTAGGTAAAGACATAAACATCAAAAGGCCTCCTGTGTACGTAAGCATGAACTTGTCGCAAAGAAGTTGCCTAGTATAGGTATGTCATGTGACAGAGCCATCACATATTGTAGGCCTGGATGCAAGGAGGAATACGTGCCAATCTTTCCCTCACTTTAGCAGTTGACGAGCTTCCGGCCATGCTCATGACATTATCAGCGCGATTCCCGAGTGAAAATTACTCGCCCGCCATGTGCATTTTGAAAAAAAAAATTATTCACGCTAAAACTCGCAGATTAGATTGAAATTACTAAGTAAAGTGCGCATGAAGAACCCTAAAGACATAAGTAAGTACTATATGGTGAGATTGCCAACTCTCTTTAAGACCTCTTTTCCATTCCATACGGGAGAAACTTGATTCGGCGAATTTATCCCTAAAAATGAATGTTGTTGGACAAGATTTCACCGTCGGTTTAACACAAATCAACCACTGTGCTGAAACAAATTAGTCATACCCTGAGTCAACACACATAGAGCGTTCTGATTCTGGGATATTTGTTTAACTCTGAGACCAAATTAACATTAATTTAATCTGAAAGGATGAAGTTTGTTTAAACAGCAATCTGTGAAATCTTAGGCTGAGGCCGCCTGGTGGGATGGAGTAGACGAAAAGCAAACACCAGAAGAAAAACCATGAACCGGTATACAAGGAGATTTGAAAATCAGTCGAGCAAATGAAACCGATCAAACAAGTGTATTCCAACGATGAATTGACATAGATCAAATAGCAATTTACGAGAAGATTTCAAAAGATGCTGGCGGTATATAGAAGTCCATTTCTCTCCTGTGTTTTAAGGCATTGAAGTATCCGGGTTTGTAAATCTATTGAGGAGCCGCTGGCCGAAAAACTAAAATGCCAGGTTCTCCTTTCGGGAGACCCAGGTTCAAATTATCAGTAAGGTGACAAACAAGGAGGCCTTAATTCCTTAGGCTCAATACACCCCTCCTCCCCCCATCCTACACCGAAAGGTACTACAGGTGACAGGTGACTGTATATCTATTAGCTCTTAAATGGCGTGATAATTTTGTGGAGGAGTTTAGTAAATTTTTCTAGTTGTTACAGATTATTGGTTAATAATTGTCTTAGTTTTCAGAACTACACTGACATCATAATTACCAATATATTAAAAACGTAAAGGTCCATATGACACGAATTAAGGGGCAGGTGGCATATGGTATTGGACATGAGAATTCGGTGAAAGATTTTGGCAAGTTTTCTTTGCTGTTATAGATTATGGGATAATAATTGCCGTGGTTTTCAGAATTACACTGACATTATAATAACCAGTAGAATAAGTAATGGTAGTAGTGATCAGGATGCCGGTATATACATTCACTCACGCTCAGATGGCGGCCTCTAAAATGCCCAGAGATTGAAGGCCAAGACCAAAATTAGGAGGGTACTAATCAGAGAGTTGCTATTTGCTGATGATGCTGCAATTACGACCCACTCTGAGGAAGAATTACATCTACTATCTGCATTTTCCAATGCTTGTTCTGAATTTGGTTTAACAATTAACAAAAAGAAGACACAAATTATGTCACAAGATTCACATGGGGTACCATCAATCTTTATTGACGACGCCGAACTGGAGATAGTAGACCATTTTACATATCTAGATCAGAGGTCAATAAAAAATTATCCCTAGATCAGGAAATCACCATCAGGAATGATAAGGCAGCAACAAAAATGAACATGTTAGCAAAAAGAGTCTGGGAGAACAGGAAACCTACTATCAAAAGAAAAGTCCTCGTCTACCAAGCCTGTGTCCTTAGTACTCTTCTTTATGGCAGTGAAACCTGGACAACTTACTCACACCAAGAGAAACGTTTAAACAGCTTTCATATTCGGTGTCTGCGAAGAATACTTGGTATTAAGTGGCAAGACAAAATCACAAATACTGAAGTATTGGAAAGACGGTGTGTTCCATGCTCAGTCTTCGTAGACTTAGATGGACAAGACATGTTAGGAGGATGGATGATGGCAGAATACCAAAGGACATCTTTTTTGGTGAATTACAGATGGATAGTAGATCTCAGGGTCGGCCTCTACTACGATACAAAGCGGGACATGATTGACACAGGAATTGATAATGCACATTGGGAGCAAGTCGCCGCTGAACGCGTTGCATGGAGGGCAACTATCAGAAATGGAATAAAGACAAAGGAGAAAATCATTGTAGATAAAGCACACACAGAGCGTGAGAGACGTAAGATGGTGCATGATGGTGGAAATGACCATATTTTCACATGCATCCACTGTGGACAAACATTTTCAGCACGAACTGGCCTTATCAGCCACACTCGCCACCGCCATGGGGCGTAGTTATTTAACCTTTTTGAAGCAGAATGTATCAAACTATCGTCTGTCAAGACGGAAAGGTGCCAATGAAATAATGGTCCATATAGCACGAACTAAAGCACACCTGGCATGCGGTGGTAGACACTTATTTTATAGATCAATCGGCGTTCAGTGTGTGGTGTGGTCATTATCATGCCGGCAGCTTACCTTCCCAAGACATTTCCTGCCACGCACTTTGGACTGGGTGGACGTCGAGCCTGGTTAGTTTTTAAAACAATAAGATCGAATCCGGCCCTATGCAGATGGAACAATTGACTCCCGAGACAACACTCGAACGTCTAGCCACCACAGCCATAAATTGAGTATTACGAGGGGGCTTCAAATGAAACCCGTAATATTTTGGTGTTTTGTTGTTGTTGTTGTTGTTGTTGTTGTTGTTGTTGAATATATTATAAAAAAAAGTAAAGAACAATTGTATAATTTTTTTCGATGTGATCACCACTTCTTCCAATGCAAGTCCTACAGCTCCGATACATTGCTTGGATTCCTGTAGAAAAACTGACTCTGGGGCCACTATTCGGTGTGCCTGACCCGGTCGTGAACAGTCTGTCACAGAAGTCATACAATTTTGAAACTTCCTATAACACTCATACACTTGCTGGACTGACAGGCATGCATCGCCTTACTGGACCTTTATTCTCCGATGAATTTCTATAGGTTTCGCCCCTTCACTGATTAAAAAAAAAATAATAAAAAAAAACAAACGAACGCTGCACCTCTTTGGTGCATGTCGAAGTAGAGAGGCCATCTTCATACTGTCCGCATTCACGTCACCGTGTTAGTCTGCACCATGAAGCCACACGATTAACACTCTTGCCGTCTTTAACAACAATATTGGCAGGTTACAAGACAATGGCATTCTTATTGTAATTTCTATCACACTTTTAAGGTTTTCATGTGAAGCTCTCTCGTAGATAAATCAGCCTCGGGCGATTTGGAAGCAGACCGCCTGGCGTTGATTTCAAAGAGTTAAAATAATTGCCTTTGAGAGAAAGGTTTAAAATAAATGTCTTTTAGAGAAAGAGATAACATAATTAACAAAGACAGAAAGAGTTAAAAATGGAACATTATCTTGTGAAATGAAATTGCATGACAAAAGCAATGAACTCAGCACAACTTAGCGGATTGGATCAACTTCCTGTTTGCCGCTGCACTTGTCAATTGTGTAGATCAGTGGTTCTCAGCCGGTGGGGAATTCCCCCCCCCCTCCCAGGGGGGAATTTTAGGGTTTTCCAGGGGGGGGGGGGGAATTAAGATTATTTCTAGACTGCGTGAATACAAGAACCGATTACTTGATATTGTTTTTCCCTTCATACTTTACAGTTCTGTACGTATCACCCTTCTGAAATTCATTTTATAACGTAAGTAGATCCGCAAATCACGTTTTATGTAGATGTCTGACTTGTTTTAGTATGTGCTATTAAATTTAACTTCAATTATTACGTATACTGTGTAGAGGCAGGGGGAAATGTTTAGGGAGGAAATACGAAAGGGCGGGGGGGGGGGAAATGACGTTCTAAAAATATGGTGAGAGGGGAGGGAATGACGTCCTAAAAATATGGTGAAGGGGGGCACGGGCCAAAACAGGTTGAGAACCACTGGTGTAGATGTATCCTTGTGGGGACATCTCACCCGCTTCGCAAAAAGAATATACATTTTTAAGTGGCTACGTGATGTAATCGAGAATACAATGTGTGTTATATGTAGTGTTTGAAGGGGGAAATATGGGAGCGGGGAGGAGTGACTATGAGTTGCTTTATTTGTTTTAAAAGAAAACACGTCTCAACAATCTATTGTGGATAACAACTCAACTCCAGAAACAAAACACGCGTTTTAAAGTACGCGAGAAAATCAGGGTGAATGTTACAAATTATAATAGAAAGCTGAATGTGGTAGTTTTTAAAGGTGTCATTCATAAGCTGTGTCATCCAGTTTCATCATCATCATCATCATCATCATCATCATCATCATCCTCCTCCTCCTCCTCCTCCTCCTCATCATCCTCCTCCTCCTCCTCCTCATCATCATCATCATCATCATCATCATCATCATCATCATCTTTCACTTTTGCCGTCAAGCATCGTTTGGAGGAATTATTAGCGCTCCAGAATAGATGGAGAAATTGAAATCAGATGTCAGAAAGCAAGTGTGCTTATATATCATCTATCACACCTACTGAAACATCCAAATATACTTATGTCTGCAAAACGACAGATAATAAATAACATTTTCACACCATAAAAACAAATCTGCTACGAGAGCAAGCAAAACCCCGAGAATAAAATGAAATAACGACATCAAAGACAATGTACAATGTGAAGGAGGACTGCTGAGACACAACAAAGCCAGACCACGTTGCACTCGGTTAATCAAGAAGAAAGGGTGAACTACTAGGTCGGCATACAAACTGTGAAGAATATAAACATTTAAAATAACAACTGCAATACACGCATTTAAGGTAACGATTAGAGCAGAAACATTAAAAATAGTAACTAGAAAGTGAATATTTAACGTAACGACAAAATCCGACACATTTAAAGTAAAGGCGTAAACAGAATATTAAAAGATTTACAAATATTGTCATTGGAAAGAAAGAGCTAAAATAATTGTCTTTGAGTGAACGAATTAAAATAATTATCTAAGACCGAAAGAGTTCAAAAGTCTCCCCCCCACCCCCCCCCCCCCCCCCCCTCCCCCAACCCCCTCTCCGCAACCCCAAAGAATTATTCGCAGTAGCAAATGGTGTTTCCACCTTGTCGTGGTGGGGGAGCTTGAGTTTCTCAATGACCCTGAGAGCTATGCCGGCGGTAGCGTAGCTACCAGCAGGGCCTCCCAAGCCGGACAGGTCAAAGGGTAGAGAACAGACAAAGAGAAACACCCTGGTCCTCCAGGTTGGGGGTTGAAGCGTGGGGTTAACATCCCCACCTTTGTAAAAACCTTTCTTTGTTACGAAACAAATACATGAGCCTCGATATCGGACTGACTTATCTGGACAACGACCTTGGAACGTTAAAGGACTTTTGAGATTTGGAACATGGAATGTACGGACACTATATCGAGCTGGAGCGGCCGAAGAACTAACCCGGGAGCTGGTTGAATATCAAATGGATATCACAGCAATTCAAGAAATAAGGTGGCCAGGAGAGGGTACTTTAGAGCAAAATGGAATGATTATAATATATGGAGGAAACACCCAAAATAAACATGAATTAGGAACAGGATTTGTCATCAAAAAAGAGTTATGGGGGAACATTTTAAACTTTAAAGCTTTTAATGACAGGATTAGTAAATTACGAATAAAAGGTAAATGGAAAAATATAACGATGATTAATGTACATGCACCTACTGAAGAGAAAGAAGATGATATTAAAGAAGACTTTTATAATGATCTGGAAGATGTCATAGAAGAAACCCCCAAACAGGACATCCTGATTGTGCTGGGAGACTTCAATGCAAAAATAGGTAGAGAGCAAACTAATAAAAAAGTGGCCGGTATGGAAAGCCTACATACAACTTCAAATGATAATGGATGGAGAGTCATCAACCTGGCAGAAGCCAAAGGACTGCAGATTAGCAGTACCAGACTACAAAGAAAGGATATACACAAACAAACTTGGAAATCATGTGACAAGAGAACCTATAATCAAATAGATCACATTTTAATTAACAACAGAAATGCATCAAACATACAGCAAGTCAGAAGTTATAGAGGAGCTGAGTGCCACAGTGACCATTTCCTCGTTGGAGCAAAATTTAAAATAAAACTTAAGAGAGCTTTCTATACTAAATTACAAAGATTACACCCAACATATAACAGAGAAAAACTACAAGACATTACAGTCAAAGAGAAATTTACAGATGAAATAAAATGTAAACTTGAAACTTTTCAAAACCCTTTGGAGGAAAGCGTTGACCAAACTTGGTTGAACATCAAGAATACACTTCAATCTACCGCAGAAGAATG
Organism: Cepaea nemoralis; assembly: GCA_014155875.1. Lineage (NCBI taxonomy): Eukaryota > Metazoa > Mollusca > Gastropoda > Stylommatophora > Helicidae > Cepaea > Cepaea nemoralis. The sequence continues at coordinate 1,079,543 of JACEFZ010009065.1, forward strand.
TCTCGGTGTGTCAACCACGCATAGAAAGAACAGATGGTTCAATCAAAAATGTGAAGAAGCAGTCACTAAGAAGAAGAATGCCAGACATGTATGGTTAAATGACATCAATAACATCCAAAAGGAAGAGCATTATAGAAATGAATGTAAAGAGGCTACAAAAATAGTCAGACAGCAGAAGCGAGAATATATGAGTAATATAATCAAAGATATGGAAACTAATCACCAGAAAAATGAATCCAGAAAGTTTTTTAAAGTACTGAAGTCAATGAAACGAGGGCACCAACAAAACACATATGGTTTAAAAGACAAAAATGGGAATATGATAAATACCATTGAAGAAATGTGCAACACATGGAAAGAATATTTTATTGAATTACTAAATTGTGAAGCTCCAAGTAACATTTTCCCACAGGAAGAGGTTCTAACATGCGAACCACAAATTGAAGAACCTACATTTGAAGAAATCCTATATGTAATCACACGACTTAAAAACAATAAGGCAACTGGGACTGATGGAATTGCTGCTGAATTTATAAAGGCAGGTGGCCATGCATTACATCTAAAGCTATACGAACTAATAATAAAAATCTGGAGGACAGAAGAATTACCCCATGACTGGAAAGAGTCATTATTGATACCTATCTTTAAGAAAGGAGACAAGTTCCAATGTGGAAATTATAGAGGAATATCACTACTGTCCACAAGCTATAAGATACTATCCGCAGTATTACTAAATAGACTAAAACCATATTCAGAAGACATATTAGGTGACTACCAGGCGGGTTTTAGACAAAACAGATCAACAATAGATCAGATATTTATCTTACGACAAATAGCCGAGAAACATTGGGAATATAAAAGAGATCTCCATAACATTTTTGTGGATTTTAAAAAGGCTTATGATAGTGTCCATAGGAATAGTCTATGGAATGTTATGCAGGAATTTGGAATACCAAGGAAGTTAATTAACATGCCAAACTATGCATGGAAGATACTTATAATATAGTAACATATAAAGGCAGGAAATCAGACCCCTTCCAAATAACATCTGGCTTGAAACAGGGTGATGCACTATCGCCGCTACTCTTCAATCTGGCTCTAGAGAAAGTTGTAAGGAAGGTAAAGGAGGAATGTGATATTGGAGGAACATCCAAGCTGCTTGGTTATGCAGATGATATAGATATTATAGGGCAAAGTGAACAAAAGACATTAGAAATATTGACTCACTTAAAGGAAAAAGCCCAACAGATGGGGCTGGTTATCAACCAAGATAAGACAGAATATATGGTAATTTCAAGAGACGGAATGGCTAAAAACTCTGGCCACATACAAATAGATAATATGACCATTAAAAGAACGGAAACATACAAATACCTGGGTACAATCTTCAACTGCTCCAACATCATAAGGGAAGAAATACAAACTAGAATCAACTCTGGAAATAAGATATACTATGCACTACAACATCTACTAAAATCAAAGGCGCTATCTCGTAACACCAAAATCACAATATACAAAACACTGATCAGACCAGTTGTGCTGTATGGCTCTGAAACCTGGAGTACAACGAAAGGAGACGAAGCCTTGTTACAAACCTTTGAGAACAAAATTTTAAGACGCATCTTTGGACCCATTAGGGATACACAAAGTGGAGAGTGGAAAAGAAGAAGTAACAAAGACATTTATGATTTGTTTAAGTCCCCGCTAATCACTGGTATCATGAAGGCTAATAGACTACAATGGCTGGGGCATATAGAAAGAATGGAAGATAATAGGGAAACAAAACTCGCTTACACTCAGGAAATAAATGACCGTAGACCCCGAGGTAGACCAAGAAGGCGGTGGAGAGATAATATACATACAGACCTACAAGCACTTGGAATCAACGACTGGCAAGAGAAGGTCCACCAGAGAGACGAATGGAGACAGATTGTATTTGCAGCAAAGAACCTCAATGGCTCGGAATGCTGAAGAAGAAGAAGAAGAAGCAAGTATAGGGTGTATTTATAATGACTGTGAGGTTTTTGAAAATATTGCCGTTCCAAGTTTTGTATTCAACCTCTGTGTAGTTTATGCATCATAAAACGTAAATACAAAACTTGGAACGGCAATATAAAAAGAAAAAAACAAACAACACACACACACACACACACACAGTTAATAAAAATACACCCTGTAGAATATGAGTATTTAAAGAAACCACCAGAACAGAAATATTTAAAGTAACACATAGAATATAAACATTTAAAGTAACGTCTTGAATAGACTATTTAAAGTGACGACGAGAACAGAGGCATTTAAAGATTTATAATAATACACAGAGGACATTTCAAATGCGGTATTGCTACAGAGAGTGGCGGTTTCAAAGAATAGGTTCCATGAATACTAACAAACTTCCGCAAGCCATATTAATGTTTACCCCGTATTTCGCCATCTGTACTATTTTAAAGCCGGCTCCCTGGCGAAGGCGATAAGGACGTTGTTCGTAATCCCGTATACTCACGTACGACACACAGCTGCGCGAGATTCGGCAGCGGATCGCGTCGCGCTGGTTACTTACGGTAGTATGCGAGCCAGTCGTTCAGAAAGCAATTACTGAACGTAACACTTGCCAAGACATCAACAGCAGCTGAAAAATGCTGGTGTTGACTGCAATGTCCTGTAAAGGATATGTGAAAAAAAAACTATTTTGAAAGACACGTAATACAACATGACTGAATTGTTAAATAAATGGTATATAATAAATACATCCCGGACGCTTGTGCAGAATAACTTGCAGGCAAGCAAAACAGTCAAGTGCCCGTTGTCATGCCACGGGGCGTGTTGGGTATATGATGCTAGTCCTACATTTGTAGACCAATCGGCACTTGATGGATCATGTGATCAAAATCACTTCGGCCGCCTTTAATTCCCAGAAAATTGACTAGATACCTATATTAGGTTATGTCGATCTTCGAGCACAAGACGGTGGAAAAAATGCCTCCATCTCGAAGAAGATTTGAACACATAAGCACTCGGCCGCTGACAAGCATGATAGCCCCTGCGCTACCGCAGCTACCCAATATATGAATCGCCAAAACACGAGAGGTATACGGTAAGATTTACTAGAACAGAAAATGAACGAAGCGGCTAAAGCCTTCGTCGGCACGAAGAAAAAAAATTAAAAACCCCAAATCGACACATCTACATGAAAAACACTACATGAACATATAAATATAAAAGTTACTTATATGTATTCTTGTCCTTGCTTTATTGACTACACAAAGGCTTTCGATAGAGTTATACATGACAACATGGGGGATATGCTAGCAGATCTACATATTGATGGGAAAGACATTAGACTTATAAAAAACATATATTGGAAACAACAAGCTGCCATAAGGATTGATAATGAAGTGGGTCAATATCAACCTATTAAGAGAGGTGTTAGGCAGGGATGTGTAATGTCTCCAGATTTTATTTCCCTATACAGTGAAAATATTTTCAGAAATGTAGAAGATATAAATGGAATCAGCATTGGAGGACGAAACATCAATAACATTAGATATGCAGATGATACAGTATTGATTGCAGACAATGAGCAGGATCTGCAACAATTAGTAGATGCGGTTGTTGTACACAGTGAGCAACTGGAGTTAGAATTAAATTGTAAAAAGACACAGATTATGGTCGTCACTAGGAAGAACGAAATACTACAATGTAATATACAAGTAAATGGGAATATTCTTCAACAAGTGAATCGGTACAATTATCTCGGAATAGTCATAACATCTGATGGGAGATGCCTTGAAGAGATTAGAACAAGAATCGCCATGGCGAAAGTAGCCATTAGCAAGATGAAAAACATTCTGACCAAGAAAAAGATGTCAATTGAAACGAGAAAAAGAGTGTTGGGGGGATGTTGAGGTGTTGAGGCCTGTTACTTTGTATGGATGTGAAGCTTGGATAAAGAGCAGTCAAGCTGAAAAACATCTGATAGCTGCAGAAATGTGGTGTCTAAGGAAAATGCAAAGAATACCATGGACAGACAGAAAAACCAATGACCAAGTACTACAGGAGACAAATGAAAATCGTAGATTGATTAGAGAAATTAGGCGCAGACAGTCAAAATTCTTTGGACATGTTATGAGAAGAAATGGACTGGAGAACTTAATAACAACTGGCAAGATCGAGGGGAACAGACCAAGAGGAAGACCGAGAGGAAAATACCTGGATGGCTTGGCCACATGGCATGGTCGAGACAGGAACACTGACCTGATGCACGACTCTGGTGATCGAGTGAAATGGCGAGTCATGACCGCCCACGCTTTCCGGCATGGCACATGACTGATTGATTGATTCTTGTTGTGGGCTGGACACGTCTTTCATTGGATCCGCATGCATGATTCCAATAAAGTCCAATATATAACCACTATATACATACTTATGTTATGATATGTAATAAAACACGCCTATAGAGTTTTATGGTAACATCTTACAGCCACCTTTGTGGATATGCCTTGACGGAATAATTAATCGACGATGACTTAATAAACGAGGATAAAAGAGAGAATAAACAGCAAACGTATCGCAAAAACCAGAGGAAGACAGAAATCAAAACAAAATCTTACCAGTATTGAAATACAGATATGTTTCCAATGTTAATTATTCATAAGATGCTATCCATAACCAGTGGCGAATCCACGATCTTCTCAGCACACATAAAAATTCACAGACAGAAGCGACGAATCGTACAGTCTCAGTAACCAACCTCCAGTAAAGTGTGAATTTCTATAACTGGAAGTACAAACATATGTAAGGACTTATGCGATGGCCACACTATGTTTTACAAGTGCATCCTGTTTGATGGCAGCTGATGTAAAGTCACTGTGTTGTGACTTTCAACACGCTTTAACGCCTAAGAAGCTACTTTTTTTTCCTTTCACAAGATGGGTTTTTGGAGTATATTTCTGATCACGACTGGGAATAGTAATTTGCAGGCTATTGTTTTATGTCGGTTTTTAATGTAAATATACACTACAATGTCAAGCAAGTACAAAACGTAACGATAGATAACAGGAATGAAATATTAACTCCTCATCCTTGACTTTGGGACGTAAATTACAAGTACCTCGAAAGTTGGAGTGGGTCCTCATGATCGCGAGGGACACTGGTAATAGGTAAAAGCTAATCCACAAGCAAAATTAGTGCATTAAAAATGAGTGAGCTTGTGTTCAGAGCCAGCGAACGAAAGAAAAAAAAGACACAGGCAATATATTTTACAGTCTAGACCAGTGGTTCTCAACCTTTTTTTGGCCCGTAGCCCCTTCACCATATTTCCAGAACGCCGCCCCCCCCTTTTTTTCGTATTTCCTACCTAAATATTTGGCCCGTGCCCCCTTTACCATATTTTCAGAACGTCACCCCCACCCTTCGTATTTCGTACCTAAAAATCCCCCCCCCTCCTACACGTTATACGTAATAATGGAAGCACATACTAAAACAAGTCTAGACGTCCACATAAAATGTGATTTGTGGGTTTACTTTATAAAATGAATTTTAGAAGGGTGAGATGTACAGAACCGTAAAGTATGACGGGAAAAAACAATATCAAGTAATCAGTTCTTGTATTAACGCGATCTTGAAATAATCTTCATTCCCGCCCCCCCCCCCCCCTCCCCCGGGAAACTTTAATATTCCATCCTGGGGGAGGGGGAGTTCCCCACCGGTTGAGAACCACTGGTCTAGACTCATGCGATCTCCAACAGCATATATCAATGTTGGTGTTGACCTCGCCCCTGTGCCGTGACACTATACCCAAGAATTATAGCATGAATTCACTCGGTTCCATACAGAAGCCCCAAGCGCGGTAGCCACACGCTTGCCTGTCGATAGTGTGTTCGAATTTCCATGGATTGTTATTTCCTGACTGTACATTATGACAGATTGTTGTTCCCTGACTGTACATTATGACAGATTGTTGTTCCCTGACTGTACATTATGACAGATTGTTGTTCCCTGACTGTACATTATGACAGATTGTTGTTCCCTGACTGTACATTATGACAGATTGTTATTTCCTGACTGTACATTATGACAGATTGTTGTTCCCTGACTGTACATTATGACAGATTGTTGTTCGTCCATCTCTTGCTCTTATCTTCCCACCTGTATCGTTGTCTAGCTCTTGCTTGCATACCTTCAACTTTAGCCTCCAGTATGGTGTTTATAAGAATGTTGTGTCTTTAAACGGGGCCTAAATAGTTAACTTGCTTCTATTAAAATTTCTTTCACCCAACTCTCTTTTAATTCTCAGTTTTTCTAGAAACTATGTAGTTGATTGTTTTTATTCCTATGAAATATTGCATATCCTTCTGTATATCTACATCTCAAGGGCCTCTATTTGACTTTCTAATTGCTTGTTCATTGTACAGGTTTCCGGGCCATATAGTGGTGTTGAATATACATTACATTCGACAATTCTCAGTGTTATTGCGCTGTTAATCTCTCTATATTGTGTACTGATTTCATGATGCTGAAAGCATTTTTGGCCATTCCTACTCTATTTTTGATTTTACTTCTTGATATCCTGATTTCCACTGTGTTCTTTAAGAACAATGAAAGAAAAACTATTTCCATGAAGAAAAACAATATAAATTAAGTCATCAAAAATGCATTGTTTTAACGCTCTGCAGTATTTTATAAGTGACTAGCTGACCCGGCCCGGCTTCGCCCAGACCCTGGTGGGGAGCATCTCATTTAATTCATATAAGTAGTCATATAAGTTCTCGTTCCCGTTACCGACAATCTGTCTGTCTGTCTGTCTATCTGTCTGTCTGTCTGTCTGACCCGGCCCGGCTTCGCCCAGACCCTGATGGGGAGCATCTAATTTAATTCATATAAGTAGTCATATAAGTTCCCGTTCCCGACTATCTATCTGTCTGTCTGTCTGACCCGGCCCAGCATCGCCCAACTCCTGGTGGGGAGCATCTCATTTAATTCTTATAAGTAGTCATATAAGTTCCCGTTCCCGGCTGTCTGTCTGTCTGTCTGTCTGTCTGTCTGTCTGTCTGTCTGTATATCTATCTGTCTGTCTGTCTGTCTGACCCGGCCCAGCCCATGGTGGAGAGCATCTAATTTAAATCATATAAGTAGTCATATAAGATCCCGTTCCCGACTATCTGTCTGTCTGTCTGTCTTGGATAAATGGAGGAGGGAGGAGGAAGAGGGAGGTGGAGGAGGGAAGATGAGGGAAGAGGAGGGAGGAGGAGACAGGAGACAGGAGGAATAGGGAGGAATAGGAGGGAGGAGGAGGGATTAGGAAGAGGAGGGAGGAGTAGGGTGGAGGAGGAGGGAGGAGGAGAACGCAGGAGGAGGAGGGAGGAGGAGGAGAGAGATGAGGAGGGAGAGGGAGGAGGAGGAGAGAGTAGGAGGAGGGAGCAGGCGGAGGGAGCAGGAAGAGGGAGGAAGAGGGAGGAGGAAGAGGGAGAAGGAGGAGGGAGGAGAAGGAGGAGGGAGGAGGAAGAGGGAGGAGGAGGGAGAAGGAGGGAGGAGGAGAACGCAGGAGGAGGAGGGAAAAGGAGGAGGAGAGGGAGGAGGAGGGAAAGGGAGGAGGAGGGAGGAGGATGAGAGAGTGGGAGGAGGAGGAGGCGGAGGGAGAAGGAAGAGGGAGGAAGAGGGAGGAGGAAGAGGGAGAAGGAGGAGGAGGAGAAGGAGGGAAGAGGATGAGGGGGAGGAGGAGGAAGAGGGAGGAGGAGGAATGTGAAGGGAGGAGGAGGGAGGAGGTAGAGGGAGGAGGAGGAGGAGGAGGAGGAGAGAGGAGGAGGAGAGAGGAGGAGGAGGGAGGAGGAGGAGGGATGAGGAGGAGGGAGGAGGAGGAAGAGGGAGGAGGAGGAATGTGAAGGGAGGAGGAGGGAGGAGGTAGAGGGAGGAGGAGAATGGAGGAGGAGGATGAGGAGGAGAGGGAGGAGGAGGAAGGAGGAGGGGGAGGAGGGGAGGAGGAGGGAGGAAGAAGGAGGAGGGAGGAGGAGGATGAGGGGAGGAGGAGGGATGAGGGGAGGAGGAGAAGGGAGGAGGAGGGCGAAGGAGGAGGAAGAGGAGGGCGGAGGAAGGAAGAGGAGGGCGAGGAGGTAGGAGGAGAGAGGAGGAAGAGGGAGGAGGAGGGAGGAGGAAGAGAGTGGAGGAGGGAGGAGGAGGGAGGAAGAGATAGGCGGAGAGAGGAGGAGGAGGGAGGAATAGGAGGGAGGAGGAGGGAGGAGGAGGGATTAAGAGAAGGAGGGGGAAAGGGAGAAGGAGGAGGGAGGAGGAGGGAGGAGGAAGAAGAAGAGGGATGAGGAGGGTGAAGGAGGAGGAGGAGGGAGGAGGGTGGAGGAGGAGGAGGAGGAAGAGGGAGGAGGGGGAGGAGGGAGGGGGAGGAGGAGGGAGAAGGAGGAGGAGGGAGGAGGGAGGAGGAGAAAGCAGGTGGGGGAGGAGGAGGAGGGAGGAGGGCGAGGGAGGAGGAGGGCGGAGGTGGAGGAGAAGGAGGAGGGAGGAAGAGGTAGAAGGAGGAGGGAGAAGGAGGAGGGGAGGAGGAGGAGGAGGAATGATGAGGAGGGAGGAGGAGGAAGAGGGATGTGGAGGAAGGAGGAGGAGGGAGGAGGAGGAGGAGGTAGAGGGAGGAGGTAGAGGGAGGAAAGGGAGGAGGGAGAAGGAAGAGGGAGAAGGAGGAGGGAGGAGGAGAAGGGAGTAGGAGGGATGAGGAGAAGGGAGGAGGAGAGGGAGGAGGAGGGAGAAGGGAGGGGGAGAAGGAGGAGGGAGAGGGAGGAGGGGGAGGAGGTAGAGGGAAGAGGAAGAGGAGGAGGTGGAGGTAGAGGTAGAGGGAGGAGGAGGGAGGAGGATAGAGGGAGGAGGAGGGAGGAGGCGGAGGGAGTAGGAGGGAGGAGGAGGGGAGAGGAAGAGGGAGAAGGAGGAGGGAGGAGGGAGAGGGAGGAGGGGGAGGAGGTAGAGGGAGGAGGAAGAGGAGGAGGGTGGAGGGAGGAGGTAGAGGGAGGAGGAGGGGAGGAGGTAGAGGCAGGAGGAGAAGAGAGGAGGAGGGAGTTCGCCATTCCGAATTCATACTCGTCTAGGTTCTGTGATTTCGGTCCTTCCATTGATTGTTCTTCCCTTCTACACGACTGTAGATAACTTCCTTACACATAAAAAGATGAATTGTTATTGATATTGCCGTGGCATGGAGGCATATATATCAGCAGCAGAGTTGAACGCCCACGCCAGCCGGCACGGCACTTGATGATGATGATGATTGTCGTGTGACGATTCTGTGTAGTCACGTCATTTTCTTCCCTTTTCCTAGCGTTTTGGTTCGGGGATTCTTTCATCATCATCATCATATATTTACGTACGTATTTTGGGAATGGGAGGAGGGAGGAGGGGGAAGAAGAAAAAAAATACGACAGTTGGCAGCGCTGGAATGAAAGGAAGGCGTGTAGAAAATTTCATCTCAATCTGATGGGCTGTTCGCGAACGCATAAAGGACATACATACATACAGACAGACAGACAGACAGATAGACAGACAGTGAGACGGAGATTGCCGTTTATATATAAGATAACACACGGACACATTTTAATATATATATATATATATATATATATATATATATATATATATATATATATATATATATATATATATATATATATATATATATCACAACTAACACATCCGGGTTAAAAAGATTTTCGCGGTTATAGGTTAAGTTTACAACTTGGCAGATGAGAATTTCACATCAACTCCCTCGCATCCTTCGTCACATCGATGTGGTTGTGAAACTAACTCTGATTATTCTGTTTGATAAAAAGCACCAGGGAATTTCCCAAAACATTTAATATCGGGTTCGCTACAAACCGTTTCCTTGAGATGTGAACAGCAAGTTGGCGGGATTCAGTACCGGGTTCAGCCAAGTGTTTGTGGTGATTCAAACTGTTGTAAGCAGTAAGATCGATGTTTTGAGCACTCGTCTGTACATTCAATCAACCTTCCCAGCTGGGGTCAGAACCTTGCTGGTTGCAGCCCGACATATTTATGTTGATTAGTCTTGATTCTCGTGGTTGTCTGTTTGCTAATATCCTTATACAAGAAATCACCGTTGTTCAATGCGTTGTGGTTCTTATTTTGTTTAGGAAATTTCTGATCGTTATTGTTGTTGTTGTTGTTGTTGTTGTTGTTGTTGTTTTTTTTTTTTTTGAGGGGGGCTCGCTCGTTTTGAACCCAAGCATAGTCCATACACTCCACTTCTAGTAGTGCTGGAATGAATTTTGCGTGTGGATTTGCTTTCCGTATTAAAAGTGCTCCTCACCATCAGGCGTACTCATTCCGACTACAGAGGTACTTATAATTTACGTCCCAAAGTCAAGGATCAGAGGTTAAAAATTTAGTCCAAATGTACGATGTAGGGGTTGAGCCCCTTAACTCGGCATAAGCAAACGGGATGTTTAAGAACACGTGTTCGTATCCATTCGGCCATACTGACCTCCTTTCTGGTCGTTTGAAACATACACGGATCTTTAACCAGACATGAATCTAGAAATACGGCAGTTTGTAGCAGGCGAAAATGTAATGTAGGAATGACTGACTTCTACATATAGTCTGTAAAGTTCATCAAGATCATCATCATTATCATCATCATTATGTGCCATGCTGATAAGCATGGGCGGTTATGTTTCGACATCTCGCAAGATCACCAGAGTCGTGGATCAGCTCCATATTCTGGTCTCGACCATGGTACTTAGTTAAGCTATCCAGTCATTCATCTCTGCCTTCCCCTTGTTCTCTTCCCCTTGTTCTCTTCCCCTCAATCTTGCCAGTTGTCACCGAGTGCTCTAGTTTATTTCTTCTTATAATGTGTCTACAAAATTATGACAGTCTGTGTCTAATTTCTCTAATCAGTTTACGGTTCTCATTTGCTTCATATGGAACTTGCTCATTCGGTTTTCTGCATGTCCATAATATTCAGTCAAGCTAGTCGACAGATTATTATCAACGCACATATAACAACTCCGTCATTATTGCCCGGCTATTCTCCTGCGTGTCTCCCTCGCGGGTAGCGGCTGTCACGTCCTGTGTTGGTTGACCATTTTTCTGTGGCCAACTATATAGCGCAGTGGTTCTCAACCTTTTTTTTGGCCCATGCATCCCTACATCATGTGTTCAGAATGTCATTTCCCACCTTTCGTATTTATTTACTATAAATCCCCCCCCCCCCTTTTTTTAACACAGTATACGTAAAAATGGAAGCTAAATTTAATAACACATACTAGAACAAGTGTACACGTCTACATAAAATGTGATTTGCTTACGTTATAAATCAAATTTCAGAAGAGCGAGAAGTAAAGAACCGTAAAGTATGGAGGGAAAAACAATATTAAGTAATTGGTTCTTGTACTTGTATTAACGCGCTCTTGAAATAATCTTAATTCCCCCCCCCCCACCCGCAACTCTAAAATCTCCCCACCCCCTTCCCTGTTGAGAACCACTGATATAGCGACATTGTCTAATCTTACCTGTTGTGATTCGATGTTCTTGCAGCCTGGCCAAGGGTGAAGATTGACGATCATCGCGAGAATCATGTAATATATAATCATATTCTACATATTTACAGCCCAAATGAATATTTGATTTGACAGCTGAATATTTTCTCATGTTGAAATGTCAAATGATAAAGTAAGGATATGCGGAGTGAATAAACCGTAGTGTACATATCCCGAGGAAAGGTTGCATAAAACTAAAAGTACATAAATGAAAGCAGAAGGGAGGATTGTCGCATGGGACCAAAACCACGGGTCAACCGAAGGTCACTGAATGCTCAAATGGAAAGATGTGGAAATCACCATCATCGTCAAGTTTCTTGTTTTGAAGAGTCGTAATCAGACTTCGCACTTCGCGTATACCAGCCATATCTGTTATGTCTTCCCCTGGGCTTTAGGTTCGAGTCTGTTGACAATTGAATATCCAAAATCCCCGAGGAAACATCATCTTAAGCTTAACGATAGCTAGTTCATAAATGTTGTGCTGTTTCGTGACCTGTGAGCATCATAACGTTCAACACAATGTATTCCCTTAGTGCATGTAAACGCAGAAGTCACAAACAAAATGCTGCACGATTTCCTGCCTCGCATAATTCGCCACTATTTGTTATTATTGTTTCAGCTTAAGTACTATTATTAATTCACTTCATATGATATATAACTCTTTAGTATGCACCTGATGAGATGCAGCGAAATATGACAGGCAATAAATCATGCAACATACTGTTAGTGGATTCTGTGTTTAAATGCATCCTAATATATAAATGTCCCTATTTAATCACCACCAATATACTACATATGGAGAGATATTTTACTTTTACTGACAGGAAATTCAGATCTTGAATGCGAGATGGAACCTTAAATCAAGCCCTACTAATGGAGGTCACCGTGGCCGAGATCAGTCTCCCTGGCCAAAAGGAGTTAACGACATTGTTCGTAATCCCATATATCCACGTGGGGAAAACATAAGCTGGGAGAATCGGCAGCGGTTCGCGCTGGTAACTTACGATGGTATGTGAGCCGGTTGTTCAGAAAAGCAATGTCACACTACTGAACGTTAAACTTGCCTAGTACATCAAAAGCAGCTGAAAAATTCTGGTGTTGACTGCAACGTCCTGTAAGGGATATGCAACATAAAAATATGTCTCTCCACAGATGTGAAGTTCCAGTACCGATCTTGCACCCCATCCTGGTTTGTGAACGAGAGGTAAAGGAGTGCCCAGCAGTACAGTTCCCAAGTGGATATGTTTGTGTGTGTTTGAAACACTTGTAAAACGGTACTGAGCTGTTTTGTTGTCGTATATTATTATAGGCCGGGCTCTCTGGCCGAAAGGGTTACACCACTTTCTCCGTAGTCCCGTTTATCACGCAGAGTCTCGTAGCGGACGAGAACTGGAAGCGGTTCTACCCCCGCT
>JACEFZ010009065.1:1095000-1152938 GCA_014155875.1 Cepaea nemoralis
GACATATTCCTTGGGTGGGGGTAAATATAAGACGGCTGGAAAAATTTCATAACGATGCAACAGACAGTTTTCAAAATAATTGATCGTGAATGAAGGCATTCAAATCGGAACATACTATATTTAAAAACCCGAAAGCAGAATCCAGGGACAAGAGAAAGTGGACATCATCGAAACAATTACATTACACAAGTTTGCGAGGAACAATTACATTACACAAGCATGCAATAAGCTACATTACACAGTCATGCAAGCAATTCTACATTACACACATAGGCAAGAAACAACCGCACTACACAAGTATGCAAGAAACTACATTACACAAGCATGCAAGAAACAACTACATTATCATGCGCAAAGAGCAATAGGTGGTCAGTCTTTCTCTCTATTAGAGAACGGCGAGCCCAGTTGTTTCTTCCATGTCTGTGTAATGTAATTGTGAGCCGGTCTGAGCCGGCAAGATGATTATCAAGCATGCAAGAAATTATTACATTACCCAAACATGCAAGTAATTCTACATTACATACACAGGCAATAAACAACCACACCACACAAGTATGCAAGAAACTACATTATACAAGCATGCAAGAAACAACTACATTACCAAGCATGCCAGAAATAATTACATTACACAGACATGGAAGAAACAACTGGGTTCGCCGTTCTCTAATAGAGAGAAAGACTGACCACCTATTGTTCTTTGCGCTTAGGCCTGAAACATGTGATGGTGGTGACAGTGCACATACCTACCTCAGGCTTCTACTACGGGACTTGTATTGTTTAATACAGGATGTTGCAATCAACCGCTGTATTTATTGGCTGCTTGTGGCTTACTAGGGAATGTTAGTTCAGTAGTTTGCCGTTGTTTTCAGAGCGACCGACGCCTCATACCATCTAAATCAACACAAAGTGGCCAGCGTCCAAATATCCGGAAATGATTTCGAACCCTCGGCTCGGTATGACAGGGATTATGAAACTGCGCTGCTCACTATCCCCTATGTCACACACCAGGTTACTCAACATCTACAGATCTGTTGATCTTGTTACGTTGTTGATGTCAAGGTTGTTTGACACGCAATCTATTTCCGGTCCTGGAATCATTATTTAAAATGTAAAGCATAGGTCCAAGTACATTTCCTCTGTTCTCAGTGCATGTGACAAGAGTTCTATGATGCACCTTCTACAGAACTACCATACTTATATAAATGGGCTTAAACAAATAAGGCATCGTCATTTTCCACCTAAAATTGTATTTGGGTGTAAATTTTGTCTTTTGCCTTGCCAAATGGCGTACTTGTTCATGTTTCTTCAATGATCTCGGTCCTTGGTGTTCTCGATCAATTCTACTGATGATATTTTCCCATGTCACCGTCTAGAGAACTTAGTGACAACTGGCAAAATTCAGGGGAAAAGAACAATGAGAAGGCAGAGAAGTAAATACCTGATTGGCTTGGCCACGTGGTATGGTCGAGACAAGAACACGAGGCTGAGCCAAGACTCTGGTGATCGCGTGAGATGGCGAAACATGACCGCCACGCTTAACGGCGTGGTACATGATGATGATGATGATGACCGTCTTTGACTATCAAGCAGTATGTCTCTCGTTTTATTCCTGCCACTTCTATCAATTTTGCCTATCACGACTGGCAAAGATTAGTTTCATCTTCGTGCCAGGGCATGCGGGAGTAAAAGGAAATGAGCGGGCTGACAAGCTCGCAGGTAAGACTACTGTGGAGGGCGGACGAGCCATGGACCAGGCTGACATTCTGAATGCTCTACGAGAAGTAAGACTTGCGAGAACCAAGTGATGACTGTGAATCTACAACCATGGCCAGACTGCGAGAACATCAAATTGAAAGAGGTGTGGCCAAACAAGAACACTACGCAGGAAACCAAAGAAGATTGATAAACCAACACAGAACTGGTGTCGTTAGCCGCTACACGCTGAGGAGGGATTCCGAGAACTTATGGACTGAATGGTTCGATGTGCAATGAGGATGATCTGTCTACTGACTGACTGACTGACTGACTGACTGACTGACTGACTGACTGACTGACTGTCTGACTGACTGACCAACGTCCTTTACAAGACGTTGCAATCAACCCCAGAAGTTTTTGGCTATTTGTGATTTTCTAGGCAATAATACTTTCATTAATTTGGCATTGATTTCGGAACGACCGACGTGTACACAATTGTGAAAACCAACGCGCAAAGGCCTGCTTCAAAACAGCTTGCAACTGGTTACCGGTATGTTAGGACCGTGAAGCTATCCACTGCCCCTAAGCCACAAATGCACGTGCCAACGAAAACAAAAAGGAGAACAAAACTTATTTACTTTAATGGCTTCACTGTTGCTTTCAACATCATCATTTTTCTGCCTTTGAAAGATAACTTAAAATAATACCTGACCTTTTCATTCTCTGTCGAATCCTCTTGCATCTACTTCTGAACTTGTAGTTTTATACTGATCTGCCAGTGTCAATCAGCTGAACTAATTACTGCGTCTAGTCACAACAATGAAAGCACTACCTGTATTTTCCTGCCGTGTTTGAACCACTTGCCTTCGCATTTATAACACAGCGTCCTAATTTATTTCCCCTATTCTCAAGGGACTTGTGTGTGTATTGATTATATTGTTAATTAAAATTTAGTCCAGCACGCCACCGAACAATGATCAATTAACCCATAAAATATGAGACAGGTGGGCTGTTAAATATGTGTCGTGCGCAGTAGGGATTTAAAAAAAATTAATCAAATTGCTGTTTCAATGAGTTGCTTTACCGCCTTTAAAATAAAGGTAAAGGTTCAGTTCTGTAATCTTCATCCCCTCCTCATTTCTCTTCCTAGGGGAACTCGTCAAATCTAATTATGTATGTCAGAAGTTCGTGTGTCCGACTTCAGCGTGTACTTACTTGTTTTCATGACAGATTTCACCGAAGATACGGTTTCATCTACCCGTGTGTAGGTTTTCTATTCTTAGAATGCTCCCTGGACAGCTGCTTTGCCGACGACTTGTTTGCGATCATCATCATTTGCCGTGCCGATATGTGTGTGTGGTCATGTTTCGTCATCTTGCACGATCACCAGAGTCGTGGATCTGTTTCCACAATACCAGGTGGCCATGTCATCCAGGTATTTATTTCTCTGCCTTCCCCATGTACTTTTCCCCTCAATCTTGCCAGTTGTCACCAAGTTCTTCAATTTATTTCTTATCATGTCGTGCCCAAAAAAATTGTAACTGTCTACGTCTAATTTCTCTATCAGTTTCCGATATCTATTAGCTATGGAAATCCCAATGTACACAACCTGCATACCGCCCTTCCCCCTTTATTCACCCATATCTGAGAAGTCTAGGGTACCAGTCTCACCGCCCAAGAGATCAAGATGACATGTGATATCATTGCAACAGCTGAGGTTCGTCAAAATGGCTAGCCCTACAATGGGATTCAAAGCTGGTAGCTTCTGATTCTGGCGCGGACACGGTAACACAAGACAGCGATGTTTCTTTGCACACATGGTTCTTGAACCGACTCCTCCACACCCTCTTCCGCCTCTTACACCAGCTCTTACTTTTCCTTCTTCCCGGTTTATATTTAAGCCCTTCCTCTTCCTACACATGTTCCTCGCCTCCTCGTCCTTCTCCTCCCCCTTCTTCATCTTTGCACCCCCCTCCCCCACTCCCATCATTTGCCTTCCTCCGTTATTTATTTTCTCTGCCTTCTACCTCTTCCCTGACTTCTTCCGCTTCCCTCCCATTCCCCTCCTTCCTTCTTTACAACCTGCACACGGCGTCTCCCCCTTGTTTCATCCATATCTGAGGAGGCTAAATAACCAATCTCATTGCCCAAGAGATCAGGGTGACGCGTGATATCATTACAAGGGCTGGTGTTTTCAAACATGGCTAGCCCTACGATGGGATTCAAAGCCGATAGCTTCCTGATTCTGAGGCAGACACTGTAACCTAGCAGCCACTCCTCCCAATCCCAAATCCATGTTTGCGATGTTTCCTTGCACACATGGCTCTTGCAGCGACTCCTCTTCCTCCTCCTTCACCTCTTACTTGTACTTCTCTTCGTTCTCCTATGCGGCCAATTCCTCTTCTTCCTCCTGTTTCTAGCTCAAAACTCCTTTATGCGCCGCCTCTACTTCTTTTTCTTTGTCCTCCTCCCATCATATTCCTTCTTCCTTTCTTAATTGTCACTACCTTCATCCCCTCCCTCCATTCATTCACTTCCCTTCCGTCCTCCTCCTTCCTATCTAATTCCGCCCGCCCGAAGCCAGCCCGTCCGTCCGTCTGTCTGTCTGTCTGTCTGTCTGTCTGTCTTCCCATCCTCCTTCATCGATCATGGGTTACCACTCATCTTTAGTTGTTGTCACATAAAAATTTTCTGAGCAAGTATTTTTTAAGGGCATGCCGAAGTGCAATCTCCCCCGATGGTGTTTCCACCTTGTCGTGGTGGGGGAGCTTGAGTTTCTCAATGACCCTGAGAGCTATGCCGGCGGTAGCGTAGCTACCAGCAGGGCCTCCCAAGCCGGACAGGTCAAAGGGTAGAGTACAGACAAAGAGAAACACCCTGGTCATCCAGGTTGGGGGTTGAAGCGTGGGGTTAACATCCCCACATTTGTAAAAACGATTTTGTTAGGAAACAGATACACAAGCCTCGAATTCGGACTGACTTATTTGGACAACGACCTCGGAACGTTAAAGGACTTTGAGATTTGGAACATGGAATGTACGGACACTATATCGAGCTGGAGCGGCCGAAGAACTAACCCGGGAGCTGGTTGAATATCAAATGGATATAACAGCAATTCAAGAAATAAGGTGGCCAGGAGAGGGTACTTTAGAGCAAAATGGAATGATTATAATATATGGAGGAAACACCCAAAATAAACATGAATTAGGAACAGGATTTGTCATCAAAAAGAGTTATGGGGGAACGTTCTAAACTTTAAAGCTGTTAATGATAGGATTAGTAAATTACGAATAAAAGGTAAATAGAAAAATATAACGATGATTGATGTACATGCACCTACTGAAGAGAAAGAAGATGATATTAAAGAAGACTTTTATAATGATCTGGAAGATGTCATAGAAGAAACCCCCAAACAGGACATCCTGATTGTGCTGGGAGACTTCAACGCAAAAATAGGTAGAGAGCAAACTCATAAAAAAGTTGCCGGTATGGAAAGCCTACATACAACTTCAAATGATAATGGATGGAGAGTCATCAACCTAGCAGAAGCCAAAGGACTGCAGATCAGCAGTACCAGACTACAAAGAAAGGATATACATAAACAAACTTGGAAATCATGTGACAAGAGAACCTATAATCAAATAGATCACATTTTAATTAACAACAAAAATGCATCAAACATACAACAAGTTAGAAGCTATAGAGGAGCTGAGTGCCACAGCGACCACTTCCTCGTTGGGGCAAAATTTAAAATAAAACTTAAGAGAGCTTTCTATGCTAAACTACAAAGGTTACACCCAACATATAACAGAGAAAAACTACAAGAAATTACAGTCAAAGAGAAATTTGCAGATGAAATAAAATGTAAACTTGAAATTCTACAAAACCCGTTGGAGGAAAGCGTTGACCAAACTTGGTTGAACATCAAGAATACAATTCAATCTACCGCAGAAGAATGTCTCGGTGTGTTAACCACGCATAGAAAGAACAGATGGTTCAATCCAAAATGTGAAGAAGCAGTCATTAGGAAAAAGAATGCCAGACAGCTATGGCTAAATGACATCAACAACATCCAAAAGGAAGAGCAATATAGAAATGAATGTAAAGAGGCTACAAAAATAGTTCGACAGCAGAAGCGAGAATATATGAGTAATATAATCAAAGATATGGAAACTAATCACCAGAAAAACGAATCCAGAAAGTTTTTTTAAAGAACTGAAGTCAATGAAACGAGGGCACCAACACAACACATATGGTTTAAAAGACAAAAATGGGAATATGATAAATACCAATGAGGAAATGTGCAACACATGGAAAGAATACTTTGTTGAATTACTAAATTGTGAAGCTCCAAGTAACACTTTCCCACAGGAAGAGGTTCTAACGTGTGAACCACAAATTGAAGAACCTGCATTTGAAGAAATCCTATATGTAATCACACGACTTAAAAACAATAAGGCAACTGGGGCTGATGGAATTGCTGCTGAATTTATAAAGGCGGGTGGCCATGTATTACATCTAAAGCTATATGAACTAATAATAAAAATCTGGAGGACTGAAGAATAACCCCATGACTGGAAAGAGTCATTATTGATACCTATCTTTAAGAAAGGAGACAAGTTCCAGTGTGAAAATTATAGAGGAATATCACTACTGTCCATAAGCTATAAGATACTATCCGCAGTATTACTAAATAGACTAAAACCATATTCAGAATACATATTAGGTGACTACCAGGCGGGTTTTAGACAAAACAGATCAACAATAGATCAGATATTTATCTTACGACAAATAGCCGAGAAAAATTGGGAATATAAAAGAGATCTCCATAACATTTTTGTGGATTTTAAAAAGGCTTATGATAGTGTCCATAGGAATAGTCTATGGAATGCTATGCAGGGAATTTGGAATACCAAGGAAGTTAATCAACATGACCAGACTATGCATGGAAGATACTTATAATATAGTAACATATAAAGGCAGGAAATCAGACCCTTTCCAAATAACATCTGGCTTGAAACAGGGTGATGCACTATCGCCGCTACTCTTCAATCTGGCTCTAGAGAAAGTTGTAAGGAGGGTAAAGGAGGAATGTGATATTGGAGGAACATCCAAGCTGCTTGGTTATGCAGATGATATAGATATTATAGGGGAAAATGAACAAAAGACATTGGAAATATTGACTCACTTAAAGGAAAAAGCCCAACAGATGGGGCTGGTTATCAACCAAGATAAGACAGAATATATGGTAATTTCAAGAGAAGGAATGGCTAAAAACTCTGGCCACATACAAATAGATAATATGACCATTAAAAGAACGGAAGCATACAAATACCTGGGTACAATCTTCAACTGCTCCAACATCATAAGGGACGAAATACAAACTAGAATCAATTCTGGAAATAAGATATACTATGCACTACAACATCTACTAAAATCAAAGGCGCTATCTCGTAACACCAAGATCACAATATACAAAACACTGATCAGACCAGTTGTGCTGTATGGCTCTGAAACCTGGAGTACAACGAAAGGAGACGAAGCCTTGCTACAAACCTTTGAGAACAAAGTTTTAAGACGCATCTTTGGACCCAAACCCAGTAGAGATGCACAAAGTGGAGAGTGGAAAAGAAGAAGTAACAAAGACATTTATGATCTGTTTAAGTCCCCGCTAATCACTGGTATCATGAAGGCTAATAGACTACAATGGCTGGGGCATATAGAAAGAATGGAAGATAATAGGGAAACAAAACTCGCTTACACTCAGGAAATAAATGACCGTAGACCCCGAGGTAGACCAAGAAGACGGTGGAGAGATAATATATACAGACCTACAAGCACTTGGAATCAACGACTGGCAAGAGAAGGTCCACCAGAGAGACGAAAGGAGACGAAGCCTTGCTACAAACCTTTGAGAACAAAGTTTTAAGACGCATCTTTGGACCCATTAGAGATGCACAAAGTGGAGAGTGGAAAAGAAGAAGTAACAAGGACATTTATGATCTTGTTTAAGTCCTCTCTAATCACTGGTATCATGAAGGCTAATAGACTACAACGGCTGGGGCATATAGAAAGAATGGAAGATAATAGGGAAACAAAACTCGCTTACACTCAGGAAATAGATGACCGTAGACCCCGAGGTATACCAAGAAGATAATATACATACAGACCTACAAGCACATGGAATCAACGACTGGCAAGAGAAGGTCAACTAGAGAGACGAATGGAGACAGGATTGTATCTGCAGCAAAGAACCTCAATGGCTCGGAACGCTGAAGAAGAATGCCGCAGTGCAATAGGTTATGTTCGTGGTTTTACCGTTGTTGTAACATGGACACCAACTAAATAAATTCCTGTTAATATAAATATCCGATATAAATCAAGTGATTTTAAAGGCAACTACAGGAGATATTTGTATTCGTTCACTACCTTTGAAATCGAGCTTATTCCACGCTCGACTGGTCTTTGCGTGTGGGCTTGTTTTCCTTATTTCCAGCCGCAAATACTTCGAATTCTGAGGTACTTGTAATTACGTCCCCAAGTCAAGGACGACAAGTTAAAAATGCAATGCAACTGACCGGTGTAGGGGTTTAACGCGCTACCTGGCCATCAGGACACTGTTTATGTTTAAGCACCACTGCTCTTATCAATTCGGCCATGCCGACCTCGCGGGAGGAATACACTCACCTTCTGGACGCAGTTCGGTTAAATGCCAGCCATCTGGGAAAGGATGTTGTCGAGCAATCTGTGGCCAGCAGAAGAAATCTGAGACATTCTTTGATCGTCATTAGCTATATTATCTCCGAAGTGAGATTGTGTAAGTCAGTATAAGTTTATCTCGCTGTATAGTGACATTAAGGAGGCATTTATTTTGAAAGGTCAGGCAACCGTGAAAGGTTGTCCCAAGATATTTCAGTCTGTCGTGTCTATGATACATTTGTTCGATGCATATGTTTTTTTTATGTCTGTCTGTCTGTCTGTCTGTCTGTCTGTCTGTCTGTCTGTCTGTCTGTCTGTCTGTCTGCCTGCCTGCCTGCCTGTCAGTCAGTCAGTCTGTCTGTCTGTCTGTCTGTCTGTCTGTTTGTCTGTCTGCCTGTCTGCCTGCCCGCCTGTCTACATGCCTGTCTGTCTGTCTTCACAGGTATTCACAATGGCGTTGTTCACGTACCACATCACGCGTGTATTATCAGGATTTACCTTGAGCTGGAGTCCTCGTACAAATGAGAGATTTGAAATAAAGACTTTCTTATTCATCTCCTCATTTTTTGTCGGACTGGGGCAGCCTTGTAAATGTGGACATCATTAGAACATACTAAAATATCTACAGGCCGATAGACTGAATTAGGGCTAATTGTGTCGTTGCACGGTCGAAAACTGGGAATCATGTGGCAATCCTCGCTGTGTGTAGGGATTCAGATGTCCGCGTTTCAAGAGACGATACCATTGATCTCGCCATCAAGACCGCTACAATCCAATTCACTATCCAAGGCTTCACTACGCAGACCGCTACACTTTCCTATTTACTTGGTGTAGCTTACACTCTTGCAGGCATCGTTTAGATCTATGATATTAAAATACGCCTTGGTACCATGGACTGAATTCAGGCTCGTGTTCTTGTGTCGATGTAGCATGTTTGCATGGGCGAAAACGGAGAGCAACTGTCTCTCGCTTAAGATGGAGTTAACTGTTAGTTGCATATCCTTTACAGGTCGTCGCAGTTAACCTCAGCAATTTTTGGCTGTTTGTGATTTTTTTGGCAAGTTTACATTCAGTAGTTTGCCATTGCTTTCTAAAAGACCGGCATGCATACCATTTTATGGAAACCAACGCGAAGCGGTCTACTGCCAAATCACCCACAGCTGTGTTTCGAACGCGGTATGCGGGATTACAAATTGCATTCGTAACCCATTCGAAATATCATAAGCAAACGTAAGTATGCTGTCCAATGGCCACCTCTGGCTCTGTAATTGACATAGGTGTCACGATCTTTTTCAGTTTCATCATTTTGTGTGGTGCCGATAAGCGTGGCGGCCATGATTCGCTAACTGGAATTTTACATTTTCTATTTTAGGTATTACTTTAGATCATTCTAACCAAGAGTAATATTGGCTTGGTCAGAAAGATTCACCCTTCGCCATCAGCTGTGATGAGAATACTTTCACGTTCCATCGAATATAATAAACGGGTGCCAAAAATTGACGTGACACGATTATCTAAACAGGTTTTACACAGGCTAGTCTTATTTATCCGTGATGTTTATATGTGTTTATTAACCGAGAGGAAAATGGATTGTCATCAAAGACAGTGTAGTCACAAGGAATAGTATTGTCCAGTTGCACCCATCGGGTGTGGAAACATCAACTACTCCTACCCACAACGCTTGACTTTAAACGTGGATGCTGATGACGATGAGTGTCTGCAGAAATATGTATGTGCTCTACGAAGCAAACAGAGGTCAGCGTGACCGCGGGGTTTAACGCGCTGGCGCATAAACTTCTTTTGCGTTGAGGTCGGAGTAGTGGGTTTACTCCATACACAGGTCAGTTGGGACTTAATATTGACTCCTCGTTCAGCAAGCAGATTGGTTCGCATACCCTTTACAGGACATCGCTGTCAACATCAGCATCTTTCAGCTGATTGTTGATTTCTTGGCAATATTACGCTCAGTAGTTTGCCATTGCTTTCTGAGCAACCGGCTCACATACCCCTAAGTTACCGACGCGTTACTCACATTACTCACGAGAGTATACGGGATTACGGAGAAATTTGTGTAACACCTAGACCAGGGAGATCGGCAATGGCAACCTACTGAACACAACATTGCCTAAAAAATTAACCTGGGCTTGATCGCAAACACCCTAAAAAGAACATGCAGTATTCAGCGGGCGTTAGTAATCTCGCTACAGGGCAACACTGATAATGTCATGAACGCGGTCGGTCAAGGGTTCAACACCTTCGTTCGTCGTCCGCTAAAGTGAGGGGAAAGACTGGCCATCTATGCCTCCGTGCATCCAGACCTACAGCATGTGGTGGTCGTAGCACTTCACATTTCCTTCTCGGGCTCCGGCTTCAGAACTTGCTTGTTTTCGTGTATGAATCTAGCAAATTTAATTCCCCCCCCCCCCCCCCCACCCCATTTTTTTTTTTTTACAAATGAAACATTGGTATCCACCCATGGTCCTGGGGTAGTGGAGCGCGGCTAATCTTATTGGACCATGGCGAAAAGCTCGGATATTGCTCTCGTTACAAATCCTTCGTAAGCCTGGAGATGGAAACAGGGCTCAGACCACGGTGAACAGAGTTAGAAAGGCTATAAAGAAGAAAAATATTTCAGGCCTGTGTTATTCTGTCTCATCATCAGCATCATGTGCCATGCCGATAAGCGTGGGTGGTATTGTTTCGCCATCTCGCACGATCACCAGAGTCGTGGATCAGCTCTATGTTCTTGTCTCGACCATACCACGTGGCCAAGCCATCTGGTCTACCCATATTTATATCCTCGCCAGTGGTACTTAGTTCATGCGCTGTGGTAAAATTTTTCTTGGGAGAGACTGGTCCTCTCATGGAGATTGTATAAGTTCTGCCTACCTATCCGTCTGTTTGCCTGTATACCTACCTACCTACCTACCTACCTACTTACCTACCTACCTACCTACCTACCTACATAATACCTACCAACCTACCTACCTTCCCACCTACCTATCTGCTTATATATATATATATATATATATATATATATATATATATATATATATATATATATATATACATCTTATATATAAATTGCGATCTCCGTCTGTCTGTCTGTCTGTCTGTCTGTCTGTCTGTCTGTCTGTCTGTATGTCCGTATGTCCTTTGTGCGCTCGCGAACGGCCCATCCGATTGAGATGAAATTTTCTACACGTCTTCCTTTCATTCCAGTGCAGCCCACTGTCATATTTTTTTAGTGTGAAATCGGCTGCTTACCCAATATTATTTCATTTTTCACTTTTCATTATAATTTAATATATCTCAGGGGACTTAACTCTGTAAAAGTTATTTCAAGGGGCATAACTTTTCTGTATAACTTATAGTCATATTGTGGCATCGTTTTCAAAGATTTATAAACTCTTTGTCCATAGTTATATACCGGCATATGAGTTATAATAAATAATGATACAATCTGTAAGGCATTTTCAAAGTTTTCATAAAAATAATGCACAATGCATAACATTGTAACTCATCTTTTTATGCTTAAGAAGTTACTGTAGTCATGCAGGTGATTAGAAAGAGTTTTCATTAAAAATAATGGATGGTGTGTGGAAGGACATTCTTTTAAGTTACTTTTTTTGTTGTATGAATTTAATGAGACGCTACCCTCCAGGAGCTGGGCAAAGCCACGCCGGGTCAGATAGATAGACAGACCCACCTTTTCGCTGCAGTTGTCTACAGGCATATGCGTTAAAATCCTCCTCCTCCTCTCCCCTCCTCCTCCTCCTACCCTCTTCCTCTTCCTCTCCCCCTCCTCCCTCTCCCTCCTCCTCCTCCCTCTTTCTCCTCCTCCTCCTTCCTCCCTCCTCCTCCCTCTTCCTCCTACCTCCTCGCCCTCCTCCCTCCTCCTAATCACTCCCCTTCCTTCCTCCTCCCTTCTCCTCCTCTCTCCTCCCAATCCCTCCTCCTCCCTCCTTCTAATTCTACGTCCTCCCCCTTATCCCTCCTCCCCCTTCTCCTCCCTCCCCCTCCTACCTCCTCCCCCTCCTCCTCCCTCTCCTCCTCCCTTCTCCTCCTCCCTCCTCATCCTCTCTCCTCTTCCCTCCTCCTACCTCTACCTCCTCCCTCCTCCTCCCTCCACATCCCTCCTCCTCCTCCCTCTTCCTCCTCCTCCTACCTCCTCCTCCTCCTCCTCCTCCTCCTTCTCCGTCCTCCTTCTCCCTCTTCCTCCTCCCTCCTCCTAATCACTCCTCTTCCTTCCTCCTCCATTCTCCTCCTCTCTCCTCCTACTCCCTCCTCCTCCCTCCTCCTCCTACGTCCTCCCCCTCATCCCTCCTCCTCCTACCTCCTCCTCTCTCCACCTCCCTCCTCCTCCTCATCCCTCTTCCTCCTCCTCCCTCCTCATCCTTCCCCTCCTTCTCCTCCCTCATCCTTCTCCCTCTTCCTCCTCCCTCCTCCTCCCTCCGCCTCCTCCCTCCGCCTCCTCCCTCCTCCTCCTCTCTCCTCCTCCTCCCTCCTCCTCCATCTCCCTCCTCCTCCTCCCCCTGCGTTCTTCTCCTCCCTCCTTCTCCTTCCTCCTCCCTCCTCCTCCCCCTCCCTCTTCCTCCTCCTACCCTCCTCCTCCTCCTCCTCGCTCCTCCTGCCTCCTCCTCCTGCCTCCTCCTTCCTCCTCCCTCCTCCTCCCTTCTCCTACCTCCTCTCTCCTCCTCCTAATCACTCCTCCTCCCTCCTATTCCTCCCTACTCCTCCTCCTCCTTCCTCCTCCCTCCTCCTCCTCTCTCCGCCTATCTCTTCCTCCCTCCTAACTCCTCCCTCCTCCACCTCCCTCTTCCTCCTCCCAGCTCCTACTCCTCCTTTTCCTTCTTCTGCTGATGCTGCTGCCGCTGCTCCATTTACCCAAGTTAATTGTTGGGGAAGATGTAAAGACCTTTCAAGTGCTCTTTCTAATGCTTTTTGTAAGTTGGTCTTCGTTTATCTAAGGTTGTTCTAACTGCAACCAATAAATGATTAGACAGACAGACAGACAGACAGACAGACAGACAGAGAGGGAGGGACGGACAGACAGACAGACAGACAGACAGACAGACAGACAGACAGACAGACAGACAGACAGACAGACAGACAGAGAGAGTCGGGAACGGGAACTTATATGACTACTTATATGAATTAAATGAGATGCTCGCCATCAGGGGCTGGGCGAAGCCGGGCCGGATCAGACAGACAGACAGACAGACATATAGACAGACAGACAGACAGATAGATAGTCGGGAACGGGAACGGGAGCTTATATGACTACTTATATGAATTAAATGAGATGCTCCACACCAGGAGTTGGGCGATGCCGGGCCGGGTCAGACAGACAGACAGACAGACAGACAGACAGACAGACAGACAGACAGACAGACAGACAGACAGTCGGTAACGGGAACGAGAACTTATATGACTACTTATATGAATTAAATGAGATGCTCCCCACCAGGGACTGGGCGAAGCCGGGCCGGGTCAGCTAGTGTATATATATATATATATATATATATATATATATATATATATATATATATATATATATATATATCTACCTATCTACGATGTGTAGTTGAGAGGTGGCGGATATTGGGTGAGTGAGTGGGTGTAGGTTGGCTGATGTGTGTGGGTGGGGAAAATTGTGAGGGTGCGGGATGTGTGTGTGTATAGGTGAGGGATGTGTGGGTTGGCGGGGTTATGTGTGTGTGGTTTTGTGATGTGTGTTTTGCTGGTTGGTTTCCGATATGTGGGTGGGTGTGTGCATGTCGGTTATTAGATGGGTGGGGGATGTGTGGGTGGGTGGGGGATGTGTGGGTGGCTGCGGGATGTGAGGGTGGATGGCGGATCTGTCTCACAACATTGCAATATGCACTGTTTATGTTTACAACTTTCATTTGACAATGCTTTTTTCCCCCATGTGAATGTATCATGCGTAATATGCATTGTTTATGCTTACAAAATCCATTTGACAATGTTTTTTTCCCTATGTAAATGTAACATGCACATTTGATGAATGAAAGATGAGTGATTGAAAGGACCGAATGTAAAACGGGCCTGCGTGCTCAATTTGTTACCCTTTTAAACTAAAGTTCTTTCGTTCATTCGTCTGGTCTACCTACCTACTTACCTACCTACCTACCTACCAACCTACCTACCTGCCTGCCTGCCTACCTATCTACTTAACTACCTATCTATCTACTTAACTACCTATCTATCTACTTAACTACCTACCTACTTACCTACTTAACTACCTTTCTATCTGTCTGTCTGCCTGCTTTTCTGCCTGACCGCCTGTCTGTCTGTCGAGGGTTACGTTAGGCCAGTTATGTGGGTAGTAAGAGGCATCCGTGCAATATCCCATGCAGTCAGAAAGAAAACAGATGCATAGATTCCTTATCTATTCTCCCTACCACCCACCTTTCCCCCTCACATGCAGTCGCCAACCCACATACACACAACTAAGGCCATTTATCATAAAAGGTCAACAAAACTGGCTGATGGCTGTAGCTTGTCGACAATGCGCATGAACAATGCCAATATTGGAACTACGCTACTGCAAAATTAGAAATACACACAGTTAGGTTTATGTAACGCCTGCGAAAATATGAGACATACTAAACACGGACACAGTGTACATGCATCCTTACACGGACTCCATGAAGGTGGCCATACATCACAGAGTGAAAATCCTCCAAACCAAGAGACAATAAAAATATATAATAATAAAATAATAAAATAAAATTAAGTATTATAGAACATAACAAATCACGTTTAGAAAATCCCCACAAACAAAAGACAATCAAGAAATATATAATAATAAAATAAACTGTCAAACTGCCAATATGCGAAGGGAAGTCAATAAGTAAGTCACAAATGGCTGTAGAAAAATAACTAAATATGATAACAACTTGAAACCAGTTTATTTTTATACATACATTGTCCCTTTATTTCTCAACATAATTTCTACCAACATTTATGCACTTATCCCATCGTTTTATCAGTCCTCCCAAACCTGCTGCATAGAACTGCGTGCTCTGTTTTCTAAACCACGTTGTCATTTCACATTCAACTTCGGCTTCACTCGCGAAATGTCTCCCCCCAAGGTGGGTTTTCAGTGGACCAGAAAGATAGAAATCGCTAGGGGCTAAACCGGGGCTTTAAGGTGGATGTTCCAGAACTTCCATCTTAGTTGGTTAATTTTCTCCTGAGTTAATAAAGCCGTATGTGGTCCGGCATTGTCATGAAGAAGCAATACTCCTCTAGTCAGCAGTCCTGGAAATTGCAATCGATCATGCATTATGCTGTATGTTGAACCATGTGAGCACCCTATTGCAGATGCTACAGAGTTTACCGTTACTCGCCAGTTACCTCTAATCATCTCCTCCACCCGCTTCACGGATGCTTCTGTTGCAATCTCAACAGAACGACCAGATCGGATTTCATCAACAATTTTAGAGCGTCTTTGAGAAAATTTTTCTACCCCGCTATGCATCGCTCTACGGGACAAACATTTGTCAGCATAGACAGGAAGATTTTCCTTATGAATGTCCTTTGAAGGCAGTCCTTTTGACACAAAAAACGCACCGCAGCACGTTGATCTTTGGTTGTACACTACGTAAGTACAGTCGCCAATTTGTGTATGCACTGCGCATGCGCATGAGACACATAGCGCCACCTGACGAACAGGAATATAAAGTTCGAAGTTGCTGTCACCTAATGACACCTGTAGAAAACACCAACTACATTTACCTGCCATCCCACAGAACTGTGTGATTTATGTATTGACTCGCCCCCGTCGTACCTTGCTGAGTTTGTCACGGGGGTGGGGGTGGGGGGGGGGGGGGGGGTTATTTGAGCCTGAGGCATTAAGGCCGCCTGGCTAGTGCAGTCGCTGCGAACTGTGCAGCTTATGATTTTCTTTTTGCCCCCGGCAGAAAAAAATCCCATTACCAAGTATTCGAAAGCGGTTCTCATGAAAGAGAATCTGGCGTTTTATCCTCTCGGCCAGCCACTCTTCGATAATAAAATAATAAAATAACAATAAGAATTCTAGGACACAACAAACGACGTTTGTCGGTGGTTAGGATGTCTAATCTTTTCGCAAGAGCTACACACACCTAACTGTATTTCACATTTTTATATCCTACTGCAGCCAGCAACTGGCCTAGCAAGCCGGCAGGGGATCTTCATACTGCTCGTAGAAAAACTAAGAAGTATAAACGGACTGGCCCAAATGATTATTGAATCGGCAATGATAATGGACTACGAGATAGATCAGCGATTCCAAAAAATAGGCACAATGAACGTCTGCGGTTTTAATAAAAAAGAAGAAGAATTTATAGAAACGATGGAAGAGATGAAAATTGGACTGATGGGAATAACGGACACCAGAATAAAGGGGGAAAGAATGCATGGAGATCAACCACAGTTTCACGTTTGTCTACTCTGGAGTAGAACAGCAAGAAAGGGAAAGACACGGTATGGGAATAGTCATTTAACCACGGCTAGCAAGAGGAATACTAGACATAAAATATATATATAAGAAAGAATCATAACAGTGCGAATAAAAGAACAAACAATTACAACATATGTACAAATATACGCACCATGTAATAAAACAATAATGAGCAAGAATACGAGGAATTCTATGAAAACATCCATAACGTGCTAAATAAAATAGATAAGCAGGACAACATCATAGTTATGGGAGCCTTAAATGCAAGGCTAGGGCATAACAGAGCGGGCATAGAAAAACATCTTGGAGAATTTGGAGACCAACATAATGAAAGAAATGATAATGGAAGTAGACTGCTAGAGCTGTGCAGCCAACACGACCTTACAGCCAACACGACCTCTATATAACAAACATATTCTATAATCACAACGACTCACAAATATACACCTGGTATAAATGGAATGATCTAGATACTAAAAGCCAAATTGATTTTATATTAACGAGAAATAACAGAAAGAGAAATATATTAGATGCAAGGGCAGTGCCCAACTTAAGTATAAACACAGACCAGAAAGCAGCCGTTGCCGCAATAAGAACCATCAGTAGAAGAAAGCAAAGATCGAGGAAGTACATGCCATGCGAATCAGTAAACTTAAAAAAAACAACAACCCCAAAGACGAGACAGTGAGGGAAAATTATAAGAATGAACTAACTAAAATCTTTGTAAAATTACCTATAGAAAGAAAAACAATTCAAGAATAATGGGAGATGTTCAAATCAAGCATTTTAAATACCGCAAAAATAACACGCGGAACCACGAAAAAACGCAAAACACGGATAAGGAAAATAAAAAGTTAGAAAAATACAAAACGTGGTTGAAGAGCAAGCATGATCGTGATTACATAGAATATAGAATAGCGAGAAGACATGTGGATAGAATAGTAAAAAGAGAAAAACAAAAAGACTGAAAGGAGTATGGAGAAACCCTAAATAATAACTACAAGGAGGCAACTAGAAATTTCTACAAAACGATAAATGCAATGAGAACCAGAGGAGAACCCTTCGACCCAGCTGAAATAATTAACAGCGAAAATGAAGAACCAATAAGTGAATAAAAACAAATCCTAATAAGATGGAAGCAGTACTTCGAACTTCTCAACATCCCATCAGATGTCACAGGAATTCAAGAAACCGACACAGATGCCACCGAAGAACTAGAACCAGACATACTGAAAGAAGAAATTATAGAAGCCATCAGATTAGCCTCATTGAACGAATCACCGGGACAAGATAAAATACCAAATGAACTAATTAAAGCAGCAAGAGAAGTAGGAACAGCATGGCTACATAGACTATTCAACCATGTTTGGGTAGAACAACAGACACCACGAGACTGGGGAAACGCCATAATTACCCCAATTTGGAAAAACAAAGGCAGCAAAAGAGACTGCACACAATAAAGGGGCATTTCCTTTTTGTTTCATACTGGGAAAATCGTTTGCAAAATTCTTGAAAAAAGATTACAAACTACTATAGAACCCCAGCTAGGCGAAAAATAACTTGGAGTTAGGAAAAATAAAGGATGCACAGATGCCATTTTTGCTCTTAGAAAACTTATAGAAAAATCAATCGTATTGAATGAAACACTCTACTAAGCCTTTGTCGACCAAGAAAAGGCATTTGATAGAGTAGATAGAAATAAGCTGAGGGAAATTCTTAAACAATATGGAGTGAGTACAAATCTAACAAACCTATGTAGAAGCTTATACAGCAACAACGAATGCATAGTGAGAGCAACTGCAGGACACGCAGAACCCTTAACCATAAGATCCGTAGTACGACAAGGTTGTGTCCTGTCCCCTCTCTTGTTCATAACATATATAGACAACATATGTAAAGAAACCAGCCAAACAGAGACCGCAAGAACACTGCATGACGAGAACACAGAAGAAGAACCATTTGCAAATTTAACAACTTGAGAACTCCTGTTTGCTGACGACCAAGCACTGGTAGCAAAATCAGAAGCTGAATTACAAGACCACATGAATAGTCTAGAATAATATATAAAAGAATAATCACATTCCAAGGCTCCAAAGAAATCAGGAGCCTTGGAATGTGATCAACATCGAACAATTAGTATAATGAGTCACATCACGAAGATTTTGCTAAGAATTATCATGCAAAGAGTTAGGAGGAAAATACAACCTGAAATAGGAGAAGAACAATGTGGGTTTGTAGAAGACAAGGGTACAGTAAATGCTGTGTATATACTGAGAACCGTAATCGAACGTTCTATAGAAGTAAACAAAGATCTACACCTTTGCTTTATTGACTACACAAAGGCTTTCGATAAAGTGAGACATGTCAACATGATAAGGATGCTTGAAGATCGACAAATTGATGGAAAAGACCTTAGACTTGTAAAAAAACATATATTGGAAACAACAAGCTGCCATAAGAGTTGATCATGAAGTAGGCCAATATCAGCCTATTAAGAGAGGTGTGAGACAGGGATGTGTAATGTCTCCAGATTTGTTTTCCCTGTACAATGAAAGTATTTTCATAAATATTGAAGATATGGAAGGAATCAACATTGGGGGACGATGCATCAATAACATTAGATATGCAGATGATACAGTCTTGATTGCAGACAATGAACAGGACCTGCAAAATTTAGTAGATGCGGTTGTTACACACAGTGAACAACTAGGGTTAGAATTAAATTGTAAAAACACACAGATTATGGTCGTCACTAGGAAGAAAGAAATACCACAATGTAATATACAAGTAAATGGGAATATTCTTCAACAAGTGAATAGGTACAATTATCTCGGAACAGTAATAACATGTGATGGGAGATGCCTTGAAGAGATTAGAACAAGAATCGCCATGGCAAAAGTAGCCTTTAGCAAGATGAAAAACATACTGACCAATAAAAAGATGTTAATTGAAACGAGAAAAAGAGTGTTGAGATGTTACACAGAATCAGTACTTTTATATGGGTGTGAAGCTTGGACAATGAGCAGTCAGGCTGAAAAACATCTGATGGCTGTAGAAATGTGGTTTCTGAGAAAAATGCAAAGAATACCATGGACAGCCAGAAAGACCAATGAACAAGTCCTTCAAGAAACAAATGAAGATCGTAAACTGATTAGAGACATTAGACGTAGACAGTCACAATTTTTTGGGCATGTTATGAGAAGAAATTATTTGGAGAACTAGGTGACAACTGGCAAGATCGAGGGGAACAGACCAAGGGGAAGACCTAGAAGCAAATACCTGGATGGTTTGGCCTTGTGGCATGGTCGAGACAGAAACACGGAGCTGATCCACGACTCTGGTGATCGAGTGAGATGGCAGAACATGACCGCCCACGCTTACCGGCAAGGCACATAATGGATGGATGGATGAATAGTCTAAACGAAATGTGTGGGGAACAAAACATGAAAAGTAGCACAGGTAAAACAGAGGTAATGACTATAACTGAAGAAGAAAAATCAACAACGATTCACCTAAACGAACATCCCTTGAAACAAAGTAAAGAGTTTTAAGTACCTAGGAAGTATAATAATAACATCAAATGGCAAATCAGAAGACGAGATCGAAAATAGATGCAATACGGCAAACCAACTCATTGGACAATTTGCACCAATACTAAAGAACAAACGTGTATCTATAACTACCAAGAAAGCACCTTACACCAAAATCTTCCTACCAACTCTATGTTACCAATGCCAAACCTAGACAATGACAGAAAAAGAGAAACGAAAAGTCACAACAACAGAAATGAGATTCCTTAGAAGAATTCTCAATGTATCAAGAAGAGACAAGATCAGAAATGAAGAAATCAGGACTAAAGTAGGGGTTATAGCTGCGCTAGATTTTATTAGAAGGCAGTAAGTTAAATGGTTTGGCATGCAAGTAGGTTAACAACTAACAGTAAACCACAACAAGCAGTGATGTACAGACCAGATGGAAGCAGAGGAAGAGGCCGACCACATAAACGATGGACGCAGGGAATAACAGAGTCCATGGGAATATCGATACATGAAGCCCATAAGCGGACACTCTCCCGCTGTTTACACTTCACCTTGACACCGCAAGGTACAAGAGGAACATGATGAGATTAGATGAGATATTCTGCTGCAGCCGTATCTTCTGTTACTGGAGGAAGATTAGGAATGATTGCAATGTCGAATATGAGCAGAGAAAAATAGTTCCATATTAGTGGTCTTCACGTTACTTTCTGATCTAAGAACATCTCCTGCAGTAGAAAACTCAGTTCATGTGTAAAATTATTTGTGCGAATCGCTGTTAGAAATATGTATCTATAACAGCATAGATCGCAAAATAACAACGAAGTAAAATAAAATGATAATTGGCTTTGTTTGTGTTTGTGATCTGTAGAATGGTTTTGAAATGAAGGGGTCGTTATGCAACGGTAGAGTCAAGAATTTATAAAGTATTGTAACTTGAATTGATGTAGAATGTTCCAGAAAGACGTCGTTTGTTATAGATAAGTATTCCTTCTTGCTGAAAGTGCTGAAGGGGCGGGCACAAGCGATGCAGGGCTGATAGTATTAACGGGTGTACAGGGTGGTGCACTGTTGCAACCATAGATGCATTGTTAAATAACAGATAACAGACGAGGACACAACCAACTGCACTTGGGGTTATGTGTTAGAAGAACTAGATATAAAAGCCGAATGAGGAGGAGGAGGAAGAGAAGGAAATGGAGGAGGAGAAGAGAGAGAAGGAGGCTCAACAGCCGTTGCAAGGAAGTAGCAGAAGGAAAATCAGACGCCCGAGAAAGACAACGAAGAAAAAGAAGAAGAAGAAGAAGAAGAAGAAGAAGAAGAAGAAAAAGGAGGAGGAGGAGGAGGATGGGGAAGGAGGATGGGGAAGGAGAGGGGGGGGGGGGAGATGCATTGCATTTTTGACATAGAGTGTACAGAAAAAAAATACTTTCAGTGATTTACGCTATTCTTCGTCCTCAGGTGTTTTCTTCAGGGCAGACATTGGCTGACTCCAAGCCTCTCTGACATCTGCTGTTATGATGAATGTATCGTTGTGTACATGTGTATGTCTTTGCCCAGCTGGTTTAGTTTTTACATGACACCTTTCTCAACCTGTCGGTTTGTCACATTCTTTTCCTTGTATTTCTCTCATAAGACTAATTTCACTGCCCTAAACACTAAACATTTAATTTATCCTATACTCGTGTATCTGACCAATGATTTGTGAAACCTGTCATATACTGCTAGGCTGAAATCTATTGTTATTTCCTTCTATTTGGTTACACCTTTCTTTGCTTTTTTATTCACTATTTTCCCCCATTAGAACTGTTTGGCCGGTCTCTCTGGCTGTGGGGTTACAACACTTTCTCTCTGTAATCCCGTTTATCACGCAGAGTCTCGTAGCGGAGCGAGAGCCGAGGCGGTTCGACCCCCGCTCGTGACTTGCGGGATACTGAGCCGGCCGCTCAGAAAGCAATGGCAAACTACTGAGCGTAATCTTGCCAAGAGATCAACATACAGCTGAAAGATGCTGGTGTTGACAGCTAAGTCCTGTAAAGGATATGCTAAAAAAAAAAAAAAACTGTTTGGGCTGTTCCTGAAGAAAATCACAAGGATCGATACGTCATATTCGTTGTGTTAGGGTTTGGCGTATTTATTTCGTATTTGCTTAATGTTAGTTTATTATTATTATTATATTATTATTATTATTATTATTATTATTATTATTATTGAAGGATTTATCTGATTACTTTACTTTATTTTGTGTGATATCTGCAGTATTTCTAAACCACGTTTTCACTTCACATTTAACTTCGGCGTCATTCCCGAAATGTCTCCCGCCAAGTTGGGTGGTCAGTGTTTATGCTGACAAATGTTTGTCCCGTCATGCGGTGCATAGTTGGGTAGAAAAAGTTACGAGGGCGAGTCAATAAGTAAAACCGGTAAATGAAAACAAAGCACACAGTTCTATGCAGCCGGTTTGGGAGGATTGATAAAACGATGGGATAAGCGCATCAATGTTGGTGGAAATTATGTTTAGAAATAAAGGGACAAAGTATGTATAAAAATAAACTGGCTTCAAGATGCTATCATATTTAGTTACTTTTCTACAGCCATTTGCGATTTATTTACTTACCCTCGTACGTA
Organism: Cepaea nemoralis; assembly: GCA_014155875.1. NCBI lineage: Eukaryota > Metazoa > Mollusca > Gastropoda > Stylommatophora > Helicidae > Cepaea > Cepaea nemoralis. Next base: position 1,118,029 of record JACEFZ010009065.1, read on the forward strand.
GTATACACTTAACAAATAACAAATCAGTTGCTACCCCTCTTAGATTATTGTTGCAGAGACGGTTACTGCAGTCATATATAAATATATTCGTTGCCGTCAGGAATTAAAGATGTCACATACACTAGGCCACATCAGTACGGTATTTGTGACAAGTGCTCTACCTGCAAGCATTTTTCCCCCATCGCAGTGTGCAGATGATACATACCTTAGTTTAGTTTAGTTTAGTCGACGGATCAACATCACGGCAAACGGGTGTAACCCATAAGTGCTCCAGTCTACTCCTAATTCAAGCCTGAGTCAGGAGAATCTCAGCTCAGTGCACAAACTCCGCAGCACCGGCGAGGATCCTGAAATACTTTGGGAACTTTTTTAACTGGAAATTTTGCCCGGACAACACCGTTAGGCTACTCTTTTTCGATTTCCGATTACCAAGGGAGTTTTTACGTGCGCAACAATACATACAGGCGTCAGGACTCACTACCCAGAGACCAGGGGAAATTTTGTTACTAGAGGACCACGTGAAAAAATCCAGGCTCTCACCGGGAGTTGAACCCGCGACCTCCAGCACTCGAGGCGAACACCGTACCTCGAGACCACTAAGCCCTCCCCCGGCCCCCCGCCCCAAGGTATGAGTAGATACCTTTCGTGAAACAATCACTTAGTCATAATTTGTTAACCAATTTCGTCCATGACCTACTTCCGTTCCTGTTTGTATTATATACATGCCACATTGTCCATGTAAAACCAGGAAACAAGCGTTTGTCTGCTGACTATAATTTATAATAATAGTAATAATACTAATAATAGTAATGATAATATAATCAATGCCTTGATCATAGCAAAGTGACATTTGCTTATGTTGTGAATACTCTGACAGTGATAACTAGAGATCACCTTTGTTATTTATGCTAAAATCGAAACACCCCATCATTATCATCATCATGCAAAAGGTTTTTTTTTTTGTTTAAAGGGGCGTAGCTCTCATTAGACGTAGACAGTCACAATTTTTTGGGCATGTTATGCGAAGAAATGATTTGGAGAACTTGGTGACAACTGGTAAGATCGAGGGGAACAGACCAAGGGGAAGACCTAGAAACAAGTATCTGGATGGCTTGGCCTTGTGGCATGGTCGAGACAGAAACACGGAACTGATCCACGACTCTGTTGATCGAGTGAGATGGCAGAACATGACCGCCCACGCTTACCGGCATGGCACATGATAGATGGATGGAGCTCTCATTACAGCCTACTGAATATCTCCATCTGTTACAAGTTCTTCGGCGTGACGCACTCTTACGTCCAGTAGTCCTCAATTTACTGAGTGCATCCGTGTGCTGGTCGATGCCTGTCTCTTGATGTAGAAACAGTGCCCTCGATCACTATCCCTTGTGAAACACTGAGATTAATAAGGCCAACGTATTTTATTTTGTAATGGGTGTTTGAACTTACATGTTAGTGAAAAGTTTTTAGGATATCGGGAATCAAGAAGACGAGAAATACTCATTTTCCATAAGAACTAAACACTGAAGAAAACTGAAAAACAAAAGCCTCTTGATGTAGAAACAGTGCCTTCGATCACTATCCCGTGTGAAACACTGAGATTAATAAGGCCAACCTATTCTATTTTCCAAAACTCGATGTTCATTATGAGCTAGTTTTCTTCGATGTTCAGTTCTTATGGAAAGTGAGTATTTCTCGTCTTCTTGATTCCCGATATTCTAAAAACTTTTCTCTAACATGTAAGCTTAAACGCCATGTCTTCTTCTGATTGCGAAACGGTCCTCGACTCACATCCGTTTGTTGCCACAGGAAAGATGTCTGTTCTCTGAAATGTTCTGTGATTTGTTTTGCTGGTGTTGTGTCATAGTCTCTTATCTGAGTCAGTTTAAGTTAGCTGCATATCCTTTACAGGAAGTTTGCAGTCAAAACAAGCAGTTTTTGCTGTTCTTGATGTCTTGGCAAGTTTACGTTCAGTAGATTGCCATTGCTTTCTGAACGACCGGCACCCATACCATTTCGTAAAATACCATTGTCACGCGGTCTGTTACCAAATCGCGCGCAGCTGTTTCGAACGCGTGTATGTGGGATTAGGAACCGCGTGGTTAACACTCTTCGCCACCGAGACCGACTCTCAGTCAGTACCGAAGGATAATATATCGCCAAATGTGACCTCCCATTTCGACAGAAGGACCATATATCGCAACACTAGGGAAATCGTGTCTTTTCTTTTGTTTCATAGTATCTTCCTAAATTCAATGCCTAGTGAACGGAAATTGACCTTATAGTATATGGTGTATTTTTAATGACTGTGCAGTGTTTGAAAATATTCCCGGTCCAAATTTTGTAATCACCCTCTATAAAGTTCATGCAACATAATAGGTAAATACAAAACTCGAACAGGCAATATTTTTAAACACTGCACAGTCATTAAAAATACACCCTGTACTTGTTCATTTGATTGAGTACCATGTTTAGTCCAACCCTACGTTTTGCTTGACGCTGAATCAGTTAATACTGTTTATCCTGAGCAGTTGGCTTATCCAGACTCCTGTCTATTCCACTTTTCACATACGGTAGTGAGGAGCATTTCTTGTGATATTCACTGGCACAGGAACAGAGTATAATGGGGACGACCCGTTGCCGTGAAGTTGGAATCGCGACTAACTAACAGCATGTGCATTGTTATGACCATTCTGCGTCTGACATATTTGTTGATTATACAGCTAACATATTCAAAGATTGTGACATTTTCAACCCACATATGTTGACAAATAACTTGTTCTGCTTATAGTCCGTTATGCCGTGTGGTGATGGTGATTATGTCTGTCCATTGCCTTCTGTCTCTTGGGCAGCCAATCATTTCTGATACCGACGTTCCTCCATGCCATGATGTCAAACCATTCATCATCTTCTCTCTTGGTCTTCCCCTACCTCTTTTCCTCTCCAGTCTTCCCGTTGTGACTAGATACCCCAGCTTTCCTCTTCTCTAGACTCCACAAGAAGAAAACAGATCAGTTTTCATGAAGTGTTTTTCATGTAGTTGTATAGATGTGTCTTTATTGTTTATCTGCTGACGAAGGCTTGGCTGCAACGGACAATTTGTTACTTGTAATCGTTTTCTATTAAAGCATATCGTATAATTCTCGTTATTGGGTGATTCATTCGTTTGTCTGCCTTGAGATACCTTTCGGCAACAAAGACTACATTCGAAGGCAACCCTGACTTAATTCTTACATAGACAACACATGAAAGATGCTATCATTTACGTAACTGATTAAGTGACATGGGATGATTAATTGTCTTAAGCGACTGTCCATATCTGCCATGGGCTTATATATCACCGAAATGTTATCACTGCGTTATAATACATGTCTGCTAACATAATAACAATTTTAAAATCATAACCGCGACACACCTCTACTTCCTATTATCCGCCACCCATTTTTGTTTGGTTCAAGCCCGCATTTTGTTTTGCACTTAATCTATTAATGCATACATACACAAGACAACATATGACATGCGCTGTCACTGACTTATTGCATAAAAACATTACATATCTTATGACACACGCCGTCACTCACATAATGCATTTTTTTTTCATATCCTTTACAGGACATCGCTATCAACAGCAGCATCTTTCAGCTGTCTGTTGATTTCTTGGCAAGAATACGCTCAGTAGTTTGCCATTGCTTTCTGAGCGGCCGGCTCAGTATCTCGCATGTCACCAGCGGGGGTCGAACCGCTCCCAGTTCTCTCCCGCTACGAGACTCTGCGTGATAAATGGGATTACGGAGAAAGTGTTGTAACCCCTCAGCCAGAGAGACCGGCACTTAATGCATACATACTTTAAATATCTTATGACACATGCCGTCACTTACTTTCTATATAAAGCTGTTTATAACTTGCATTTATTTCTCTAAGGTTGTTCTTGATACCATCACCCCATCTTTTATGTGATCTTCCCTTCGTTTCGTACCCATTATAATTCTTCATATAACTGACTGAACATTCTCCCTGTCTTAGATGTAAACAGACTAGTTGTATTATAAATATTTGCACTATGCAATCAGCCACCGCAGTTCTGCAGTAATCATGTTAATCTATTCGCACACACAGAAAAGAAAACACAACATGCATTTCCCAGTACTTCAGTGTTAAAAAACAAATCACAAAATAACTCTCAGACAAAGAACAAACAAGAAGATAATTAGCCAAACAATAATGAGGATGATTACAGCGGGTTGGTGGGGCTGGGGGTGGGGGTGGGGGGAGCTAGAATATAAATAATCCAGTATCTGGTATTAATTGATGAACATATTAAATGAAGAAATAAAAGGAAAACAATGAATTTCTCTCTCTCTCTCTCTCTCTCTCTCTCTCTCTCTCTCTCTCTCTCTCTCTCTCTCTCTCTCTCTCTCTCTCTCTCTCTCTGCATCTCCCTAGCAACACACGCACGCACGCACGCGCACACTCACATTCACACACACACACACACACACACACACACACACACACACACACACACACACACACACATAATGTAAAAGGACAGTTTGAAATTCTTGCTGTTTCGAAATGCATTTGAAAATGTTTTTCGGAAAAGTAACAAAAGAAACAAGATAATTAACGAAACAAAAAAAAAATCACTATGCACCCCGGGAAGAAAACAATAATATAATACCTGGCAGGGAAAAAAAAACACACAAGGAAATAATACTTGTTAACAAATGATTTATTCAGAAGCTACGATGGTAATTACATCTGTAGGAAAGAGACAGGATGCGGAGAGAAACTGTTCAAGCAGAATCCGATGAGGTTAGCTAACAACCATGCGCGGACTGATGTTGAGATCTGGCGGAACCTGCAAAACTTGTCTTTTCTTGTCAGAATGACAATTTTATTGCTGGCAGCTAAGCTAGATACGGCAACATAAACATTGCATCACTACACGGCTAGAGACCAAGCTCCAGAATTTAAGAGATTACATCTTTAGCTTAGTACGCCTCCAGTGTCGCCTCTTGGCATTGTATCTGATTGGTTTCCTGTCATAACACACTGAGACATAGATCTGTTTCGCTTTAACTTGCAAGCTGGCTAGCTTTTTATTTTAAACGCGTGGGCTCCCATTTTCCACTCCTTTCTGCATGTTCCGAGGTCTAGACAAGTCATGCCAGGAGGTGATATGTTATTCAATCTGAAGACTAGTTTAATGTACTGAACCACTGCAGTTTAGGTTAGTGACATATCCATAAACTCACTTTTGATGAGATAGTGTGTTGGTTTTCCCTTAATATCCGTGGCAGGTTTTTGACTCGTTTTGAGATAGCAGTTTCATGCTGTTAAGACAAGGGAATGAAAAGGTAGGGCTCTCTATGATACTAGAGATGTTATACGCTCCTCTCTCTCTCTCTCTCTCTCTCTCTCTCTCTCTCTCTCTCTCTCTCTCTCTCTCTCTCGCTATTAAATTTCCGGTGCGCTTATGGCTGAATAGTGTTCCCTACACAGGTCAGTTGAACTTAAACGTTGACGTTTAGTCTAGACAACAAGTGGAAACTACTACACGCAACATTGTCTATTTAATCAGCATAGGGTTGTGATTGATGGCAACGTCCAGCAAAGGGCATGCAGCACTTTAGAACAAGGGTGTACCCTGGAGTGCTCTTTTGTAGAGTTGCCCATGTTTTGCAGCTCATACTCGGGTCCCTGAACTGCGTTTGCCAAACTCTGGTGTACTTCTCATATTATTAGCACTAGCAGATGTGGATAGAAGTTTAACATCATTGAGCTTAGACTTCCGGTCCTCAACATGGAGGATGGGTGGTTGAGCTTTCAAAGCCTCTGAAGTGTCTATGCTTGTGGCTACGGTTTGCTTACGTATTTTCCTCATGTTGGACTGGTAGTGCATGGTTCCGTCACCTGCTACTGAATTGAGTGCGTGGAGAGACATTATGAGCCATGAATTTCGCGCGGAGTGCTTTTACATCTTTCCGCGGTTGTTTGTAGCGTGAAGTGCATGTTCAGAAAAATGGTGGCCGGCCGGTTGCTGAACTAACAGGGTTACCTTATGCAGTAATATGTGGCTGCTGGTTTTCTAGGGACTGCCGCTTCTATCAACGATGAACTCTATTTTTCGTAGTGAACTTTTGTGTTGGCATTCTGGCAGAGGTATTATGCATATATATCTGTGCAGGTTGTTGGTTTGTAGAGACTCCTGTCTGTTCCACTATTCACACGGAGCAGTGAGGAGCGTTTTCTGTGATATTCACTGGCACAGGAAAGCAGCATAATGGGGCGACCCTTTGCCGTGAAGTTGGAACCGCGACTGACTGACTGACTGACTGACTGACTGACTGACTGACTGGCTAACTAACTAACTAACTAACTAACTAACTAACTAACTAACTAACTAACTAACTAACTAACCAACTAACTAACTAACTAACTAACTATCTAACTAACTATCTAACTAACTATCTAACCAACCAACCAACCAACTCACTAACTAACTAACTAATTAACTAACTAACTAACTAACTAACTAACTAACATCGAGCTTAGACATTGCTGGAGTCCTCATACCCCTCCCCCTCCCGCAACCCCTAGTGCTTCAGGGGACCACTATAGGTAACGTTAGAGTGACGATGATAGCGCAGTTTCTAGCACGATGGCATGCCAGCCCAGTGATCGTTCCTTCGAATCTTCATCGAGGCGGAATGTGTACATTACGTGAGCTCCCAGACTGGCATGGTCTAAAATGGGTAGCCAGAAATATCATGGGAAGTAAAGGTGGCCGGCGTGATACTGCTCACATCGTCCACCGAGTGCCCATTGGTCTATACAAATATGGGTCTAACACCATATACCCTTGTGCCTTAAAGCGTGCACAAAGGCCCTTTACTTTATGTTTTAACTGATCTCCAGTGCTAGCTAAATGCTCCAAATATGCGAATCTTCTTGATGGATTAGCATGGCACGTTGATCATAGCTGCAAAGTAACCCGCAGGCGATTTTACTAGAAAGATCGCTTTGTCTTGATTTTCGCAAAATATATGAGCTTCGGCCGTTCAGAAAGCAATACAACTTACTGAACGTAAGATTGCCAAGACAATCACAAAACAAAATATGCAGTCCATAAACGGGCACTCCCCCTGCTGTTTAATGCTTCATCTCGACACCTCAAGGTAGAAGGGGAACAAAATGAGGTTATGTGTGTGAATACAAACAGCTAATTAATGCTGGGGTTGCTTGGGGCCTCTGTAAAGTACACGCGACTAACTGAACGCTTCATGTCTTATGCTGGAAATTGCGCTGGCTTTTAAATAATCCAGTTGAGAATTATGAATTATTTAACTTGACAGCGTAAATGTCTTTAATTTCTTTCTGTTATAAATTTATTTGTGAAACAGGATTATAGTTTATTATTAAACAGGATTATAGTTTATTATTAAACAGGGTGTTATGTTTCAGCTGTGTTTGGTTGCTAGCTTTTATGTAAGTGTCTGTTTGTATGTACGCCTGTCTGTCTGGTTGTACGTATGTGTTTATGCTTGTAAGTGCATCTGTCCGGTTGTCGGCATTCCCTTTTCCGTTGAATCCATGCATTCATTCATTCGCCCTCTGTCTATTCTATCCATCCCAATCACTCCCTTCACCCTTTACGTTCTTCACTCTTTTTTTCTATTCACCATTTTCGTTTTCCACGTTTTTCGTTATTCACCCTTTTCGTTCTCTACTCTTTTCGTTAGTAACTATTTTCGTTTTTCACCCTTTCCATTCTTCACCCTTTTTGTTATTCACCCTTTCCGTTGCTAAGTGCTCACCTTCGAGCACGCATATATCCCAAAACGCGTGCCCGCCATTGATAAGGCCCTGCCACGAGACTGTCACTGACATGCAGCTGCACCATCAGGGTTTCCTCGAGTTCCTGACAGGCCCATCTGATCTACATCCGCTTCTGATGCCCGGCCGACGCCACTGCTCTCACGTATGCTGCGGAGGCGGCACAGTATCGTATGTGCGTGTGCTTATCAAGATAACCGACCCTGTAGTGAAGGAGTTACGGACGCAATTTGTAATTCCAAATACCGCATTCGAAACACAGCTGTGAGCGATTTGGCAGCAGACCGCCTTGCGCTGGTTATCATCAATCCATCATGTGCCATGCCGGAAAGCGTGGGCGGTCATGACTCGCCATTTCACTCGAACACCAGAGTCGTGGATCAGCTCAGTGTTCCTGCCTCGACCATGCCATATGGCCAAGCCATCCAGGTATTTTCCTCTCGGTCTTCCTCTTGGTCTGTTCCCTTCAATCTTGCCAGTTGTTTCTCCAATCCATTTCTTCTCATAACATGTCCGAAAATTTTGACTGTCTACGTCTAATTTCTCTAATCAATTTACGATTGTCATTTGTCTCCTGTAGTACTTGGTCATGGTTTTTCTGTCTGTCCATGGTATTCTTTGCATTTTCCTTAGAAACCACATTTCTGCAGCCATCAGATTATTTTTCAGCTTGACTGCTCATTGTCCAAGTTTCACATCCATAGAAAAGAACAGGCTCTATGTATCCCCTCAACACTCTTTTTCTCGTTTCAATTGACATCTCTTTATTGATCAGAATGTTTTTCATCTTGCTAAAGGCTACTTTCGCCATGGCGATTCTTGTTCTAATCTCTTCAAGGCATCTCCCATCAGATGTTATGACTGTTCCGAGATAATTGTACCGATTCACTTGTTGAAGAATATTCCCATTTACTTGTATATTACATTGTGGTATTTCGTTCTTCCTAGTATTACCATAACCTGTGGCTTTTTACAATTTAATTCTAACCCCAGTTGCTCACTGTGTACAACAACCGCATCTACTAATTGTTGTAGATCTTGTGCATTGTCTGCAATCAATACTGTATAATCTGCATATCTAATGTTATTGATGTTTCGTCTTCCTGGTTATCATATATTGGTATAAGTGCCGTTCGTTCGGAAAGCAATAACAAACTACTGAACGTAAACTTGCCAAGAAATCACAAACCGCCATAAAATGATGGGAGGATTGACTGTGACGTCCTGTAACGGATATGCAACTAACTTACCTAAACAGCCCTTTTCGTTCAATCTCTAGCTGTGGCAGCATTCTCTATACCAGTGGTTCTCAACCGGTGGGGAATTTCTCCGACCCCCAGGGGGAAATTTTAGGGTTTCCAGAGGTGGGGTGGGTGGGGAGAAAATTAAGATTATTTCACGATCGCGTTAATACAAGAACCGATTACTTGGTATTGTATTCCCCTTCATACTTTACGGTTCTGTACTTCTCGACCTTCTGAAATTCGTTTTATAACGTAAGTAGACCCGCAAATCACATTTTATGTAGACGTCTAGACATGTTCAAGTATGTGTTATTAAATTTAGCTTCCATTTTTACGTATACTATGTAGGGGCGAGGTGGGGGATTATAGAGAGGATATACGAAAGGGGGGGGGGACGACATTTTGAACATATGGTGAAGGGGTGCATGGGCCATCAAAGGTTGAGAACCACTGCTCTATACACCCCAAACCTCCCAACTTACCAGTACAGTTCTGGGAACATCCCAGCCTCATAAATCCTTCTTCTTCTTTTGCCCTATTACCCGCACTGGGGTATGGGCTCTCAATCAACTTACCCCGTATCGTCTTGTTCTAAGCCATTTCATGCATCTTCGCCCCTTCCCTCCCCACATTAATCATTTCTGCTTCTACTTCTCCTCTCCGTTGCGTTTTAGGTCCTTCTCTATTTATTTTCGCCCTGTTGGTATCCCGAAGTAGGCATTTCTAGTTAACTATGCTCAGATTTTCTTAATGTGTTCTTTCCAGCACCGGCAACTTTTTTTCCTCTTGGTTCACTGATCTAGTTCTCTCCAAGAGCTCTACATAGTGGTTTTGTCATACCGTTTTATCCCTCCGATTTTATGTAGGCGCCGATTAATTAATGAATGTTTGTAGTATTATTAAACGTTGTAGCTGTTCTACATGTTTCTTCTAATCTATACAGTGGTACGGATATAATCATTTTTTTCCGCGTTTCCATCCTGTTTCAGGATATTGCGGTCAACACCAGCATCTTTCAGCTGTATGTTGATTCCATAGGCTAGATTACGCTCATCAGCACGCCACGACTTTCTGAGCGACCGGCTCCATACTCTCATAAGTCACTGGTGCGACTCTAACCGCTTCCAAATCTCGTGAACTCAGGTCAACCACGAGAGTATTCGGGATTACGGAGAAAGCTGCTAACCCCTCGGCCAGGGAGCCGATTGAATATTCTAAGTTTTTTTTTTTTTTTTAAAGTTTATGTTCATGATGATGATCATCTTCTACTTTGGTCCTCAAGCCACGCGGGGAGGAATAGTTAGCGACCGATGTGTGGTACTGGATACTGACATTCCGTGTGATTGTAATTTGTTTTTGATGTCGTCAACCCACTTTCTTCCCGGGCGTCCTCTTGCTCTAGTAGCAGATCTTCTTTGATGGTGGTGCATTTTAACAAGATGGCCAAACCATGTAGTCGTGTCTTTTAGTATACGAATATCATTTCTCATTCGGTCTCGGATAGTTAAGTTGGCACCTGTTCCCAAGTATATCGTCTAACAGGTGGTGATTTTTGCATTAAGTGTCATTTGAATAATGTCCAAGGTTGACATTGGTAGCGTAGGTTTGGTGTGACTATGCTATTTATTATATGTTGTTTTGAGGACATATGTATATTTGCATGTTTCATTATGGGTGATGGTTGCTTTTCGACATCTGATTTCTATATCTCTGCATATTCTGCCATCTTCAATATCATACTTCCAAGATATTTTAATTATTTAATTTGTTTCAGAGATGTGCTATTTATCAGTATACTTAGTAGACCGGGGGATCTGCTAAGTTGCATTTCTTCAGTTTTGACTGTATTTATATTATTATGGTAAAGAATTATGGGATAATTTACATTATTTGGTCAAGAATTATTGGGTAATTTATATAATTTGGTCAAAACTTATGGGATAATTTATATTATTTGATCAAGTATTATGGGGTAATATCTGTTGTCTTCCACAAATTTCTTAGTGCTATAAAAGCCCCTCTTGCCTCTCGTCAACTAGATATGGAATAACTGCCCGATTTTGGGGAAATGGTCAGAAACGCAAACGCAACAAGTAAGGCAAGTGACCACACTGGCAGACTACATGGTTATATAAAATATACAGCGAATGAGGCTTTGGTGCTAAACCCCATACCTACAATAGGGTTGTAGAGTAATCAGAACTCAATACGTGACGTGGTCAATATAGTGACCACTGCATTTACTTCCCAGAGCAAAGCCTAGTACGCATTTTAGTCTGGGTCGACTTGGAAGTGCAGACCTGTTTTAAATCTCCCTCGATGAGGATTCGAACACAAGACATCCGGGCAGGCATGCAAGCGTGCTAGCCACTGCGGTAGAGGGGCTCCCGGCCTATTATAATATGTGAATAAACAGCTAAACCTGTAGAACCTGACACCATATACCCTATTGTAGGTACCTTTACCGTTACCTATCTTAGGTATTAATAGGCAGGGGGAGCTCGATGGTTTAAAAATACGAAGTTCGCCTCTAACTGGCGCATATTTGCTTCGTTTCAGGCTGTGTACGGTGTGGAATTTTTTTTCTCTTTTAACGAAATAAGGATTGAGTTGTAAACTCCACCCTGATCGTGAGGTAGAACGAGTGGTATACTCCACCGTGATCATGGGTTAGAATACGAAGTCTAGCGCTCTCTGACAAATGAGACAAACACAGAAGGACCAGTGTGTGCAGTGGGCACATTAAAAACCCCATAGCGTTTATAAATATCTGGACACTATAGTGTTTGACAGATTGATTGGCCTTACTAGATTCGATGGCTGTTGGTGGTGCATGGCCGTTCTTAGAGCGCAGCCAGAAGTGTGGATTAATGTATCGAAAACACATCGAGTATCTGTTCAAATAAGTATTATCTTACGACAGGTCCAGCAAGCTGGTTGGGAATGCATTTATTCAAGTAATTTTGGTCGAGAATATTGGGGTAAATTGAAGAAAAAGCGGCACAATAATACTATCCAGTGCCTGCCATCGGGCGCGGGAACGTCATTTATTCCTTCTCATGACGCTTGGCGGAAAAAGAGGAAGAAACAAGAAGAAAAAAGCAGCTAGACATTTTAAAGAGCAGACGAAAAAGGCTGATACTAAGAGTAAATTTCAAAATTGTAAAAAAAAAAAAAGAACGAAACAAAAGCGCGCGCGCGCACACACACACACACACACACACACACACACACACACATACACACACACACACACACACACACACACACACTCACACACACACACACACACACACACGCGCGCGTGTTTTTCCCTCTCTATCTATCTGTCTGTCTGTCTGTCTGTCTGTCTGTCTGTCTGTCTGTCCGTCCGTCCGTCCGTCCGTCCGCGCGCTAGACAGACAGACAGACAGACAGACGGACGGACGGACGGACGGACGGACAGACAGACAGACAGACAGACAGACAGACAGACAGACAGACAGACAGATAGATAGAGAGAGAGAGAAAGAGAGAGAGAGAGAGAGAGAGAGAGAGAGAGAGAGAGAGAGAGAGAGAGAGAGAGAGAGAGAGAGAGAGAGGTTTGAAGTGCTGTATAGAACCTATACTGTTGTATGCACGCTAAACATGGACAAGAAATGATAAAAATGTTAAGAATACCAAAGACAGAAAAACCAACGAGACAGTCCTTCAAGTCAATCAATCAATCAATCAATCATGTGCCATGCCGGAAAGCATGGGCGGTCATGACTCGCCATTTCACTCTATCACCAGAGTCGTGGATCAGCTCAGTGTTCCTGTCTCGTCCATGCCATGTGGCCAAGCCATCCAGGTATTTTCCTCTCGGTCTTCCTCTTGGTCTGTTCCCTTCGATCTTGCCAGTTGTCACTAAGTTCTCCAATCCATTTCTTCTCATAACATGTCCAAACAATTTTGACTGTCTACGTCTAATTTCTCTAATCAGTTTACGATGTTCATTTGTCTCCTGTAGTACTTGGTCATTGGTTTTTCTGTCTGTCCATGGTATTCTTTGCATTTTCCTCAGAAACCACATTTCTGCAGCCATCAGATGTTTTTCAGCTTGACTGCACATTGTCCAAGTTTCACATCCATACAAAAGAACAGGCTCTATGTATCCCCTCAACACTCTTTTTCTCGTTTCAATTGACATCTTTTTATTGGTCAGAATGGCTTTCATCTTGCTAAAGCAGTGGTTCTCAACCGGTGACGAATCCCCCGCCCTCCCCCCACCAGAGGGAATTTCAGGTTTTCCGGGGGGGGGGGGGGGAAGGGGGAAAATTAAGATTATTTCTAGATTGCCTTAATACAAGAACCGATTACTTGATATTGTTTTTCCCTTCATATTTTACGGTTCTGTACGTCTCACCCTTCTGAAATTCATTTTATAACGTAAGCAGGTCCGCAAATCACCTTTTATGTAGATGTTTAGACTTGTTTTAGTATGTGCTATTAAATTGAGCTTAATTTATTACGTATACTGTGTAGAGGCAGGGGGAATTTTTTAGGGAGGAAATACGAAAGGGGGGTGGGGGGGGGATGACATTCTAAAAATATGGTAAGGGGGGAATGGTGTTATAAAAATATGGTGACGGGGGGCACCGGCCAAAAATGTTTGAGAACCACTGTGCTAAAGGATACTTTCGCCTTGGCGATTCTTGTTCTAATCTCTTCAAGGCATCTCCCATCAGATGTTATGACTGTTCCGAGATAATTGTACCGATTCACTTGTTGAAGAATATTCCCATTTACTTGTAGGCCTACATTGCATTCTGTTATTCGTTCTTCCTAGTGACGACCATGACCTGTGTCTTCTTACAATTTACTTCCAACCCCAGCTGCTCACTGTGCACAACAACCGCGTCTACTAATTGTTGCAGATCCTGTGCATTGTCTGCAATCAATACTGTATCATCTGCATATCTAATGTTATTGATGTTTCGTCCTCCAATGCTGATTCCATTTATATCTTCTACATTTCTTAAAATAGTTTCACTGTATAGGGAAAAAAGATCTGGAGACATTACACATCCCTGCCTAACACCTCTCTTAATAGGTTGATATTGTCTCACTTCATTATCAATCCTTATGGCACCTTGTTGGTTCCAATATATGTTTGTTATAAGTCTAATGTCTTTCCCATTAATTTGTAGATCTGCAAGCATATCCACCATGTTGACATGTCTAACTCTAACAAAAGCCTTTGTGTAGTCAATAAAGCAAAGATAGATATCCTTGTTTACTTCTATAGCACATTCAATAACTGTTCACAGCATATACACAGCATTTACTGTACCCTTTCTTCTACAAACCCACATTGCTCTTCCCCTATATCAGGTTGTATTTTCTTCCTCACTCTTTGCATGATAATTCGTAGCAAAATCTTTGTGGTGTGACTCATTATACTAATTGTTCTATGTTGATCACATTCCAAGGCTCCTGATTTCTTTGGGATTGCAATAAATACAGTTACATAATCCAGAAGATATATTTCTAGTATCATATAATGTGTTCAGCAGTCTGGTGATTTGCTCTAGTCCAAATTCTTCTAAAGCTTTAATCATTTCTGTTGTGATGTTATCTGCACCGGGGGCCTTGCCTGTTTTGATATGTATAAGAACATTTCGAACCTACATCTTCAAAATTGGCCATCCTTCATTATTAAATCTAATATCATGCTGTTCCTCTCTGTTATCATTATAAAGGTTTTCACATAATCTTTCCATACATGTAGAATCTGATCTTTTTCTATTATGATTTTGCCATCTTTAGTTTTTAGACAGCCTGTTGATGTACTTGTTCTTTTATTAGTAAGTTCCCGAATTCTTCTGTGCACTAATTTGGTATTTTGACTGTTGTGTTGTTTTTCAATTTCTAAGCACTTTTCTTCAAGCCATGCTTCTTTTACCTCCTTACATAATATTCTGACTTGTCTGTGAATTTCTTCATATTTGGCAGAATTATTTTTGTTGAGTTTTCTTGTTTCCATTACGTGTAAAATTTCTTCAGTCATCCATTTCTTACGACCCACCTTCTTTAATTTTGGAATAGTTGTTTCTGCAGCCAAACTGATTGAATTCTTCAACATTTCCCATCGATCATCCAAATGCCTGGAATAATATCTCTAGATCAGAGGATATATTAAATCTGTTCTGTACTTCTATGTTGAATTTGTTTTATATTTCCTTGTCATTACTCAATGTGCACAAATCATATCTAGTGTTTCCTGTTATATACTTGACGCTCTTCAACTTTATCCTCAATGTTCCTATAAGTAATCTGTGGTCACTATAACAATCAGCACTGGGAACTGTTTTTGCTATTGTTAGCTCGTTTCTAAATCTTCTGCTAATCATAATGTAGTCAATCTGGTTTCTGATCCTGCTATCAGGACTCCCCCATGTCCATAATCTTCTAGGGAGGTGCTTAAATCAGGTGTTTCCTACAATCATTTCCTGTTCTTTTGCCCATTGGAGTCTGTATCCTCTTTCATTTCTCTCTCCTAAACCATAGTTTCCTACTGTGTATCTATCACCTTGATTTCCTACTTTTGCATTGAAGTCCCCTATTATGGTGTTTATTTCTGAATGGTTACATTTCTTTAAGGCAGACTCCATGTCATTATAAAATTCCTCTACACTATCTTCACTGGATTCTCCTGTTGGGGCATATACTTGAATAACATTTACGCTAATAGGTCTGCTACTTAATTTAACTAGTAGAACTCTGTCCGACACGGCTTAATATCCTTGAACAGATTTTCGATGTTTTCCGGTCCAAAATGATTCCCACTCCCCTGTGTCGACCTTCACCTCCATAATAAATAATCTTAAAATCTTCCTCTATCTTGATGCTTGCTTCTGTCCATCTCGTTTCGCACATCCCTAAAATATTAATTTTTTCTCTTTCCATTTCTTGTTTTATGTTCTATAATTTTTCGTCGTCGTTTAACGTCCTAATGTTTCATGTTGCTAATTTTAATGTCTCTGTCCTTGTCTTGCGATGATCAGTCTTTAGGCGAATCATAATATACTAGGCACTTTTAAAGAGGTAGTTTGCCGGTGCTTTCCTCTATGGCAGTAACCGTACTGGTCGTTTGACCGCAGCCATTGTCTCACGAAAGAGATCCTCTGTCTGCCGTCGCGAAACTTGAGACCATAACCAACAAATATCTGTCGGCTGCCCTCAAAATTTCATCCGCCACCTGCCTTCCGTGGCTTCTTTTGAACACTTCCAATAAACAAATACGAAATAACACCACATAATCCACAGGAAAACTAAACAGCGTCTCCCCGAAGAATAAACGGATCACTTCGTCGCCATTTGTACCGGAAGAAGATGTCCTTCAAGACATATATGAAAATTGTAAACAAATTAGAGAAATTAGAAGTAGACAGTCAAGAGTTTAGTGGGAAAATAAACTGAAAAATCTAGTGAGAACTGGCAGAATTGATGGGATTTAAAAAAAAAAAAATACCTGAATGGCTTCAGCACAAAGTCTAATCAGGACACAATCGCATGCCTGGTCCAAAACTGGTGATCGTATCAGATGGCCAACCATTACCGCACACACTTATCGGCATGGAACATGATGATGGTGGAGGTTTATGGAGGGAGACTAAAGCACTTACCAAGAAACCCGTATGCAATTACGCAATCCTTAACCAAAATCACACCAAACCAAAAGTTTTGTAAATTTTAATGTACACATATAATACACTATGGAAAGCGCATTATTTCTGTATAAAATCACACCAAACCAAACCTATTGTAGATTTTATTATGCACATATAATACATCATGGAAAGCGCATTGTTTCTTTACAAAATCACATCAAACCATATGTATTGTAAAATTTATTGTACACATATAATACACTATGGAAAGCGCATTATTTCTGTATAATATCATACCAAACCAAACCTATTGTAGATTTTATTAAGCACATATAATACGGTATGGAAAGCGCAGGGTTTAATGCTCTTGTGCTTAACCTTCCGGTGTTAACATCTCGTTCAGAAAGCAATGGCAATCTACAGAATGTAAAATAGCCCAGTAAATCAACCTGGGGTTAGGGTTGATGGCAACTTCCTGCACAATTTAAAAAAATATATATCTCTGGTAAGTCATGGTGTCGTACGGTTTGGAAAGTTTGAGAATCACTGCTCTTAAATAAACTGTGGTTGTTTAAACTCTTTTAATGTTGGACTGACAACGACTGCCTTTGCTGTAAACTTGACAACGCCGTTCTGGCAAACATTAGGAATGAGACAAAGCTGCCTCAATTGAAGTTCTGCATTCCTCTAGAGTACATTAAAACGGGAAGGTAAATGTATCATCCATTGAATGCCGGCCTTGTTGGACGTTGATGATTCAGAAGATAACCAACCCGCAAGTCTCATTTTTCACAATTTTTTTTTAGGAATCTCAAGGTTGTTTAAACCCACATGTTTATGACGCATGCATACACACAGATGCGTTTATGTATCTGCGAATGAGTGTGAGCGTGTGTGAATCTGAGAATATGTGTGTGTGTGTGTGTGTGTGTGTGTGTGTGTGTGTGTGAGGGAGAGAGAGAGAACGAACGAACGAACGAACAAACTTTATTTTCAAAGGGTTAAGAATTGGGAACGCAGGCCCGTCTAACATTCTGCCCTTCTATCACTCTCTTTCATACATTATTTCATTCACACATCATTCAAGGCTAACAGAGAACAGCAACAATATAAAAGATATGCATTATAAAGGCATGGGCAAAATGCGAACATCAAAACTACACGACATAGTAATATTAGATAATGGTCTGACACTTGTTATTAGACATGTGGAATATACTGGCCTACAAAAAAGGGGACTGGCTGTTATACTAGGGTTTTGTTATTATTATTATTGTCTCTATTATTAAGGGGGAAGGTAATCCATATTGAGATAGTGTTTGAATAATTTGCGATTATATAAATAGGGATTGGTGATGTCTTTGATTTCTTGTGAAAGATTGTTCCACAGCTGAGCTGCAGAGTACGCTAAGCTTGTTTTGTATAATTCAACCCTAGGCTTCGGAATGTGTAGTATATTTAAACGTTTACTGTGTCTAGCATTATATTTAAACAATGGCCAAAGGTAATTTGGGGCATTCCGATGCAGGATTTTGTAAATTAGTTTAGCTTTATTGAAAAGCAGGCGATTGCGGAATGGTAGTAACTGAAGGCGTTTATACAGGCTAGGATTGTCAGATAAATGTTTGCTATAAATTAGACTCATGGCCCGTTTCTGGAGTGAGTAAAGTCGCTTGGTGTTTGAATTAGAACAAACGTCCCAGATTGTAGAGCAGTAGTCAAAGTGTGTCTGTATATGAGAAGTATAGAATAGTTTCCTTGGGTCCTCATCAAGGAAGTTTTTAATTTTGGCGAATTGGTAGACTTTTTTCGCTGTTTGTTTAATGAGCGCTTGAACGTGGGAATTAAAGGTTAGGTTTCTATCAATGATTAGGCCTAATGTTTTGTGCTCAATTACACTTTCTACTGGCATGTTATCGATGTGAAGTTGAAGTGATGTGTGTGAGCTTAGAGTTTGAAGTCGTTGTCTGGTTGTGAATAACATTGCTTTTGTTTTAGTGATGTTAATTGCATACGGTTTGAATAGCTCCACCTAACTACATTATTTAATTCTTGTTGTAAAGACGACTCCAGTAAAATACAGTTTTCAGCGTTTGTGTACACTGTACAGTCATCTGCAAATAGATCGTAGGACGACGAAAGATGCAAAGGTAGATCGTTAATATATATGGCAAATAATAGAAGGCCAAGAATAGAGCCTTGCGGTACTCCAGTATTGAAGGTAGTGGTTTGAGACAGAGATTTATTATGTGATACTACTTGCTTTCTGTTTGATAGAAAAGATGATATTAGAGTGACTACATTAGGGCCAATTTTCATTGTCTCAAGTTTTTTAATTAAAATAACATGGTCTATCATATCAAATGCTTTCTTGAAATCAATAAACACAGTTCCACATAGACTGTTGTTGCTTATATTCTGGTGCCAATTTTCTATCATGTTTGTTAGGGCCGTATGACAAGAATATTTTGGTCGAAATCCTGATTGGCTGTCAACAATAAGCTTGTTGCGAACTAAATGCTGTAATGTTACTTTATGGATGTGTTTTTCTAGTGGCTTAGATAGTGATGATAGTAAGGAAATGGGTCTGTAATTGTTCGGGAGACCATTGTCCAATGAACCAGATTTAAAAAGAGGGTACACTTTAGCGATTTTGAGAGCTGATGGAAAGTGGTCTTTGGTGAGACACTGATTATATACATAGGTTAGTGATGTACAGATCACTGGCGCAGCACAACGGAGAATCTGGTTGCTGATTCCATCTAACCCAGATGAGGTTGTGTTTTTTAGGTTACTGAGGTAAGTGAATACTTCAGTGATTGTCATTAGCGAGAGAGAGAGAGAGAGAGAGAGAGAGAGAGAGAGAGAGAGAGAGAGAGAGAGAGAGAGAGAGAGAGAGAGAGAGGGGAGGGAGAGATTAGAGCGACAACAACAGCAGCATAGAGATTTGAACAGAGATGGCGCAGCAATAATGATTATTACGAGCTCCGCAAGCTTAAAAGCAAGTATCGCCCAGTCCCATATCTACTACTACTACTACCACCACCACCACCACCATAAAATCCACAACGACTATTATTATTACTACTACCAATGCTGCTGCTGCTGCTACTATTACTACGACCGCTGCTACAACGTAACTACAACAGCTATCGTTGTTATTGCTGCTGTACTAATATTACTACTACTATCACAACTACTGGTCAGGTGTGTGATCTAGAGAGCATAAATCGTGATAGAGAGTGGGTTGGAGTTCCGGAATACATGACGGACTGGCACAATGTAATGATAACACTGGGTCGTGAGTGCAGAGAATGGGCAGCGGGCCGCACTGAGTTTGAAGTGCAACAGCTGATCCAGAGTTAAACACATCAAGGTGACAGTCATCTACACCGATGGGCCAGTGGTGAGAAACAGACTTAGAGGTTGGGGTTTTATTGCAAAGGCTAATGGACGAGTCTTGAAAAAGGAGAGTCTGGCATATGAGACTACGACCTCCAGCATGAGAATGGAGGTGGAGGTAGTAACAGCGGCATTCCGTTGGCTAGAGGTGACTACTGCAACACACGTTGTATTCATTACGGATTCAAAGAGTATGCTTAGTAAGGTGGAGAAAGGAATGTTTCGTGTTGAATGGCTTCAGATGTCACATACTGTGAGAATTGTATGGATATTTTGCCCTGGCCATGCGGGGGTGCGGAGGAGTGAACAGGCTGATAGGCTAGCAGGGAATGCACCTCTTGGTGGTAGTTTGCCTATGGACAACGGGGAGGTGGTCGTGCGCTAGTGGGACCAGGTGGAGGAGGCGGAGGAACAGATTGAAAACCCATACAGTGGAAGATCAACTCTATGGACCGCTGAGTGAACTAAAAAGTATTGTTAGATTCATACAAGAGACAAAATTGCAGTTATAAACATATTTCAGGCGAACGAAAGAAGAAGAAAAAAAACCCATGTGTGGAAAGAATGAGATTGCGGGGCATGGGCAGAGGTTCTGGAAGAAACTCAAAACCGAGAGGGAAGACCAGGAGAACGTTTAATCAGATAGAGGTGGGAAAGATTAGTAGTATGACTCTTCGCTGGCTGTTGAACGAGGGGACGGAGCACGTATGGGAATATCCTGAGTGCAGTGATGTCGGTTCTTAACTCAACTCAACACAACTTACTAGTACTGCCGGTCTATCTAGCCTAGGTGTTAAACGACTTTCTCCGTAATCCCGTTTATCCACGTAGGGTAACGCAGCGCGCGAGAATTGGTAGTGGTTCTAGCCGCGTTGGTGACTTACGGGATAAGTGAGCCGGCGGCTCAGTAAGCAATGGCAAACCACTGAGCGTAATCTTGCCAAGACATCAACAATCAGCTGAAAGATGCTGATGTTGACAGCGATGTCCTGTAAAGGATATGTGAAAAAAAATTACTACTACTACTACTACTACTACTACTACTACTACTACTACTACTACTACTACTACTACTACTACTACTGCTGCTGCTGCTGCTGCTGCTGCTGCTTCTTCTTCTTCTTCTTCTTCTTCTTCTTCTTCTTCTTCTTCTTCTTCTTCTTCTTCTTCTTCTTCTTCTTCTTCTTCTTCTTCTTCTTCTTCTTCTCCTTCTTCTTCTTCTTCTTCTTGTTATTCTTCTTCTTCCTGAGTGTGATTTGCTGACATGCTAAAATAAGATGCCAGTCTGCGTGTCTCGTACCACAATGACTACTATTTTTATTGTGACTAATATTACTACTTTTATTACTACTATTAATACTACGACTGATGCTGATTCCTCTGCTTCTAAATACTACTGTCATCACAACCACCATCAGTACAACTACTACCCCTACTTTTACTACTACTACTACTACTACTACTACTACTACTACTACTACTACTACTACTACTACTACTACTACTACTACTGCTGCTGCTGCTGCTGCTGCTGTTGCTGCTGCTGCTGCTACTACTACTACTATTACTACTATTACTACTACTACTACTACTACTACTACTACTACTACTACTACTACTACTACTACTACTACTACTACTACTACTACTACTACTACTACTACTACTACTGCTACTACTAATATTACTATTACCAGTATTACTATTTGCAATATTTATACTGTTACTACTATTATAATTTAACGCAGGGTTTGTTCACAGTAATGTCATTCCCATTGTATATTCAAAAGTAGAAGATTGGAGTACTTACAGAGATATCCTTGTGCATTGAAGGCATTCCGTTAGACAAAAACAAAAACCACACCATAGTATTGAGCTGTATAGAGCCTAGTAGCTGTACAGTTTCCACTTTCGGCAACAATATTCTCAACACTTTTCTTGAACCAGACAACCTAGATTTTATTTAATAAATAAGATCTCTACAGCTTCGCTTCGATCGCTAATTTCCACTCACAATGACACCCCATTACACGATATATTGATATTACGGAAAGCCACACTTACCTTATGGATTGGCGTTACATAAATAATTACCGAATGAATAGTACAGCTGTGCGGGCCACTGCCACGTTATGACTAGACCCCGACTTGCTTCTAGCCACATACATCCATCATGTGCCATGCCAGAAATCGTCGGCGGTCATGATCCGCCATTTCACTCCATCACCAGAGTCGTGGATCAGCTGAGTGTTCTTGTCTCGACCAGGCTACGTGGTCAAGCCATCTAGGTATTTACCTCTCTCTCTTCCCCTTGTTCTATTCCCCTTGATCTTGTCAGTTGTCGCCAAGTTCTCTAATTTATTTCTTCTCATAACACGTCCAAAAAATTTGGACTGTTTACGTTTAATTTCTCTAATCAGTTTACCAATTTCATTTATTCCGTGTAGGACGTGGTCGTTGGTTTTTCTCTCTGTCCATGGTATTATTTGCATTCTCCACGGAAACCACATTTCCACGGCCATCATATGTTTTTCAGCTTGACCACGCTACACATCCATACAAAAGTAGAGGCTCTATGTAACACATCAATACTCTTTTTCTTGTAGCAATTGACATATGTTTATTGGTCTGTATGTTTTTCATCTTGTAAAAGGCTATCTTCGCCATGGCGATTTTTGTTCTAATCTCTTCAAGGCATTTCCCATCAGATGCCCCATCAGATCTCCCATCAGACTGTGCCGAGATATTTGTACCGATCCACTTGTTTAATAATATTCCCATTTACCTGTATATTACATTGTGGTATTTCGTTCTTCCTAGTGACGACCATAATCTGTGCCTTCTTGCAATTTAATTCTAACCCAAGTTGTTCACTGTGTGCAACAACCGCTTCTACTAAATGTTGCAGATCCTGCTCATTGTCTGCAATCAATACTGTATCATCGGCATACCCGATGTTATTGCTGTTTCTTCCTCCAATGATGATTCCTTTAATATCTTGGACATTTCTGAAAACATTTTAACTATACAGGGAAAACAGATCTGGAGACATTACACATCCCTGTCTCACACCTCTCTTAATAGGCTGATATTGACCTACTTCATTATCAATTCTGATGCCAGCTTGATATGCTTTTCACAAGTCTAAGTCATTTCCAATCAATTTGTAAATCTGCAAGCATCTATATAATGTTGACATGTCGTACTCTATCGAAAGCCTTTGTGTAGTCCTTTATTTACTTCTGTAGAACGTTCAATTACTGTTCTCAGCATGTACACAACATTTACTGTATCCTTGCCTTCTGCAAACCCACATTGTTCTTCTCCTATTTCGGGTTGTATTTTCTTCTTAAGTCTTTGCATGATAATTCGTAGGAAAATCTTCGTGATGTAGCTCATTATACTGGTTGTTTGTCCATCAAGAATGATGATGAGCATTTAATTCATCCAGTGGGGGTTGAAAGTAGGGAGCCATGAGTTCTAAGACGGCTGATAAGACTTATTTTGGCTCTATGGTGATCACATTCCAAGTTTCCTGATTTCTTTAGGATTGCAATAAATACAGAATTACATAATTCATGAGGTATATCTCCAGTTTCATATATTGTGTTCAGCAGTCTGGTGACTTGATCTATTCCATATTTTTCTAAAGTATTATTCATTTTTGTTGTGATGTTGTTTGAACCGGGGGTCTTGTCAGTTTTCATATGGTTGAGAACATTCTGAACCTCCATCTTCAAAATTGATGGTCCTTCTTTATTATTTCGAAAATCATACTGTTCTTCTCTCTTATCACCATAAAGGCGTTTCACATAATCTGACCATACATGGATAATATGATCTTTTTCTATTATGATTTTTTCCATTTTTTTGTTTTTAGGCAGCCTGCTGATGTATGTTTTATTAATAAGCTCCTGAATTCTTTTGTGCAATAATTTGATATTTTCACTGTTGTGTTGTTTTTCAATTTCAATGCAATTTTCCCCAAACTCATGCTTCTTTTGCCTCCTTACATAATTATACTGACTATTCTATGACTTTCTTCATATTTGCGTGTAGTATTTTTGTTGTGTCTTCTTATTTCCATTAGTTGTAACATTTCTTCAGTCATCCATTTCCTGCGACCCACTTTCTTTAATTTTGGAATAGTAGTTTCTGCAGCCAAACTAACAGAATTCTTCAAAATTTCCCATTGATCATCCACATCTTTGAATAGGATATCTAGATCAGACAGTATATCAAATCTGTTCTCTACTTCTGTGTTAAAATTGTCTTGTATTACATTGTCATTTTCAATGTACACAGATCATATTTAGTGTTTCCTGGTGAATACTAGACTTTCTTTAACTTTACCCTCAATGTTCCCGTTATCATTTTGTGATTACTGCAACAGTCAGCATTGGGAATTCTTTTGCGATTGTTCACGCATTTATAAACCTTCTGCTAATCAGGATGTAATCAATCTGGTTTCTAATTTTGCTATCAGGACTCCTCCATGTCTATCATCTTCTAGGATATTGTTTAACCATGTGTTTCCTATAATGATCTATTTCTATTTTGCCCATTCTACAAGTCTGTATCATCTTTCGGTTCGCTCTCCCAAACCATGGTTACCTACTGCAGCTTCAATCGCCTTGATTTCCCAATTGTGCACTGAAGTCACCCATTATGGTATTTATTTCTGAATTTTTGCATTTCTTCAAAGCAGAATCCACGTCATTATAAAATTCCTCTATACTATCTTCACTGCATTCTCCTGTTGGGGCATACATTTGAATGGTGTTTACGTTAAAAGGTCTGCCGATTAATTTTACCAATAGAAACCTGTCTGACACAGCTCAATATCCTTGAACATATTTTTCATGTTTCCCGATCCAAGATAATAGCTACACCTCTTTGCTGGTCTTCTCCTACAGAAAAAAAATAATCTTACAGTATTCCCCTGTCATAATCCCTGTCCCTTTCCATCTTGTCTCGTACATTCCTAATAGTTTAATCTTCTCTCTTTCCATGTCTTGTTTGATGTTATCTAATTTTCCGTCGTCGATTAACGTTCGAACATTCCATGTTGCTAATTTCAATGTCCCTGTCCTTTTCTTGCGATGATCTGTAATTGGGTTAATCATGAAAAACTAGGCAACTTTAAAGAAGGTAGTTTGCCGTTACTTTCCTTCTTAGCAGTGACAATACTGGCCGGGATCGTCAGCTCACTGTCGCGAGACCTTAAACAACAACTATCTGTCGGCTGCCCTCAAAATTTAATCCACCACTTGCCTGTGATGAACTGGCTGGCCGGAGTCGCTCCTGATAGATTAAACGAATGAAACAGTGGTGGTGAGAAGTTACGCTCCTGGATATTTCAAAGGACAGCAATTGTTACTTTAACACTCGGCGTACTTTTTGAGGACGGGAACGTAAGTAGCGTGGTCCCGGGAAAACTAGCGGAGATCAAAGGAGAATCAGCGGTGTCCAGAAGGATCGTTTATTTCAAAGGAAGCGGAGGTCTGATAAAAACGATCGGGTCTCTGTGAAAGACGATGGATGGAACCACGGAAGAAAACGATCCCAACTAGAATTGTATACATCAAAAGAAGATTGAAGATGTGGTACGGGGATCCAACGACAAGAGCCGGATAAGGGGTGGATTGGGTGAGAGGAAAAACCCAGTGACGTAGGACCGGCAATTCATCTGTTGACAGAAATTACTGTTTTAAGATTAGTGGCAGTTTGCACTGAAGACCGGAGGGGTGTAGATTTAATTCAGTGCCGAATAGAATATATATCACTAAGTCTAGGTTGTGTAAAGTCGACCCACACTTTTCCTTTATGGAATTAAGTGGTTTAATTCTAGGCCTGAATTAGTAAATAAGGTTCCCTGCACTTGACAGTGAAAGTGGTTACCAATCCGAACAGAAGTAATTGGTCAGACTAAGTGAATAAATATGACCAAAGAAACGAAATGCATCACTCTACGTGAGATGCTCAATGAAGGTATTTAATAGCCAATGACGAACAGACATATGTACGATAAACCATATATAAATGAAAAAACGTGCTTTAACATTTTTCCCTGAGTGACAAACTGCAGTGGAAAGACTATATGTGATTGAATCGGTGTTTATCTTCGGTACTACCATGACGATATTACCGACCGTTATATCGTGTGTGAAGAACTAACGGACCATAAGTTGAAGCACACATTGAGGATAAGATATTCCTTGAACTATAATAATTTCCCATTGAACAGATTTATACGTGTGATGTGAATGACAAGAACTAACAAAAGTAAATCCGTGGATATTATAGTATTTACGAGTTTCCAGACCAGAATGGTAAGAAAATCAGCATCAGGCAGAAAGACAACCCTTGGTGAGCTATTTCCTGTTATGTGAATGGTGACGTCGAGAATGGCTGTATAATGAGGAAAATCTAATGCTGATTATAAACTATATTCTGACACACATTCAAGATAGATCACATCACATATATTCACACCCATACATCGCACACTCAAATGACACTTTTCTGCAATAAATGTTTCATCAGTTTGTTCGAAACCTGTGTTAGTGGAGGTATGTGCTGAAGGAACGTGAAGAGGGGTATTGTCTGTTGAAGAGAGAGAGAGAGAGAGAGAGAGAGAGAGAGAGAGAGAGAGAGAGAGAGAGAGAGAGAGAGAGAGAGAGAGAGATAGTGATTAAAAGACTTTTAAATAACAAGGGGAGTGTGTAGACAAAGGTCCACCAGCAGAGGAAAACTTAGACAAAGATAATTAACAGGTGTGCTTGTTGATTCCACTTTTTCTCGTCCGGGATATATGGTGACTTAGAATGAGAGCACAGTCCAAGATATATATATATATATATATATATATATATATATATATATATATATATATATATATATATATATATATATATATATATATATATATAGTGACTAAACGTGAGCAGGTCCATGGGATATATAGTTATATTGCATTAATATATATATGGGCTACATTACATTGTAGTTGGGGACATTATTGTCGGGAATATTTAGATCCAGACAGAGTGAATGTTGATGGGTGTTAAGACGCATTACATACCCGTTCACACTTTACACGTCTACATAAGTCTGAGTCCTAAGTCTCCTCTTGTCGTTGAGAGATTGTTTGTGGTGTACTGTGTGGTGTCATATATATATAAATTTTAGATAGTGAGTAATTACTTACTACCTTGGGGTTTCTTTACTCAACCTGCGGACTCACCTTCTTAAACAATGGCCACTCATAAACTAGATATGGAAGAATTGAGGGAAAGGGGAGAAGGGACTGGTTTGTCTGGGCAAGCACTCTCAGAGTATATACAAGGGGTGGAAAGAGAGCTTCGACAGGCAGAAAGAGAAGATAGAAAGGCCGAGTTAGAGCTTAGAAAGATGGAGTTGGAGACAAAACGAATGGAAGCGGAACATGCCGCCAAGAGATTGGAAGATTAAGAGGCCGCCAGGTGACCGGAAGCTAAACAGGCCAACAAGAGATTGGAAGCGGAACAGGAGATCAAGAGATTGGAAGTTGAACAGACATCTAAAAAGTTGGAACTAGAAGCTGCGCAGGCAGCTCAGAGAAGAGAACATGAATACCGCATGCGAGAACTTGAGCTCAAGACACAGACTAAGGGAGAAACTGACGGGGCAGAAGGAGGATCCTTTTCCCATGGTTCACCCAACATGAGTGGACATGGTTACCATGCCATGAAGTGTCCCTTGGCTGTCTTTGATGAAAGTAAAGAGAAAATATACCAATACTTGGATCGCTTTGAGGCCATGTCAGTCGTTATGGGGCTGGATAGAGACAAATGGAATCTTAAACTGTCCCAGGGATTAAGAGGGTCCGGTTACGAGGTTTACTCCCGCCTACCACCAGGACATGAGAATAACTACGAAGAGTTGAAAACCGCTTTGCTGAAACATTACGAGATCACCTCACAAACGTATCGAAAGAAGTTTCGATCAGCAAAACGAGAGCCGGGAGAGCTATTCGCCGCCTACAGTCTGCGCCTAAAATCATATCTCCAAAAATGGATGGATTTGGCAGAGTTCAAGAGGGACTATGAGAGTCTGGAAGAGCTCATGGTAGTCGACCAGATGCGAAAGCAAATGTCGAAACCTCTCAGAACCTTTTTAGGAGAACAAGGGGCAGAACGGATGGAAGTGGTGAATAAGTTGGCGGAGAGATTCGTGGAGGTACATGGGGAGGCTGCGGAACCAAGTACACAAACCACCAAAGGTCAGGAGAAACACGACCATAAGAAATCCAAGAACGCAGAATACAAGAAAGGGGAAGCTTATGTGAAGACTTCAACGGAGAGTTCGGAGAAGATGAAGGAAGGAAACAAGAGCACCTTGAATTCTCCACAAAAACGACCGTGGTCTGAGAAATGGTGTTCGATCTGCAAGTCGCCCTCTCACAACACAAGGGACTGCAGATCGAAACCAAAAAGCTCTCACTTCGCGGCATGCCAAGTGACTCCTAAGGAGGCTGTCACTGACAAGGCTAAGGTCGGCGAAGAAACTCGGAACCAAGAGAGCGCACCGAGGTCAGGAAGGGAAAACCCTTGGACAGGAAAATGGTGCAAACACTGCCGGTCGAAAACTCATAATACTAAAGACTGCAGAGTCAAGTTAAATGACTCCCACTTCACAACATGCCTCGGAGAACCTAAAGCGGACTCCAAGGAAAGGGTCGAGGAGGTGGAAGACACTCCGGACCAAGGGAGACCACCGGTGGTGGAGTTGATTGAGGTGAATGGCCAACAAGTCAACTGTTTATATGATACTGGCCTGGACGGAGAAGCTGTGATTTCTGCTGATCTGGTATACCCAGAACAACTCACAGGTGAGACCATGGAGATACAGCCTGCGACAAAGAGTGCTGTGGCCATGAAGTTACCAATTGCTCAGGTGGAGATTCGGTCAAGATACGTCACCGGCACCATCAAGGCCGCGGTATTGACTGATCCCATATTTCCCGTCATCCTTGGTTGCCGGTATGTCTTTCTGGGAATGCCCAGGGAGCCAATCCATATGGGAGCTATGCAGACACGCTCTCAGAAGGAAAATGATCAGGCAGAGACACAAGACTCAAACCCAATGCCAGGGGAGTTGCGAACTGCCCAGAGTGAGGATGCTACTTTACGTCCTTGCTATAAGAAGCTGCAAAAAAGTGCTGTTCCACCAAACGAGGACAGTACTACATGAAGAATCGGCTGCTCTATCGGAGAGCCGGAAGGGGAGACAACTTACACTGGTCACTTGGTAGTCCCGAAGGCCTACCGTTCCCAAATTCTTCAGATGGGGCATACCATTTCAGTTCAGCGGACACATGGGTATGGCCGCCACCATGCAGCGGATTTCCTGCCATTATTATTGGCCAGGAATGACTGGAGATGTGCGTCGGTATGTGAAATCATGCCCTGAGTGCCAGAGGGTGGCACCGAAACACTGGACAGCACCGGTGGTCTTGGGTGAGATGCCCATCATGAACTCTCCTTTCGAGAGGGTAGCCATCGACATCGTGGGTCCTCTTCCAAGGACTAAGAAGAGGAACATGTACATCCTCACAATGGTGGATTGCTGTTCGATGTGGAGTGAAGCCATACCATTGTCAACCATTGACTCGAAACGAGTGGCTGATGCACTGATGGAGGCCTTTACTAGATTAGGCTTCCCTAACCAGATTCTGACGGATAATAGTTCCCAGTTTTGTGGAAAACTCATGGAGGAGGTTTTTGGGGTGTTCCACTCCAACCATATACATACGAGTTCTTACCACCCTCAAGCTAATGGGCATGTCGAGCGTTTCAACGGCACGTTGATGACAATGCTCAGGAAACTGGCACAGGAAAAACTGATAGGTGGGATGAATACATCCCATCAGCACTTTTCGCCTATCGGGAAGTGCCTCATGGCTCAACAGGATTACCGCCAGCTACCCTGCTGTTTGGTCGTCCAATCAAGGGACCATTGGAAGCTGTGTTGAGGAGTTGGACGGAGGAAGGGACGTCAGAAGAAGTGATCTTCTCGTACAAATACGTGGAGGAACTAAAGGAAAAACTTCACACAGGCTGGGCTCTGGCGACTGGAAACTTGAGAAAGGCCAGAAAGAGACATGCAGAGTACTACAACCGTAGGTCTAGAGACAGAGCTCTTGAGGTGGGAGATAAAGTCTTGTTGCTACTCCCAACGGGAACCAACAAACTAGAGATAGGATGACAGGGACCATTTCCAGTGGAAAGGGTGATATCCAGAACCAACTATCAAATCCGAATCCGGGGAAAGTCGAAGATTTTCATTATTAATCTCCTACGGAAATACGAAGAGAGAACCGGTGAAGGAGCAGCTCATCTCATGGCAATGGCAGTAGCAGTGGAGACTGAGACAGGACCAGATGAGGGAAGGGAGTATCCACTAGTGCACCAGGAAACCTATCGGGATGTGCAGGTGAACCCTAATCTGACTCCTCAGGAGAGGGAAAAGATTGCCCAGGTTCTAAAGTCTCATAAGCAGATCCTGACTGAAAAACCCGGACGGACGGAGCTGGTCGAGTTCGAGATGACCTTAACCACGCAAGATCCTGTCCGCCAAAAAGTCTACCCAGTTCCATTTTCTAAAGAAAAGGCTTTAGAGGAGGAGATACAGAAACTGTTGGAGGATGATGTGATAGCGCCATCCACATCCCCATATAATGCCGGAGTGGTGTTGTTACGCAAACCGAGTGGAGAACACAGGTTGTGTATTGACTATAGACTCCTGAATAGTCATACCCAGTTTCAGGTGGAACCTTTACCGAATCACACCCAGTTATTCGCCAGGCTCCATAAGGCTAAGTACTTCTCTAAAGTAGATCTGAGTAGGGGTTATTATCAGATCCCGGTTAAACCGGAAGTTCGACCTCTGCTGGCTTTCAGTACACCCAGTGGACACTATGAGTTCAACGTCATGCCGTTTGGACTCAGCAATGCACCTAGTGTGTTTACTCGCACGATGAGAACCTTGTTAGATCCTATACGTGATCCGTCCATTATCTCATTCATGGATGATATACTGATTGCCAGTGACAGCGTAGATGACCACATGGGGTCCTTGGAGAGAGTTTTCAATAGGCTCCGGGAAGCAGGGCTTACCGCGCGCCCAACCAAGTGCATGATTGGTTACCAAACTCTTGAATTTCTTGGTCATACCATCACTCCAGGACAAATTGTCCCGGAGGAGAAGAACTTGGAAAAAGTTAGACGAGCTCCACGGCCAAAAACAAAGAAAGATGTGAGATTCTTCCTATCGTTGTGCGGGTTGTACCAGAAGTTCATTCCGCATTTCACCGAACTGGGAAATCCATTAACGGAAACCTTGAAAAAGGGACTCCCAGATACAATTGTATGGACGCCAGAATGCGAGGGTGCCTACAGTCAATTAAAGGAAGCGTTGGTGAATAAACCAGTTCTACAACTTCCCGACCTTTCAAAACCATTTGTGCTAAGAACAGATGCGAATGGGATTGGAATTGGAGCAGCCTTGTTACAGGAAGGGAGAGATGACAGTTCGGTATTGAAACCAGTGGCATACGCCAGTAAGAAACTTCTCCCGGCGGAAAAGAATTATTCTACAGTTGAGAGAGAATGCTTATCACTCGTATGGGCCGTGCAAAAATTTCAGTCATATTTGTATGGAGTGC
Source organism: Cepaea nemoralis (assembly GCA_014155875.1). Lineage (NCBI taxonomy): Eukaryota > Metazoa > Mollusca > Gastropoda > Stylommatophora > Helicidae > Cepaea > Cepaea nemoralis. Next base: position 1,149,855 of record JACEFZ010009065.1, read on the forward strand.
AGTTTCGGGTCCAGTCGGATCATCAACCCTTGATGTTCCTAGCTACCTCTCAGAAGCTCAACGCCCGGTTGATGCGGTGGTCGTTGCTGCTGCAGCCGTACAACTTTACAGTGGAGTATATTCCGGGTAGGGAGAATGTAGGAGCGGATTTCCTGTCTAGACACCCAACTCCTGAGGAAGAAGAGTAGGTTGAGGAAGACCATCAGGATCGAACCTCCAGGGAGTAAGAGTCGACGCGGTCAACTCTCTTAAGAGGGGGCCTATGTGATGAACTGGCTGGCCGGAGTCGCTCCTGATAGATTAAACGAATGAAACAGTGGTGGTGAGAAGTTACGCTCCTGGATATTTCAAAGGACAGAAATTGTTACTTTAACACTCGGCGTACTTTTTGAGGACGGGAACGTAAGTAGCGTGGTCCCGGGAAAACTAGCGGAGATCAAAGGAGAATCAGCGGTGTACAGAAGGATCGTTTATTTCAAAGGAAGCGGAGGTCTGATAAAAACGATCGGGTCTCTGTGAAAGACGATGGATGGAACCACGGAAGAAAACGATCCCAACTAGAATTGTATACATCAAAAGAAGATTGAAGATGTGGTACAGGGATCCAACGACAAGAGCCGGAGAAGGGGCGGATTGGGTGAGAGGAAAAACCCAGTGACGTAGGACCGGCAATTAATCTGTTGACAGAAATTACTGTTTTAAGATTAGTGGCAGTTTGCACTGAAGACCGGAGGGGTGTAGATTTAATTCAGTGCCGAATAGAATATATATCACTAAGTATAGGTTGTGTAAAGTCGACCCGCACTTTTCCTTTATGGAATTAAGTGGTTTAATTCTAGGCCTGAATTAGTAAATAAGGTTCCCTGCACTTGACAGTGAAAGTGGTTACCAATCTGAACAGAAGTAATTGGTCAGACTAAGGTGAATAAATATGACCAAAGAAACGAAATGCATCACTCTACGTGAGATGCTCAATGAAGGTATTTAATAGCCAATGACGAACAGACATATGTACGATAAACCATACATAAATGAAAAAACGTGCATTAACATTTTTCCCTGAGTGACAAACTGCAGTGGAAAGACTATATGTGATTGAATCGGTGTTTATCTTCGGTACTACCATGACGATATTACCGACCGTTATATCGTGTGATAAGAACTAACGGACCATAAGTTGAAGCAAACATTGAGGATAAGATATTCCTTGAACTATAATAATTTCCCATTGAACAGATTTATACGTGTGATGCGAATGACAAGAACTAACAAGAATAAATCCGTGGATATTATAGTATTTACTAGTTTCCAGACCAGAATGGGAAGAAAATCAGCATCAGGCAGAAAGACAACCCTTGATGAGCTATTTCCTGTTATGTGAATGGTGACGTCGAGAATGGCTGTATAATGAGGAAAAACTCTAATGCTGATCATAAACTATATTCTGACATACATTCAAGATAGATCACATCACATATATTCACACCCATACATCGCACACTCAAATGACACTTTTCTGCAATAAATGTTTTATCAGTTTGTTCGAAACCTTTGTTAGTGGAGGTATGTGCTGAAGGAACGTGAAGAGGAGTATTGTCTGTTGAAGAGAGAGAGAGAGAGAGAGAGAGAGAGAGAGAGAGAGAGAGAGAGAGAGAGAGAGAGAGAGAGAGAGAGAGAGAGAGAGAGAGAGAGAGATTAAAAGACTTTTAAATAACAAGGGGGGTGTGTAGACAAAGGTCCACCAGCAGAGGAAAACTTAGACAAAGATAATTAACATGTGTGCTTGTTGATTCCACTTTCCCCCCAGAAACGACAAGCGACACTGCCTTCCGTGGCTTCTTTACACAAACACTGCGTTCTCTGAAGAAAGAAGCATTACGTCGCAGCCATTTTACCGGTAAAGTATCCTATCTACAATGGGGCGGGTTTAAATACTTGAAACTGACCTGGTCTCCCAGGTCGATCCAGTCTAAGATATGTACCAGGAAATGTCTTAAGAAGTGAAGGCGACGGGCTTGATACTGACCATATTACCTATCGAGTGTCAATTGGTGTATTCAAATATGGGTATTTGCCTCTTGCGCCTTAAAGCGTGCATATAAGTCTTTACTATTTTCTCTTAGTAGAACAGTGGATGGCGAGGTTGCGAGCTGCGAGCATGCTTGCCTGCCAGTCCTATCATGGTGTGTTCAACTTCCCATCGAGGCTGATATGTGAATATATTTGTTGAATTGACCTTGGCCCCTAGGAGGGCCCAGTCCGAAATGAATACCGATAAATTTTCTGAGATGGAAAGACGGCCGACGTGATAATCATCATATCATCGATAGCGTGACGAGGGGTATATAAAATATAGGGCTGGCACCATGTAACCGATACACCTTAGTGTGTGAACAAGGGATGTGCTACTTGTGTGGTTTCGTTACCATATTTCTAGTACGCCCCAAGGCGTGTGAAAGATGAAAGACCCTTTACGGTACAGCTGTCTTCTGTTTGTCTGGGATATTTCTAGCCACACAGTGTCTCTACATTGTTTCTTATTTCACTGTAAATCTCAACTACGAAAATTGAAGGCTTGTGTTTGTTCTCTCTGAGTCTCTCTCTCTCTCTCTCTCTCTCTCTCTCTCTCTCTCTCTCTCTCTCTCTCTCTCTCTCTCTCTCTCTCTCTCTCTCTCTCTCTCTATATATATATATATTATATATATATATATATATATATATATATATATATTTATAAAACAAAGTGTATGTATGTAAATATGTATGTATATATGTATGTATGTAAATATGTATGTCCTTTATTTGTTCGCGAACGGCCCATCCGATTGAGATGAAATTTTTCTACACGCCTTCCTTTCATTCCAGAGCTGTCAACTGTCATAGTTTTTTTTTTCTTCTTCCTCCTCCTCCCTCCTCCCCCTCCGAAAATACGTACGTAAATATATGATGATGATGATGAAAGAATCCCCGAACCAAAACGCTAGGAAAAGGGAAGAAAATGACGTGACTACACAGAATCGTCACACGGCAATCATCATCATCAAGTGCCGTGCCGGCTGGCGTAGGCGTTCATGGCTCCCGGGT
>JACEFZ010009066.1:0-192500 GCA_014155875.1 Cepaea nemoralis
TAAAGTCTTTGGCTGCAAAGCTCTTCAGTCTATTCCGTTATCATTCCTTTCATTTTGCTGATCTCCAAATGCTCCCAGGTGTTTTTCTATGCCCACTCTGTTATGTCCTAGTCTTGCATTGAAGTCTCCCATAACTATGATGTTGTCCTGCTTATCTATTTTGTTTAGCACATCATGTATGTCTTCGTAGAAGTCCTCGCATTCTTGCTCATTATTGTTTGCATTACATGGTGCGTATATCTGTACATATGTTGTGATTGTTTGTTCTTTTATTCTCACTGTTATGATTCTTTCTGATATATATTTTATTTCTAGTATTCCTCTTGCTAGCCGTGGTTCGATGACTATTCCCACACCGTGTCTTGCCCTTTCTTGCTGTTCTACTCCAGAGTAAACAAACGTGTAACTGCGGTGGAGCTCCTTGCATCCTTTCCCTTTTGTTCTGGTGTCCGCTATTCCCATCAGACCAATATTCCTCTTCTCCATTGTTTCTATAAGCTCTTCTTCTTTACTATTGAAACCACAGACGTTCATTGTGGCCTATTTTTTGAATCGCTGATCTATCTCGTAGTCCATTAACATTGCCGGGTCGATAGCCGTTTGGTCAGTCCGTTTATACTTCTTGGTTTTTCTACGAGCAGTATGAAGATCCCCTGCCGGCTTGCTAGGCCAGTCGCAGGTTTAGGACACTAATCTGACCACAGGGAGTCCATCCCCTATGGCGAGCCATAGCCCCGTTAGCCCATGACCTCGCGGTCATGGTTGCCCGGTCTGCACCACTTGGAGGTGGGGGTTGACTTGTGTAGTCTGCGGGTCATCGGCAGGCTACTAATTTTTCGCTTCTTCACCCCTCCTGGGAGAGGCTAGCCGATCCTAACCCTGCTGGCTGCAGGGCCAGGCGCATTCCACACTTACACACCATATATATATATTTCTATGGTTGATATTAGATTCCGTTTCTTATCATTTCACAAATTTGAAAGCTATGAAGAACTGCATTTCACGTCTCTTTGTTATCTTGGCAATTTTATGTAGCGATTTGCAAAGCTGTGGATTGCAGTGAACAAATTGACTAATTGGCGCCTTGCCGTCTTGACATGATCCCTCTCGCGGCCTGTATAGTTTTCTCCAGAGGAAAGGTTACACCAAAACGTCTGAAAGAAGACAAGCTGCAGAAGCTGCCGGATCAGCAAAGCAATACTCTAACTGTCCGCTAGTCGAGCATCCATCCTAGACCAGTTGCCAACCAAGACTTAGGGCCTGGTCTGCCCTGCCATTATATTTAGTATTTAGGTTGCATTTTCTCGCCCTAGGGTAAGGCATGTAACCTCGCAATTGCACTCATCCGCCTAAAGCCGTTGAGCCAATGTGGGATGTCGGGTTTGGTGAGGGCCAACTAACATTCGGTGCTAACAGAAAGCAGGTAGTACCGTCTACTGTCATACGGTTGCTCAGTCATAGCTAACTAAGACCTGACACCAGAACAAATGAGTGTTAAAGTGTGTGTGTGTGTGTTGTGTGTGTGTGTGTGGTGTGTGTGTGTGTGTGTGAGTGTGTGTGTGGTGTGTGGTGTGTGGTGTGTGTGTGTGTGTGTGTGTGTATGTGTGTGTGTGTGTGTGTGTGTGTGTGTGCGCGAAAATAAAAGTTGTGTAGTGAGTTAGTGTTCGTCGTCATAGTTACATAGAAACGTTCAGATGTTCGTTTTGGATTGGCGCATAAAAATGAAAGTAGTGTAATGCCCAGATATTACGTCATCGTTTCCCGCAACGTCTAACCTGATATCAATCAAGCGTCTGTCAGTAGATGCATATCTTTTAAAATCAAAACTAGCCTTTAAAATGGCCAAGAGAAAAGCTGATTCTAAAAACAGAGCCTTTCAAAGCCGCGGGGGGGGGGGGGGGGGGGGGGAGGGGGGCTGAATATATGTTTTCTTATATTTGCGGTAAACCTGTGTGTCTAATTTGTGGAGATAATGTGGATGTGATCAAAGAATATAATCTGAGATGGCACTACGAGACTAGACATCAAGTCAAGTTAAACAGTCTGAATGCAGAGCAGAAGCTACATAATATAGAAGCATTGAAGAGGCATCTAACATCACAGCAGATGTTTCTCACCAAAGCAATATCACAAACTGATGAGGTAGTCAATGCAAATTTGATTGTTTGAGAAGAGATAGCAAAATCAGGCCGACCATTTACAGAAGGAGAGTTTCTGAAGCGCTGCGTGATGAAAGTGTGTGACGTCTTGTGTTCAGGCAAAAAGCAGATGTTTGCAAAGGTAAGCCTTAGCAGAAATACGATTGTTGATCGGGTTTGTGAGATGGTCACTGATGTGAAAAACACAGCTGATCGAAAAAGGCAAAGACTTTGTTGCATTCTTCCTTGCTGTCGATGAAAGTAATGACACGACTGACACTGCACAGCTCGCCATCTTCATCCATGGAGTGGACTCCAGTTTGAATGTTACAGAAGAAATACTGGACATGAAATCCATGCATGGGACAACGACAGGAAAAGACATTTTAGACAACGTATGTTAAAGTTTAACCAACATGAACTTGCCTTGGACAAACAACAGATGGAGCACCGGCGATGTGTGGAGAAAAAAAGTGGCCTAGTTGGAAGGATGCGGTTAAAGATGCAGGAGAACTGTACTGGTGAATTGATAGCATATCACTATATCATACACCAAGGATCGCTGAGTGGTAAAGTCCTCAACATGGAAGATGTAATGAGCATTGTGACACAAACCGTCAACTTCATCAGAGCCAAGGGTTTAAATCAGCGCCAATTTCAGCCTTTTTGCAGGAATTAGTCGGCGTTCAGCGACATGCCTTATCATACAGAGGTGTGGTGGCTAAGTCGGGGAAAAGTTCTCAGTAGATTTTTCCAGCCGATCGAGGAAATCTGTCAATTCATGGACAGTAAAGGAAAAGATTCCACAGTTTTTCGGGATAAAAAGTGGAAATATGAGTTGGCGTTTCTGTCTGACATAACCACTCATCTCAACGACTTGAACCTGCAGCTCCAGGGACGGGAACACATTATCACTGATATGCATGATGCAATGAAGAGTATTTCAAGTGAAGCTGCGCTTAGGTGAAGCGCTACCAATGCAACCTGTCTCCCTTTTCTTGTTGCCAGCAATGTTAATACCAAGTCAGCGCTAGAGTGTTTCGCAATGTCACACTTTGCTGAAAAAATTAACTTACTTCACGCCGAGTTCGCAAGGCTGCTTTAGTGACTTTGAAGCACAGAAAAGTAATTTCAAGCTGTTTCGTAATCCATTTGCCATAGATGTGGAAAGTGCACCTGTAAATTTGCAGATGGAGGTTAATAGAGCTGCAGGTAGTAGTGGACACTTAAGGCAACGTACGGCACTTGGGACCTGCACAGTGTCACACGTTATGCATTTCTGAAGAGATGCCCCGGCTTCGTCTACATGCGGCTCGAACCTTGAGCATGTTTGCTAGCACATATCTGTGTGAGCAGCTGTTTTCTGTGATGAAGATTAACACAACATCACACAGGAGTCGTCTTACTTATAAACACTTGCAGTCCATCATGAGAATCTCAATGACACACAACATTACTCCCAACATAAACGAACTTGTAGCCAAGAAACAAATGTCAAACATCGTGCTCTGACAAACTGACATAAGAGTGAACATGTGTTACCAATGATGTTTTATTATTAAAAGTGTATGTCTGTTTCAATTTATATTAATGTTTAAAAAAAAGGTTTAATTTTCAGCTTATTGAATCCTGTTTTGTCCGCAACCTTACGTGTGATTTGAGTGTTGGCCCTCTGAGCGATTGAGTTTGACACCCCTGACTTAGAGCAACTCATCTGACTGGTCACTTTAGAGTATAATACCTGGCTTTCTTTGGATTAATACACATAAACGTTTAAGGTGAGCGGCGAAGACAAAGAGGAAGAATATATGGCTTCTTTGTCATATCTCCATACATTTCTCCACAATACTCTTTAGATTTGTATTATATATCTTTATGGTATGTTAAAATATCGCCATCTCTATTATTTAATACAACAAATATTTGTCAGAATTCATTGTGTAAATTGCTGTATCTAATATTGCAGCTAGGTATCTTCTATTACGTTGCAAATGTACTTCATGTGCTGCTTCCTTTCTTTTAAGATTTCTCAGCTGATTATTCACCTGGAGATTTTGTGTTTAGCATTGTTGCTTTCTTACTCTGTGTGCTTTACGTTCCTTCTATCTCTCGTTTACCGGCTCACTGTGCAGTGCTGAATTTATTTTCAAAATTAACAACAACGTAAAGAAGTCCACTAAAACGTCTCAAACAAATATTGAATATATCAGAGGATAAATATGTTTCGGATTCCATTCCATTCATTTTACCATTATCCGTACCGCGTTCAACCTCAGAAGAGAAGTTATATTAGGGTATATTGCCTGACTCAGATTAATAATCCTGTGACCGAGTCAGCCACAAATAGGATATTAATTTGAAGGTGATTGTTGTTGAAAGATGGTAATGGCATATGTTGTATTTCGGATGACTTTTCTTGTCTTAATAGAGCACGCCCACATATTTATGTAATAACTTTATGGCTTATGAGTGTTTTACTACCACTGAAACAAATCAATTTTGCAAACGTTGCTTTAAACTTCGAACTCATACTAAAGTATATAAAGATGTTAACACCAGCGTTGATAGATTCCAGGTGAAATAAAAATGAAAATACCGCAAATAAGAGATTTTTGCGGATTCCGTCGTATCTCATCTCTTTATCGAACAATATATAGACAAAAACGACTGTTCCCGGTAGGTAACAGAAAATGAATATAACAGATATTAGAACCACCATTTTGACAACCTTGGTGTCTCTGACAGATGCGACAGTTGTGGCGGTAGACATGGTTGCTTGTCGACGCCATTTTAATTGCCTTCTTAGGGTTGACACAAGGATGGCAGTGCAGACTGCTACTTGACAAAATGCCACCGTTGGATTGTGTTGTTCGTCACGAATGCAATAGTATCCAATGTATTTCGGTCCTCCAAAAAAGATATACCTAGCAATGTCCTATTATTTGATGCGACAAACACTGTAGTAGGTCGGGTAGTGTACAAACATGGACTGACGCTTGCCAGCATGATCACATACACTAATATCAGATACAATACTGTCCTTTTAGGCGTGAACATATTTTTGACTTTCAGGGGCGTAGTAACACAGAGACATCTCTCCAGCGTGATGTAGGCTGTGATCCAGGTGCCAATTCTGGTGAATAGTATATGGCACCAGGATACAATGTACATGATGTCACGAGAAAGAAACGGAAGGTCAAGCGCCATGAAAAGCGGGCTGAAGCTGAGATTTGCATAAAAAAGTGTAATCTGGGAACCCCGGTCTGATGTGGCCAGACCCAAGAGACTTATATTGACAGTGTCATTTAGCCCCTGTTTAACGAAAACAACGATGTTTATAATATTTGTAACTATTCCAATTACGCAAACGCCTTGACCAACGCCCCAAGTGTTAATTATTTGAATATAGTAGAGCACAGTATCTGATACAATGACTCTGCTCGTGGGGGCGTTCACTAATTCTTTAGCTCCACTAGTAGAGAGATCTTGTGTCACCTTTACGTCAATCACGATGGTCTCCAGAAAATCGGTTTCTTGGTTCATGTCAGTCCACTTGTCCACTATCAGATAGCAAATATCAGCAAACCACTACAACATGAGAAATAAACAAGACTGAGACATTAGTGGACTTGCAGTAATATTGACGTCATAGATAGTTACTCTGGTGCTGATTGTGGCGGACGTTGTATAGAGCATGACTTAAATATATACCACGTCATTTTAAACAAGCTGGAGAAATAGCGCTAACATATTCACTAAATGGATTCATATGTAATGACAAGTTAAGGACCGCTTTTTACGTTAGACCCATATTTGTATAGACCAGTCGGCGCTCAGTGGGTGATGTTGTCAGTATCACACCGGCCGCCTTTACTTACTAAGACCTTTTCTGGTACCAATTTAAGGCTGGGTCGACCTAAGACCCTCCATGCGGACCGAAATCAATACCAGCGGGGCAGGCGAGCGTCTGGTTACTGTGCTACCACGACTCTCTGATATTTACAAGTTGTATGTTGAGAAGTGCAGTCTCAATAACTAGCTCTGATGTGGCCAGGGTTCAACTAGAGACTTTTATGCACACCGGGTTCAGCTGGAGGTATGATAATTTCAAATGTGCCAACGCATACCAAAGGTTATATCAATGTCGGTGAAAAGCCTGTGATATGTATGTGGATCTTGTCAACGGCAGTACACCAACCACTCTGTTTGCGGTATAACGGCTACTTCTGCTACTCAAATCAGATGCCGCGGTAGCTCACTGGCAAACACGCTTGCCTGCAGACTCAAATGCCACGCCTTCGAATCCCTATCGAGGAGAGGATTTCTTTAACAATAGAATTGGGACCCCAAGTTGACCCGTTTTATCTTGCCTAAAATGTGTGCCAGAAAATGTTCCGGGTAGTAATAGCGGTCAGTATGGTATTGACCATATCACCCATGGAGTACCAGCTAGTCTATAAACTCATGGAGCTGGCATTATCAGGGTGTGTACAATGTGTCCTTTATTTCTGACATTCTACCATATATCCAGTACCAATCATGGCATGGAAAAGTCCTTTTATTTTATTTGTTGACTAATGGCAGCGAATATTGAAGCTATGTATATACAGTTTTAACAATCAATCAATCAGGTGCCGTCTCCACAATGAAGGTCGGCTGTTATGGATCTCCAACTCTGTCATGCCGGTCTCTCTGGCTGAGGGGTTACACCACTTTCTCCGTAATCCCGTTTATCCACGCAGGGTCTCGCAGCGAGGCGAGACTGGAAGCGGTTCGACCCGCGCTCGTGACTTGCGGGATAATGAGACGGCCGCTCAGAAAGCAATGGCAAACTACTGAGCGTAATCTTGCCAAGAAATCAACATACAGCTGAAAGATGCTGATGTCGACAGCGATGTCCTGTAAAGGATATGCAACAACAACAACAACAACAACAACAACAACAACAACAACAACAACAACAACAAACTCTGTCATCTCTTGCCCTGACTGTACATTCTGTCAGGTTGATGTCGTCGATCTCTTGATGTTATCCTCCCATTGTATCGTTGTCCACATCTTGCTCGCTTGCCCTCAACCCTTGCCCTCCAGTATTGGTTTTTATAGAGTATCATGTCTTTTAACGTGGCCTAAATTATTTCACTTGCCTTCTCTTTATCTCTTTCATCAACTTTCTCTTCAGTCCCAATGTTTTTTTCTAGAACCTCTGCATTGATTGTTTTTGTTTCCATGAAATACGACATATTTGTCTGTATATCCACATCTCCAGCATGTCCTAAATTAAATATGTTCGTGTTTTCGGTAATAAATAGTAATATTCGTATTCTTGTTCTGCTTCGAATCACGTTTGCTATACGTGGTGCATAGCATCCATTGTAGTGAGTACATGCCCGCTTTCTAGTCCCGTGCCACTTGGACCAAAAGCTTCCGACTTCGACAGTTGAGGTTTCTTTTCTGGACTCCTCCTTCCATAGGCAGATTGCCATCCCGGGCTTGTGGGTTGTGCCTGCCCATATTTTCTGTCGGGTTTCGTTGCCCCGGCCTCTGTTCAATACTAGTAAAATAGTAAAACAATTGCCAAGTACTCATGTACACGGGAGCCGAGGTAGCTTAGTGACTAGACGCCTGTCTGCCGGGTGGGTGGTCATCGGTTCGAATTCTCATTCAGCCTGACTTTGAAAATTGCCTTGGCTTTAAGGCCGACCAAGCCTCTAAACGGGTAAAAAGAAATGTATTGGGAAGTGAAAGCGTTAGGCGTGATTTAAACCACATCACCCCTGGAGTTCGTATTAGTCTATAAAAATTTGGGTCTAGCACCAATGTTCCCACTACGTCATACAGTGTTTAAAAGGGCATGTTACTTTTCTTACTTGTACCCACATACACGCAGCGATTGTAAAAAAAAATCCCGAAGCAAGAACTGCTATGGGTCTGTAATGTGCTAATACAATTAATACTATGTTATAGGCCTGTATACTTCAGCTGACAATGAAAGCAGACACGGAACACTCCTCTGCAGTGCCTGTGACATTTGTAATATACTTAAGTGAAACTACTTCGCGAGCGTTTGACATTTGTATTCAAAATACTTCCATAATATTACAGAAACACGCGTACCATCGGAGATGGCACATAATTGTGGATATTTGGTGTATTCTTGGAGATAGATGATTCAATTAGATGACAGTGAAATGTCCTTGGGGCTGGATTGACAAATTACAGAATTTAAATTGCTCCATTCGTGAACTTTAGTTCAAACATTTCAATTGCGATTAAGGTGCTATTTCATGAAATCATTAATGCATTATGTTTGACACTCGTGCAATATCGTGACTAATAAAAACAAATTTACGATTGACGGATTTAGAATCTAACAGTGTGTTACAATTTGTGTATTTTAACCACCGTTTAGTTATCTAACTAGGAAATTAATGTCAGCTTTATTGGAGTATCCCTTGATATATCGCAAGAGGAAATTATGGTAACACGATGCACCATGATCTCAGTAAGGGCAAACGTTTATATAAGCAAAGAAAGAAAGTTAGTTGCATATCCTTTACATAACGTCATAGTCAACACCAGCATTTTTTGTTTTGGCTATTTGTGATTGTTTTTAGGAAGTTTACTTTCAGTTGTTTGCCATCGCTTTCTGAACGACCAGCACTCATACCATTTAAAGAAAACCAACACAAGGCGGGCTGCTGCCAAATTGCCCGCAGCTGCGTTTCGAACGCGGTATGCGGGATTACGAATTGCGTCCGTAATCCCGTCTCCACAGAGCCGGGATATAATAGCAAGACAAACGTTAAATTCTTGATGATTTGTTTTATTTATCATGTGTATCTTCTGCTTTAATGTCTTGTAATTAATAGATACGTTTAAATATAATGAGATAATTTCAATAACAGGGAATAACCAATAATTGCAAGCCTAATTGAATATTAGAAGGTAAAGGGCCGTTTACAACGCCCTGAGGCGTACTGGGTACATGATTCTAGACCTATATTTGTATAGAACAGTCGAGACTGCATGGGCGATGTGATCAACATTACGACGACCGCCGTTACTAACAGATCATTTCCTGGGACCCATTTTAGAAATTAAGTGTATGTGATTTACCTAAATCATGATTGATTTCTGTAAAGGAATCTGTTTTTCTACTAGGAGGTCTAGACGTTTATATATATATATATATATATATATATATATATATATATATATATATATATATATATATATATATATATATATATATATATATATATATATATATATATGATTGATTGATTGATTGATTTAGGAACCGACATCATAGCATTCGGGGCATTCCCATAAGCGCTCCGTCCCCATCCTCAGCAGCCAGCGAAGAGTTCAACACTAATAGTTCCAGTAGCAAATCTGATTATCATGTCCGTCGCCTTTCCTGATGAGCATCGATCGTCCGGGCCAAATCCCCTCGTCACACCTCGGTGCCTCATTCTTACCAGACTATGGTGATCCATCTGCTCCTCCGAGGTGTACACGTGCTTCCCACAATGGCGCAACCACGTCTGTTTTGTCATACATCAATACTCCATCAACTTTTGCCGAGCCAGCCAATCTGTCCGCCTGTTCATTCCCCCAGCACACCAGCATGCCCAGGAGAAAAGATCCAGGTGATGCTTGCTACCCGGTGATATCCAAAGCGAAGCAAGCCACTCTGCACGAAGCTTGCCTGTTTCTCACCCTCCTCAGCATGCTTTCTGAGTCAGTTACAATCACAGTGTGTGTATGTATCGTGTTCTCTATCCAGCGGAAAGCTGCACTGGGCCGCCTCCACCTCCATTCTTAAGCTAGCTGTTATCATACGTCAGGCTCTCCTGCACCAAACGCCGACCATTAGCTTTTGCTAAGAACCCCCAGGCACTTCTCCTACCACTCTAACACCTTGCCGTCTTGACAGCCAATAGTTTGTTACATTGTTGCTTCAAAAAAGCATTATAACTACAACCAATGGCGGCAGCGAATGTGACTGGTAAGGCCAATTCGCGCTGTAAAAGTTCTTGCTATGTGGTTATCACCCCTTGCATATGTACTCTGTGTGTCTCATGAATGTAGTATCAACACTCATCACAATACTCTGGTCTCTTCATATTGTGTATATTATGTTGTGTAATAACCATTATATGCTATTTACTTGTGTGCTCTTCTATAGTAACCTATATGTTTATTCCTTTCTATAGTGTCATACAGTCTGCAACAGAGGTTCCCAAACCATGGCCCGCTGGCCATTTGTGGCCCGCCAGCTGTAAGAAAGTGGCACGCGAGGCCTCGTTATTTATTATAATATGTTTTAATAATTTTATTTTTTAAATGCAGTCGGAGCGCCCCGTCAGCGTGCGATAATTTTACTCTGCTCAGTGGTTGTTATGCTATATATTATCGAATACGCCTGTTCAGTTCACAACGAAACGTTTATGAAGTTCTCCATAATCCCAGCCTTGTCGACCAATCAGAGTGCGCAAGGCGCCAAGTTGTCGTCCTGTTAATACGGTGCTCCGGATTTGACGGGTTAAAACGTCTGGATGTCTAGCATTATTGGAACAGTTTCTTGGCAGCACTATATTAAAATATCATTCACCAAGAAGCTCTGTGTGGAACGACTTTAAATCTGAAATCATGTCATTGGATGTTGTTCTGAGATGTGTGGACAAAATTCGCAGTAAGGCGCTGAACAGGCGTGAGTTCAGACAGTTTTCTATCAGACCTGAACGAGGAATACGGTGAGCCTACTGTTACACTGTGATGTCAGATGGCTATCTAAAGGGAAGGTTCTGTCACGTTTCTGGGTACTGAAAAATAGTGTCTATCCGTTTCTATCTTTAAAAAAAAAAAAATAATTGCCTACAGAACGGGAATGTCCGCTGTACGATGACTGGCTTAATGACCTGACATGTTGGGTGACATCACGTCTCATTTAAACTCTTTAAATGCAAGGATCCAGAGGGGAAAAATCTATTCACAATGTTGTGTGATGACATTTCTTCATTTTAAAATGAGACTGCGACTGTCTCGGACAGCCGACTGAAGAGACTCTAAAGGTGTTTCCAACTTGTGGTGTAAAATAAATTTGACTTGTTACAGTACAAAGTAAAAGTTGAAAGTCTTCTGAACATCTTTCAGTCGAGATTTTAAGAGTTTACAATAGTGAGTATAATGTTGCCCCTCTTCATAAATCCGTTTGTATTTCTTATTGCCAAGCTCTGTCAATTACAGCAAAACCTTCAGCACGAAGTAACTGATATTAAATGCAATTCTGCACTGAGATATAAATTTCTGGAGCTGCCTGCTTCATCCCTCAGCTGATCATGTGATATTCATTCTGGCGGACTATTGCCTGGCGAACAATTATGAACACTTGCGTTCATTCGTCCAGAGACACATTTGTCGTTTTGGTTCGACTTACAGATGACGAGCCGTCATTTTCCCCAATTGCCGTTAGAAAAAAAAAACACGATAAAGTTCCAGACTCACCGACAGTAACCTAGCTGCACTTTTTGACTTTGGACACGACAAATTTTGTACCCAGACATTGATAAACTGGCATCTGAACTTAAGGTAACTGGTATAAGAAGAACAGTTACAATTGTAAATTGATTACATTAATAGCGATTTTCGAAACTGATTGAAAATTTATCTGTTAAATGAAATTTTGATTGTAAACCAAAAAATTACCGCAGTTGTAGTATTGACACAGACTGCCTTTAAAGTTTTAGAATTTTTGTTGACAAAAGTTAAGAAGGAAAGAATGATATTGCACGACTTTTATAATTTTATAACGTTGTGGCCCTCTTAACTTCCGAAAATAATAGATATTGCCCTCTGCTTGAAAAGCTTGAGAACGACTGGTCTAAAACAAAGGACAAGAGTTGGGCATTTGAGAGTTATAAACTTTTACAAATATACGACAGAGTCAACTCGTTACAACTAACATTCAGCCATACACCAAGGTATGTATGCTTTCAACGTTTCGTACTAATATAACCAGTTTTATATGTCATACAATATACAAAGTAAGTTGTACAGGACGTTGCTAGCCTTCAGCACAAAACACATAGTCACGGCGAATACCCTCTTTAAGGATGAAAAAACATCTTACTAAATGTGTGACGTCAAAATCCGGCTCATAAAATATTCCGTCTGATATGTCTTAAAATTTTTAATGCTGAGTATTTTTGTGTAGATGGTTTAAAACACTATAATCAAAATAATGGGTGTAACATGTTTGTGAAGTATAAAGGATAATGCGTTTTGTCACTTCTTCACAGCTATTTGACTTGGTGGTATATAAAAGACAACATTTACAACAGTTTTGAAAGCTTAAAAAAGCTACAGAAATCTGCACACAAGCTAACTTATCAACAAGTTATCTATTACATCCATACAACTTCCTAATGTATTGAACATCACCAAGCCAATACTGGAAACTACTTATTAACTCACATTATAAAGCCAGTATCCAATACCTGAAACTACAAGTGTATTTTGCTGAATACCATACCACTATCTACCGCCGGGACCTGTAATTACTGGGAAAAGTTGGAACGCCCATACAAGATCTTACGGAGCTATCACCATATCAGCCACCGGAAACACATTGACTCATCACCACTACTAATTTATGCTCTATCATTATGACCACTACTCAGACCAGTGTCTTTCTGTGACCCTACATGTGACAAAGACTTCACTGAACATCGCAATCTCACACAGTCCCATAACACCGTAAACAAAACCACAACACACAAGTGTCACATCTGTGGCAATCTATACAAAATAACAGACAATCTACAACGCCACATAAAACACACATCAACAGAGTTGAATTGAGTGAGTTAAGAACCGACATCACTGCACTCAGATTTTCCCATACGTTCAACCCGTTCAACAGCCAGCGAAGATTCATACTACGAATCGTTCCCACCGCTATCTGATAAAAAGTTCTCCTTGTCTTCCCTCTCAGTTTAGAGATTTTTTCGAGAAAACCCTGCCGACCCTCCACAATTCTCATTCTTTCCATATATGGGTCAGCATCTGTTAATCCGCCTTCACTCCCTTATCCCACAAGCGCACGACCACCTCCCCTTTGACCATAGGAAATCTGTCACCAAGACGTGCATTCCCTACTAGCCTATCAACCTGTTCATTCCCCCGCACATCCGCATGCCCAGGGCAAAATATTCATACAATTCTCAACATCCGTGACCTCTGAAGCGACGAGAATCATTCCACACGATAATTCCTTTCTCCACCGTACAACGTGTTTTGCAGTAGTCTCCTCTAGCCAACGGAATGCCAACTGTTACTGCCTCCACCTCCATTCTCATGCTGGAGGTCGTTAGTCTCATATGGCCAGACTCTCCCTTTTCAAGACTCGTTCATTAGCCTTGCAATAAAGCCCCAACCACTATGCCTGTTTCTCACCACTGATCCATCATTGTAGATGACTATGTCAATTTGATGTGTTGTTACTCTCGGATTCAGCTTTTGCACTTCAAACTCAAGTGCGGTCCGCGGCCCATTCTCTGCAGTCACGCACTAGTGTTATTATTACATTGAGGCAGTCTGTCGTGTCTTTCGGAACTCAAATCTACTCTCTTCCACTATTTATGGTCTCTAGATCACACACCCTAACGTATAGAAAGCTCTGCTTGTGCCATCCAGGACCTGTCTCGTCTTAATCCAGGATTAACCTCATGGCAGCATTCTGTATGCGCTCCAACCTTTTAAACTGGCTCTTTGATACTGTCAGCAGCCCCAAACCATACTCAATGACAGAATTTATTAACTGCTGAAAGAGCATGTACAGTATCCTCTTATCTACCCCGGTTACTGCCATAGCCCTCAATGCATTAAGTCCCCTACCAGCCTTCACCACCAAAGCTTCCACAATGATCCTTAAAAGAAAAACACCTGTCAAAGATGATACTCAAGTACTTCAATTTATTCTCTCGTCTAAGAGGACATTCATTCAACTTAATACCTGGGACAATCTGCTTTGACGATGGGGTATCCATAGAGTACCACACAACTGATGCCTTGTCTGTGTGTATAATGGCCCCCTGCGTCCCTGCACCACTCTGCCATCCATTACTGCCACCTGTAAATCTTTCGCCAAACTGGCCCTGTCTCTGCTCTGTCTTCCTGTACAACTAGCACGTCATCTGCAAAATGTCAAGATTCTACCCACACCTGGTGTTTCTATAGCTGCGATTTTGCTAGTGTAGACATTAAAGAGCACTGGGGACAAGGGAGATCCTTGTGGCAATCCAGGTGTAATAGTACATTGGTCAGAAGTCCAGGAAACCATGCGAAGTTCAACCTTACGCTCATAAAGGACCGCCGCAATCCATCTAACAAGGCAAGGACGGACCTCCATGTCCAACAGTGTGTATATCAACCGATCATACATATCCCTGTTATACGCATCCTCCAGGTCAAGAGCTACTGCCACTGTCTCTTGTTTATCTTGGAAGCCCACGTAGACATCAAAACCAAAAGTTGCAGTATTGATCCGGGTGTCCTTTCCAGGCCGGTAACTCACGAGTCTTTGGGGAAGCAGATTACGACTTTCCAAATATCGCTCGAGCCTGCGTGCTACTATTTTTCGAGGACTTTGCCATGTGTGTTTTGCAGGGTTATACATAGAAACAACTGGCAGAGTATTAGGACACACCGTTAGCGTAGCAAACGCATGCCTGTGTATATATTCTTTATCATCCCAGAGACGCAGCACCCTATTGACTTGACAGAGACCCTATATAAGATATTTAATAGTAAGGCAATGTCAATTATAGGCATCATTTAGACCTAAGACATAGAGAAACACAGGATTTTAGATTCTTTTACGCTTCCTCTAACAACACGGCAAGTTTAGAATTTCCAGCTTTACTCAATAACAGACACGACTTTGACACACATATCAAAACAGCTCATCAACACTTCATCCTTACATATACCATGCAGCAACGACCAGACACCAAATACAGTATAGAGACAGTGGCTGCCACAACATTTTACATCTTATGCATTCCCGAATTCCCAATTGTTTGATGGCTAACTGACATTCCAAACTACATAACTAATAACCACGCCATCAAAATACTACAACACGATTCCAGCAACAATAATCTTTTTTTTTTTTAGAGCTCTAGCTGTACACAAAGAATCACCCACTGGTAAACTTCGGAAATCAACGGAAAAGTATGCAAATAAGTGGAAAGAATATCAAAGCATAGAGTCCCTAGTTAATTTTCCTGGTGTTAAACTTCTCGATATCCCCAATTTAGAAGAATGTTTTGGTCTTACCATAGTCATCTTTGAATGCGCTGCTAACAACTCACTGGTACCAAAACTTAGAGGCAGTGGAAGTTACAAAGAAACGTTAAGACTACTATTTTTCAAAGATCATTTTATGCGCATTGTTGATATTCACAGAGCAGCTCGTGCTTTTAGTTGCCCAAAATGTTGGAAGCTGTGGAAGGAGTATCAAAGTATGGAACGACATGTGATCATCTGTAACGGGGGTGAACTGTTGAACATTTCAAAGGTGGGGTTTACAGTCCAACAGAGACCATCTGGGAGCTAATTGCCGAGCAAGGTATTTCAGTTGATACTAAGTATGCTTAACCATGCAGAGTAACTTACGACTATGAATGTTTCTTTCAGAATTCCAAATTACCTAGTGATAATAGTTCGACAAAATTTATAGCCAAACATGTTCCCATGTCGTGGCAGTTGCGACTTACGTCTCTGGGTTCAAGGTCCTGGTCTGCTTCATCACAGCGGGAGATCCTCAAGATCTGATGAAAGAATGCTAGATCATATGACCAGAATTGCTGATGCAGTGTATTTATATATACGAACTGAGTTCAAAGAGTGTATCCAGCGTTAGAGCAGATAAATGAAAACGCTTTAATTGATAGGTTCGATACGTACTTAAAAGCCATACCGGTCTTGGGGTTCAAAACTAGAAAGTACGATATTAACCACATTAAGCCATACTTATTTTCATATTTTGATAAAGCAGAAAAAGTGTCATGCAACTTTGTCGTCAAAAGAAACAATAATTTTATGTGCATTGCCACCGACCAACTAAAATTTATAGATATTAGTAATTAATTAGCGCCAGGATTCAACAATTCAAAAAACCTAGCCGTCTACAAAAACATAAACCAAAGGAAGTTTTTGTACGAATACATATCAGACCTAGGAAAATTAAAAGACACAAAATTACCACCTCATGCAGCATTTTTCAAAGCTCAGAAATAGTAACATTACAGAGAAAGAGTATCAAGAGTATCAGAAGGTGTGGGTTGACAATAAGATGGCTACATTAGAAGAATTGCTTGTGTGGTATAATAACGATTACGTACATCCATTTATTAAGGCGTTAGATGCAAACGTGAACTTTTAATATGAATGTGTAGACATGTTTAAGGATGGCATTTCCGTCCCGGAGTAACCTTAAAGTTTCTTTTTAAGACCCTTCCTAAAAATGTAGTGTTTTCACTATGTTCTGAGGGTGAGAAAGGCTGCACAAAACACTCAGAGACAATATTGTAGGAAGGCCATCCATAATCTTTCATAGGTAGCATGAGATAGGTCAGACACGCATTAGAGGGGGTAAGTTAGTTGAGAGTTTGAAAGGATATCTTCCTTATTCTTTAAATTATACGGAGTGTTTTTTCAGATGTGACTGCGGTGTGTCTCGTTAGGCACCATTGGGTCGAAACCTTAGGCCAACACATCCGGCTTTTAGCGTGCATTTTTGACCAGGTTAGCATTCCTGGACAGTTTGAAAGGATATGACGCTAACGCTCTCTACCTGTGGGCAAAAGATGCCCACAGGTTTTCAAGTCATTAGAAAGGCAAAAGATGAGTTCACGACTCATAATTCTAGATTTTACACTGTTCAGTGCAGAGAGAGGATTGTGTGGATAGAGAATAGTCAGAATATAGAGCTGATGATACAATTTAATGGGCAGGAGATGTCTATGGGATCGCATCTTTATAGAGTAGATGGGTGGGATAGCGGAATAGAACCGTCTACCAATTTCACGTATGCCTATTCCACAGAAACCCAGACTGTCCCCTGTTCATGTTATTGACATTAACCCAGTAATAAGATACCTCTGACATATATTATATGCAAACACCTGTGACATTCACGTCTATTTTTAGAAAGATGTCAAAGTTAAGGTAGTAGAAATGTGGGAATGCGACTGGAAGAACCTAAAAAGACCGATAGCGACATTAAGAGTTTTGTCAAGGCGAGCTTCGCATATGTCAAGTCCTGGCATAGTAAACAGACCATTAACAAAGAAAATAAACTTGATGCTGTAAAAGACGAGACTTTGTTTGATTTGATACAGTGTGACACCCATGTGCCAGATAAGCTTAAAGAGCGCTTCTCAGAGATAACACCCATTTTCAAAAATACTGAAGTGGGTAGAGCAGACATTGGTGACCTTGTGGGGTATTACGCCGAGTCACATACGTTGCGGACAGGGTCACGTCACACCTTAATAAGTAGCTATATTTTGGAAAAGCTTATTTTTGCCACACCATTGTTAAAATGGTTTCTGGTACATGGGCTAGAAATCACACTTATATACAAAATCATTGAGTATAAAACAGTTAGCTGCTTCCAAGAATTTGGTGATAAGGTGTCTGATGGCCGACGTGAAGGTACATTAATACTGCTTCTACTGTTACGGCTGAGACCATGGAGTTGTTGGGTAATGCAGCTTACGGCAACACCTTAACCAATAAAGACAAACATACAGATGTATCTACTGTAAGGCTGATGTGGCGTCCACGTTAGTGAACAATCTCCTATTTAAGAAGATGACACCACTAACTGACGGCGTTTTTGAAGTAGAAAAAGGGGAAAAGACAAAAGTCTGGGATAGCCCTATACCGATAGTTTGTTGTTTTTTTTTTGTTTTGTTTTTTTTTTTTTGTTTGTTTGTTGTTTTTGGTTATCAATATACCAAATGAGGATGTTAGAATTTATGCCACATAACGGAACACGCGCCACCAAGATAAAGAAGAGACCTTACTGGATTTTCCCAGACAGTCACAAAACTGGACGACAAATATGAGAAACCTAAGGAAAGGAAAACAACGTCATTGGACGGCAACGGGAGACGCTGTGAATTCGTGGATTCGAAAGGATGTGTTTATAAAAGGCTCCGTGTGAAGGTGACACCTGGAGGCGGTAATTTCGTGATGAAGCAGCTGGGAGTCCGGAGAGGAATTGTATTAAAGACAACACAACAGTAGAAAGACCGGGTGCGGATACCTAGACTTTTATTTAATCAGTTGAACTGAGGATTTGGATAATTAGGCCTCAAGGGCAGCGAGCTGGACTTAGAGCTCGTAGGTAGATGTTATTTAAGTGAGCGCCGATCCTGCGTATAGGGATCAGCTCACGTTTCTACAAGAGTATATACTTTGTCCTGCGGCGGAATAAACGTACGTCTGAAAATCGTTTGCTCGATTTGAGTCTGCCATATGTTCATGATCCTGTTGGTAAGATAGAACATGTTTTGTTGTTCTGATCTGTTTTTTGACGAGTTCAATTTGAGTTGCTTTGAGTGTACGGTCCCGTGGGATTTAGAGGACAGGCACTTCGAGACACATGGGGGTCGTCTCTGGACTGTTTGTTTGTCAACACAGATTCCCCGCCAGTTTCCATAGCTGATCATAAAAGAAATTACGCGCCAGCGGCACATTCCACACCGTGCTACACAGAAAGAAAGAAGGAGCACATGAAAACCCGCGTCATAAAAATGCCGGAACAACAGCCGAAATAAATGAAGTGAAAGATCATTTTGTGATAAAGTAATAACAACAGGTGAAATTAAAACATCATAAAAACTGTAAGTACGTACAAAATTAATACATAATAACTCAATCATGTTCAAGAAGTGCGATCTATTAATCATATCAAGTTTGCACCAGATGCGCAAAAACATTCCACCTTATTGAACACACCACAGCGCTATGAAATATTAGAAACAACGAACATTTAGTAATAGTGTAACTTATTTAAGAACATTATTTATTTAAAGAATATACAGTTACAACTACAAGTCTACGTGAGAAAAGAAGATGGTGGTTACATATGAGATATACGAAACAATCGACACCATGGTCGACATTGAAAGGAATTATGTCGATGTGAGTAGGCAGTGAGATCTGAAGAAACACTGCGCTGCCACAATTCTACACCACAGTAACCTATTATACTATAGCACAACGATTGACAATTTGTATTCAAGAATCTATGATCGATTGGAAATGCTCGAAAGTGTTGCATTATGTTGAGCAATTTGCTGAATCTATGAAGTTCATTACAGGCTCAGACATTTGTCACAATTTTATCAGATTTATCGGTGGACTGATACACACATGATGGGGTGTACTGCCGACGCACAGTTATAGTTACGTTGTTGGAAAGACATTCGCTAATTCTGTGAACATTACAGAAAGTTTTGACTTGTTTGTTCAGAACGCCAAAGCATTTAACTACCTACATTTGTGGGGACATGTACATCATACGTTCATTATATCTGCTGCCGACACTACTTCATGTCTGAATTATCGACGCATAAGTGAGTTAGTACATATTACGACATTTTATATGCACACTTCGTCATGTGTCAAGATGGATAGCACGTACACCACGGACACTCGTCTCCACCATAATTGACAAGGAAGATGTTGCGTTATTTGGACGTTGCACATATCTGAACATATTTACAGCTGGACGTTACATACATCAACGCATAATGACAACCAGATCAGTGTACACATAGTTATTACGTCATTGAGGACAATACATTATTCACATACCGGACACTTCATCACACGTCAGGACGACACGCACACGTACACTAGGACATATTATTGTTGAAATTGTCGAGGATTTTTCTACCATCGAGCAAGTCAACGCGGTCAATCGGGACCGAACCACGTCGGCATTTATGAACTGAATTTACGAACGTACTCTAATACGCTGACGCCAGGACATACGAACACTGTCACACGGATTGATAACAAGACTACACTATCGTTTATCATCGTGATAACGGGCACACAGCCTGTTCACTCATTGGACTTTACTTACCAGAAGTCGAATCACGTCATTCAACTGTACTTACTTCACTGTGGACATCATTCACTCAAGTACCTACAGCGCACATTCAGCCTAAAGTATCAATACTAAGGCTGAAATAAACTCAAGTTTCGTCGATATACCACAGCCGACTACGTGTTCTTATGAGTCGGTGACGGACCACGTCGGTCCAGGGTACGAGTACAAGTTAATTGTACTATCATCTCAAGGCAGGAGCAACAATCGTTACACAACTCCTCACATATTTTCATGCAACCAGGATACAACTGATCGATTGCCGATTACGGATCAGTATAGTTTGGAACTTAACAACACGTAATTGAGAGTCTCAAATTATATCAATTCTCGAGCGATTCAAGTATTACTCTACGTTCGGGAGATGCACTAAAGGCCAGTAGCAATTGTATTGTTGATGTATTATAGCATTGATCCTAGTAATAAGGCACTATTTATCAATTTTTTTTTGTTTTGATCTTGCGGGCTTCACCACAATACTATTGTCTTGTCATAACTGTAGTAGTATAGTATGTGCGTTACCCGTTAAAAATGTGGATACAAAAATTTGTTATTGTTTGTAAACAGTAATATGTATTCGCGTCACTCGTCATTCGTCTTTGATGATTGTTAGTTGTCTTGCGTTACATATATATTGTATATTGAATATATTTCTTCATATTTATTTCTCTAGTATATTTATTTAGTTTATTATAGAGATATTTGATTGATTTTTTTTGTGGTGTTCGAGTTGACACTACAAATTTATTTGAGTTATATTTGCTCAATTGTGATACAACATTTACTTTACTATCCGAGTGATAGTGATCTGAGACAATATTACAATTTTGTCGATTCTTTTCTTCTCTTACCTACGACCATATTTATTTCACCCAGATAGCTCATTTTACAGGTAGGACATTAGGACAAGATGTCGACACTGCAACATTTCATCGAGTTGGGTGAGAAGACTGGTTTAACCGGTGCCTGAACTTCGAAATTGGGCAAGTGAGCAACAGAAGCGTGACAAGGAGGATCGACAACTTCAACTTGCAGCAGAGAAGGAAGCTAAACAACTGCAAGCTACACGTGAGAAGGAGGAACGACAGGAAAGACTGGCATCAGAAAAGCAAGATAAACAACTTGAGAGAGAACTAAAGGAAAAAGAGATGGTGTTGGAACGCGAACGAATGGAGGCTAGAGAAAGAGAATTAAATGTGGAACGCGAAAAGATTGCAGCGGAAAAAGAGAAGTTAATTATGGAAATGCAATTGAAAGAGAAACAATTGGCGTTTGATAAAGAGCGACTTGCTACAGAAACACTTTGGAAGGACAAGGAGGTTGAAGGTAACCTAAGGGTCAAGACTCTGGAGATGGAACGTGGAGCTGAAATCGAACGAGAGAAAATGATGGCTAAACAGAACGATCCTGTAAAAAGTACCAAGGTTTATTCAGGAATTTTCAACAAGGTGATTCAGTTAGTTCATGGATAACGAATTTCGATGTGCTCGTAAAGTACTACAAGGTACCGGAGAAGGACGTACCGATTTTATTTCATCGTCACCTCGCGTTAGAGCCGTTAAAAGTGATAGAGTTAATTCCTGAAGATTTACGTACAAATTACAAATACATGCGCGATCGTGTGCTATCACATTTTTCATTGGACGAGGCTGGTTTACGTACGAAGTTTAAGACACTTACACCGAAATCGAACCAAACGTTCCTTGATTTTGCTTCAGAAATGTCATCTAGTTTTGACAAGTGGTGTAAGGCTGCTGATATAGAATCTAATTATGAAAAAAGTTAGAGATTTAATTATCAGAGATAGACTGTTATCTGCGATACCAGAACCTATGGCAGTATT
The DNA here is from genome assembly GCA_014155875.1 of Cepaea nemoralis. Lineage (NCBI taxonomy): Eukaryota > Metazoa > Mollusca > Gastropoda > Stylommatophora > Helicidae > Cepaea > Cepaea nemoralis. Next base: position 22,181 of record JACEFZ010009066.1, read on the forward strand.
TCTGATGGAAAATAAATGTAAGAAGTTTAAGTGAGATGGAAGCTAAAGGTGAGTCTTACTTTAATGCACATAGAGACGTGTTTGCCAACTGTACTCAACCTGAATTAGTAATAGGAGCAAGTGCAAAATTCCAGAGAGGAAACGGTAAGTTTAGAAAGTTTAGTAGTGGTGGCAATAGAAATAGTCCTTACAATAGAGAAGGTGATAGACCAAGGAAAGGCCAATTCACCAGATGTCAGTATTGTAGATTATCGCATGGAAACTTAGAAATGTGTGATAAACATCCAGGTTATACCGCATATCTGAAAGACATTACTACTAAGAAGAGAAGTAAGTATGACTCTTTTAAAAGAAGCATTAAATGTTTCTCATGTAGGGCGTACGGACACACTAGTAGGTCGTGTCCGATGAGAAATTCCTGGAAGGAAGCGAGTACAGCATACATATACTCCAGTAGTGACTCAGACGATTTAGAAGAGACACACGCAGCTATCATACAACGGTATGATGATCAGACTAATAAGTCAGATAAGGGTATAACTGACAGTATTAGTAATGAATGTATAGAAACAATTCATGAAGCTAATGCCGTTAGCATACAAAATGGCAAACTAAAAGTTCATCAAGCATGGGTAAATGGTGAACCCACTACTTGCATTCGTGATTCTGGAGCTTCGATTGTCGGAGTAGATCGAAAGCTCATAAAAGAAGAAGATTATACAGGCGAGACTGTAGAGTGCAGAACATTCGGTGGCACAATAGAGAGATATAAGATTGCCACGATTACGATTATGTCACCATATTACGAAGGCACAATAAATGCAGCGGTATTACCAAATCCATGTGCCGGATTACTGATTGGTAACATACCAGATGCGAAACAAGTAATGCATGATGAAGCAAAGCAATGGGAAATTGATCATGCAAGAGCTAACGCAATTACAAGAGCTCAAGACAAAAGGGATAAAGACAGTGACAAATTAGAAAATAATATCAGACTAGTGACTGATTTACCAGAAGATCAGAAACAGGATCCGACTCTAAAATCTTGTTTTAAGAAACTGAGTGAACCAATAAAACAAGGTAAAAGAGGTAATTGGAAATTTTTCCTAGACAATAATATTTTATCGAGACGATATGATAGAGGTACATCACGTTATTTTCAGACTGTACTTCCATCGAAATATCGTACTGAAGCATTAAAATTAGCACATGATTCTCCATTCGCTGGTCATATGGGGATTGCTAAAACCACTAATAGATTGCTAACGCAGTTCTATTGGCCTGGATATAACAAAGACATTACCACACATGTACGTTCATGTACATTATGTCAGATGACCACACAAAAAGGCAAACATCCCAAAGCACATGTTCAGAAAACTGATTTGGCATCACGACCATTTCAGAAAATAGCTATAGATATTGTGGGTCCGCTAAATACAACTACTGATCGAGGCAATAGATTCATATTAACTATGATTGATCTTTGTACTCGTTGGCCAGAGGCTATTCCTTTAAAGTGTATCACGAGTAGATCCATTCTAGATTCATTGTTGATAATTTTTAGCAGAATAGGATTTCCTAGCAGCATATTATCAGATAGAGGTAGTCAGTTTATATCAACGGCTACTCAAGAGGCAATGAAGATACTTGGGATTCCACAGGTGTTTAGTTCACCTTGGCACCCGATGACAAATGGTGTGAATGAGAACTACAACGGAGTTCTTAAACGAACTCTGGCGAAAGTTGCTGCGGAAAGGCCCAAAGATTGGGATATGTTATTACCAGCGGTACTATTTGCATACCGAGAGGTACCACAATTTAGTACAGGGTTTTCTCCATTCGAATTGGTATATGGAGCAAATCCAAGAGGTCCATTATTAATATATAATGACTTACTCACAAAGAAAACATATGATCATCCGAAAAGAGATGCATATGAAATGGTGACACAATTAAGAGACAAAATTATCACAGCTTGTCAGATTGCAAAATCTGCACTAGATAAAGCTGGAGAAAGATACAGACAATATGGTAATAGGAACGCCAAGACAATAGTCTTGAAAGAAGAAGAAGAGGTTTGGTTATTGTTACCTGATCCTCGAGATTGTCTTGTTACTTCATGGCAAGGTCCATTTAAGGTAATTAAGAAAATTAGCGATGTAGATTATCGTATTGATGTCAATGGCAAACATAAAATTTTTCATATTAATATGTTGAAGCCATATATTCCACGTGAGGATAACTCAGGTCAAGTGACACAACAAATTCCTCATAGGATAGCAACAGCTTGTTGGGTAATTAATGAGCAACAAGAAGATGCTATAAAACAACAAATTCCAACACCTATAGTGAATAGCGACAGTAATTGGCAAGCGATACAGATAAGTAAAGATTTATCAGTACAAGATAGAGAAAAGCTTATTACTGCAATAAAGGAATATAGTTCAATTTTTTCAGATAAACCGGGGCAGACATCACTGATTAAACATAAGATAACTTTATTATCAAATATCCCAGTTAAAGTGAAACCATATCCTATTCCAATACATTATTTGGAAAAAGTTACTGCAGAAATTTCAGATCTAGATAAAACTGGAATTATAAAAAAATCAATTTCAAATTACTGTTCACCAGTTGTAATTGTTAAGAAAAAAGATGGGTCATTACGTTTATGCGTTGATTATAGGAAAGTTAATGAATTAACTTTACTAGATGCAGAACCTATGCCAAATATCGATGAGTTAATTGAAACCATGGCAAACTCGAAACTATTTTCGAAAATTGACCTTACAAAAGGATATTGGCAAATTCCAATGGAGGAAGATTCAAAGCATATTACAGCTTTTAGCACTCCGTTGGGTTTATATGAATGGGCATATCTTCCATTTGGTTTACAAAATGCACCAAGTACATTCATGAGAATGATGAGAAGATTACTTCATGGAATTACCAACGTAGCAACTTATATGGATGATATTTGTATTCATACTTGTGATATTGACACACATGTTAAAATTCTAAAACAAGTATTTCAGAGAATACAAGAACATGGGTTGAAAGCTAAACCAAGTAAAATTGAGATAGGGTTTACTGAGATACAATTTCTAGGTCATAGAATCTCTAACGGATTTAGGAAAACAGATCCATTAGTTGTGACAAAGATTCTCAATATCAAACCTCCAACATCCAAGAAGGAGCTTAGGAGTGTATTAGGGTTGATTAATTATTATCAAAAGTTTATCCCTAATTTTGCACATATGACAGCAACATTCTCGAACTTTTAAAGAAAGGTCAACCAACAAAGATAGTTTGGACAGAGGATCATGAGAAGTTATTACAACAAATAAAAACTCTATTTAGTACATATCCTATTTTGAAATTACCTGACATTTCAAAAGACTTTGTTTTACAAACGGATGCTAGTCTACATGCTATTTCAGCTGTATTACTTCAACTACATGAAGGGAAACTACATCCTATTCTTTACTTCAGTAAGAAGCTATCTGAAACTCAGAGAAACTATGCTGTTACTGAACTAGAGGCTCTAGCTTTAATTGAAAGTATTGAGAAATTCTCTAGATACTTACTAGGTAGGAAATTTCTGGTTCTTTCGGATAACAAACCTTTGCAAATTTTCAAATCGGGTCATCCGAAGAATTCTAGAATACATAGATGGTCATTACTATTACAAGACTATGAATTTGACATCTGTCACATTCCTGGAAAGGATAATAATCTTGCTGACATTCTCAGTCGATTATAGTTGAATAGAAAGGCAGATCTTTGTTATAAGTTAATTAGTTATATGTTAATGTTCTGTTCTTTCATAAGTTAGTAAGAAATTTGATAAAGATATATTCAGATAGCGCCGAGTTGAGGGAGCAATGCTATAAGAATCAACTAAATATTAATAGATTATTATTACAAATAGAATTTAGTCAATTAGGTACATATGTTACCGATTTTCCATTGACAGCGTGAGTGAAGGCAATACTCGGAATAAGAACTTCACAAGAGACGCGTGATTGGAACATTCATTGTGCATTCAATGGCCAAGCCAAGTATTTTGTTTTGTATTATGACACGAACTTTGAACAGTATATGATTGTGTTAATAATAGTTATTCATTAGTTGATTGTTAAATTATTAATAAGTAATTGTAAATTAGTATTAATATGGTATTGGTATTAATATAAATATTGAATTCTATGATATTAATTATTTACTTGCATTAACAATGTTGTTGGATTAATTAATATTATATTAGATGGATTAAGCTGCACAGAAGGAGCAAAAGAATAGATACAATCAAGCGACATTCTTAAGATATCCACAGGAAAAGGATCAATGGATTCTCAAGGCGGAAAGCGTATAAGTCACCCTACCCATGGAGATAAATTTCAGGAAAAGAAATAGATGTATGGTACCAAACAAGGACAACAAGGATCAACTACAACAAAAATGGTTACATGGAAAACCTCATTATTACCCTCGTCCTAAAATCATGGTAATACCTAGAGTTAGGACACACTTGTCTATTATGACAAGGTAGGGACTAATATGTGTATTAGTTGGTCTGATTGCCCATGATCAGCCACACGACGTCCAACGGATGGTTTGGACAGGTGGGCGTGCCCGTTATGTAGCTTTATTTTTTTAAGGGTAGATAAGGGGGTAAAACCAAGTGCTTTTCAGTTGTAGTTAAAAAAATTGTTTGTGATAGTCGTACAGATATACAGATATAAAGAAAAAAATTATAAATAATTTTTTTATCTGGGAGGGGGCATTATGCCACATAACGGAACACGCGCCACCAAGTATAAAGAAGAGACCTTACTGGATTTTCCCAGACAGTCACAAAACTGGACGACAAATATGAGAAACCTAAGGAAAGGAAAACAACGTCATTGGACGGCAACGGGAGACGCTGTGAATTCGTGGATTCGAAAGGATGTGTTTCTAAAAGGCTCCGTGTGAAGGTGACACCTGGAGGCGGTAATTTCGTGATGAAGCAGCTGGGAGTCCGGAGAGGAATGTATTAAAGACAACACAACAGTAGAAAGACCGGGTGCGGATACCTAGACTTTTATTTAATCAGTTGAACTGAGGATTTGGATAATTAGGCCTCAAGGGCAGCGAGCTGGACTTAGAGCTCGTAGGTAGATGTTATTTAAGTGAGCGCCGATCCTGCGTATAGGGATCAGCTCACGTTTCTACAAGAGTATATACTTTGTCCTGCGGCGGAATAAACGTACGTCTGAAAATCGTTTGCTCGATTTGAGTCTGCCATATGTTCATGATCCTGTTGGTAAGATAGAACATGTTTTGTTGTTCTGATCTGTTTTTGACGAGTTCAATTTGAGTTGCTTTGAGTGTACGGTCCCGTGGGATTTAGAGGACAGGCACTTCGAGACATTTTACTATGACGTTTTGGATACATTTATAGACAGGAGGAATTTCCATTCTGTGAGATGACACTGACTCATTCTACTTAAGCTCTTAGTGCCACGACCTAGCAGAAGCCAAAGAGAAGAATATGATAGAGTATATAATCAGCGGTTCCTGGCTGAAGTCTGCTCTGCTCATATAGTTAGTAGTAGTTCATGTAAGGCTTGTCAGACTATAAGCTTACGAAAAGAGAACACTGATCTTTTCAAACAAGAATACGAAGGGGATGGAATGGTATCCTTTTGCAGCAAAACGTATCATTGTTTTGGAAATTATCATAAAACAAGTACCAAAGGGCTGACAAAACAGCATAACACCACATTAAATAAAGACTTCTTTTTAGAAGTACTCAACACCCAGACAGCAACGAGGGGTACAAAAATTGGGTTTAAAACACAAGACACGTCTATCTACACATACATGAAACTAGAAACTTGCTATCCTATTTCTACATAAAACGTCAAGTACACGCAGATAATGTTACTACATCACCACTAGACATATAACACGTCCTGCTGCTAGTGTAAATATGTAACATACTGTACATACGTCTTCTAATTTTTCTACTTTTTGGTGTCTATAATATAATCTATTAAAACTTTAAAGTGTGTGTTTCAAATATATGTGTGATAACCTTGTGAATTTGGTGGTACAGCCTATAACAATGAAATAAAAGACTCAATGTTCTGTGTCACTTTATGTCATATTTTCACTGGTCTTTCACTGAATACTATTTGTGATGAACAATAAAAATGATTGACTGTACTTTGTAAATGAATGTACTGAAAATACATGTATGTGATGTTGTCAATAATAAAAATGTTTGCTTACTATATCTTCTACACATTCGACACTATTGAAAGGTTCATGCAATGGATTTGATGAAAAATAAAAGTTATGAAAACGAAACATTGTTGGTTTGTTGGTTGTGTGTTGTTTGTTTTTTTTTTCAGAGGTATGAATGGTTATGTTTTGTAAGCGAAAATTTCACACTAGATAAACTGAAAAATAAAAGTTATGAAAACGAAATTTTCTTTTGTTGGTTTATTAGTGGTCTTAATGGCTATGGTGTGCACACTATTGAAGATTTCACACTGGATTTGATGAAAATAGAAGTTATGAAAACGAAAGTTTTGGTTTGTTGGTTTATTTTTAGTGGAATGACTAGTTTGTTTTCGTCTATCTTGCTTTCGTTTTTTTTTTTTCTGGTCTTTCTTGTTTTCGTCTTTCTTGTTGTCATGATGACTGGTGCGAGCGGTTGTTTCTTCATGTTGATTTTAGGTGTGGAAATATTGGCATACACACAGACAAGCACAATATCACACAAGAACAAAGACAAGTACGCATTTGAACAAACTAGACAGGAACAAATGTAAAAGTACTCTATCACACAAGTACAAAAACACAAAGATTTGCAAACATATACAGAAGGTAACAAAAGCAACACGAGCAAATATGAACAAGAGACACCGTATGTGTAATACATCAAGAAAACTACCAGCTGAGTATTGTAGGCAAACATTTGGCTATTGGGCAAACATCTGGGGGTCATCACACTGTACTAAAAAAGAATCAGCTTTGGTGGGTTGGTCACTTGACTCACATGTCATATCACAGGCTCCCTAAGTGAATTATGTCAAGCTGTGTTGCGATCAGGGGAAACGCTTCAAGGACACTGAATGTGTCACTAAAACTTGTGGAATTCAACACAATACTTGGGAGACAGTTGCCAAAGACTGAAATTCGTGGCGTATAGCATTACCCAAGGGTGTCGTCACATGCAAAAACCACTGCAAGAGATCATCCTACTGGAACGTCAACTATTCTTTGCGCACAATGTCAAATAACATTTCGAACCAAAATAGGTCTTATCAGCCATCTTAGGCTCCGTACTTTCAACCCCACTGATTGAACTTAACGGACGTTATCATTATTCTTGATGGAAAAATCAATAATGGCACAATGAAAGATATAGCATATCTATTACACGTCAGGTTTGCTAGTGAATGACGATGTTATGTCTACTATACAATACACAGTGTTGATAAGTTGAATCTATAATTAGTTACATTTGTAATCACCTGCCCCTTTCTTGCAACGCCTACGCATGTGGAGAGCTGGCTAAACAATGTGTGAACATTGCATAAATGCCTCTGAATATACAATGTATAGACCTGTTTAAGACTATCTTGGGTACAGAAAAGAAATAACCTTGAATCTTGAGGTCGGATGGCTATGCGAGAGGGTCGATTTCATTGAACCGTGTTTCTTATCCCATATGGCTCAGTCTCTTTCCGCAGCGTGAAAGATGGTTAAAACAAAGAAACGCTTGGCATAACTTTGCACTCACTGAAACGCCATGAAAGTTGGGGAGAGCAATATCAACTAGAGTTGTATGACATCACAGATTATGAGTTGTCCCTAGGAAGAATTGATATATACACGGGTCAGGTGGAATATTCTAACAACACAGCTGTACGCAATGGGTTACAGACATAGACAACCACGTATGATGGGTGATAACTCAGGTACTCTGGCAGTGTTAGTGATAAGTTGATGGGGAGGCAGTCACGATACTCGGTTAAGGTGCTGATGACCGTGTGAGATAGCAAAAACACAACGGTCATGCTTATGGGTCTGGCATGTAAAGAACAACTGATGAAAGAAAAGCTTTCGGGACGCGCGGTTATTATCCAGCTACAACTGAGTAGTCACGTGTCTGGGAATGTTGACCTTAGTATCCGAACACCTAGCTCATACGATATGTGTTTTAGGAGTCATTAGCTCAGCTTGCATACAAATCCACAGGTGCAGGTGTGGTAGTGTTATCATATTCATGGAGGTCGGGTTAGCATCATGTTACATTATCGCTTCGGTTGTGCGAAAAGTTCAGGGCGACCACACACATCCTTATAGAGACAATTCAACGTGAGTTCAACATACCTCCAGCGAGCTTTGTGACCCCGACGTCAGTGAGCTGCTAAACCTGAAAATTAATCTCTATCGGCTCATTTTCTTTTGTGCCGACGGTTACATAGGTGCAGCCTACGAATACTAATAGAAAGATCAATAGAGGAAAATATATCTGTGTGTTCATAGCGCTGATATAGTAAATCATAATGCTTGTTGGAAGTATGATGGAAAGAATAATAATTTTTTACTGGAACTAACACTTAAAATAGGAAATAAAGAGGACAATTATGAACACATAAAGCTACAACAGGAATGTGTCTTGTCGCCGGATCTCTTCTACCTAATAGTGAGGTACTAATGAGAGCAAAGAAAACCCCGATTACTAATCAAAGTTGTACGCAATATACGGTATGACACTGCGGTGGATAATAGCTAAAATAGCTACATTATTTGTTGTAAGAGAGAGAGAGAGAGAGAGAGAGAGGAGAGAGAGAGAGAGAGAGAGAGAGAGAGAGAGAGAAGAGAGAGAGAGAGAGAGAGAGAGCGAAGCTGGATTTAATATCAATAAGGCAGTAATCAGGCTGACAGCAAAAGAAACAGATACCACCAAGATGTAGGACACTTTTATATATGCGGATTAGTTTTAAAAGAACATACCTCAGATGTACATCAAAGATTAAGAATAGGAAGTTGCATTTTGGAAGAGTATCTAGGCAATATCATTGAATGTAAGAACACACACCATTCGCAAACGCACAATTTTTAATACACAACCAAAAAACTAAGAGTTTAATTTAGATATGACTTAGAAATCATCCCTATACAAATCCCAACACCCACCCAACTGCGAGACCGAGGAGGAGTGATCTCAATCAGCCGAGATCAAGGTAATCAGAGGAGGTTCTTCCAAATAAGATCCGGTTTCCGCCCATCCATAACTACTTCCGAATCGACTGTCATGTGAACATATATGTCAGACAGAGAGAACGGCCTGCTGGTTGAGCATTGTGAATGTATTTGCTGCAACCTGCTGATGTTGTTAAGCATTGTGACATGTGATGCTGCAACGAAGTAAATAAAAGTGTCCGTAATTGTGACTACAACCAACGGCCTCGTTACATTACGTCTGAGAGTCGTCCTGACATGTTGCAGTCGTCTGCATGAGGAGTCCCACTTGACCAGGCTTTATTCTTAAAGTACCACTTTCTGGATTATCTTCATCTCTTAGACAAACCAACAACGAGAAGCGAGGAACGCATCTAGTGCACTCATTTCAACAAACGAGCAATAAACGAACATTCGTCCACACCATTCGATACTATGTTATTATCAGGTCATCGACGTCAACGGCACATCACAACAAGCATCCGTCGTACGCATGACACCTTCACAACAAACGATTGCACGACAGGCACAGTGTCCTTCAAGCCAAGGTACATGAGCGGTCATGCAGTCAGGGATATCCCCTGCATGGAGCATATGGATAGGTCAAAGGTCATAGACCGAAAAGATGGCAGGTCTGTAGGCGCAGGAAGAAATATCTATCAGCCAGGTGTGTGAACTATTGAGCATCAATCGTGACACAGCGGAGATAAAAGTAACGGAAGATTGGACTGCCACGAGGTACTAGACTACAACTAGGCCGTGAGTGCAGAGAATGGGCAGCAGGCCTCACAGAGTTGAGTGCAACAACTGATCCAGAGCAACACAATCAATGTGACATAGTGATCTACACCGATGGGTCACTGGTGAGAGAAACAGACATAGTCTGGGCAATCTTGGCAACAGACTAATCCCTCAATAGTGCGAAACCAACATTTTCTGTCGCACACCATCTATTATAATGTGACATTGTTGCACACAGAGGTCTTCAAAGTGCTCATCAACACACATAAACAACAGTTGCTGAGATTTTAGAGCGTCTGATATATAACGCGAGCACGACCGCAGTTATAATCATGATGTCCCTTGCGTAGGCGTGCATGACTTTGTCCTTGTCCTCTAATAAATTGGACTGATGTATTCCTCCATGCCAACGTCTCATTCATTCCAGCATAATTTCTCTCGTCTCTGCCTCTACCCTCTTCTTACAGTGATCTTTCCTGTTGTCACGATATCTTATCTCTTCTTCTTATTATCCTTATTCTTCTTCTTCTGCCTCTTTCTTCTTTCTTCTTTCTTCTTCTTCTTTTCAATCTTCTTCTTCTTCTTCTTCTTCTTCTTCTTCTTATCTTCTGTTCTTCTTTCTTCTGCGTTTATCAGGACGTTGTTTTTTAGACTTTCTCGGGATGGCTATTTTCCTTCTGGCTTTGTACTGCTTTGTTGATTTCGAACGTGATTGTGCCTGTTTACAGCAGAGCTGCGTTCTTGCGCCGTTAGGCTGACACATATGATTTCTGCTGGCATTTGTTGACCGGGTTAACCTTCCCGGAGTCACGATATTATCCAATTCTACAATTCTCACACATAGCCACAATTATGTAAGCAAACAGACATGATATCGATAGTCTCTTTAAAACTGTCATGGATACACTGAATCATACGACAGTGTGCTTTGTTAATTTCAGCTTAAAGGATTTATTACGCTTATTTAATATATGCTGAATTATTTATGAGACATGCAATTGACGAGATTCAGTGAAATATGACAGACAAACACAAAGGAATAGTCAATGAGGAAAGTGAAGTTATGATAGCCGATGTCATCTCCAAACCATCCCCTGATGATTGATTGATTGATGATTGATTGATTGATTGATTGATCTAGGAACCGACATCACAGCGTTCGGGACATTCCCATAGGCGCTCCGTCCCCATCCTCAGCAGCCAGCGAAGAGTTCCAACACCATTAGTACCGTAGCAATCTGATATTATGTCCGTCTCGCTTTCCTCCGAGCGTTGAGCATCGGCCAGATACCCTCGTCACTCCTCGTTGCCTCATTCTTGCCAGACCATGATGATCCATTTGCTCTCCGAGGTGTACACTGCTCCCACAAGGCCGCACCACGTCTGCCTGTCATGCATCAATACTCCACCAAAGTTTGTAGAGCCAGGCAATCTGTCCTCCTGTTCATTCCCCAGCACACCGGCATGCCCCGGAGAAAAGATCCAGGCGATGCGTTGCCACCCGTGACCTCTGAATCGAAGCAAGCCACCTCTGCACGAAGCTTGCCTGTCCTCACCTTCCTCAGCATTCAGAGTCAATTACAATAACGATGTTGTGTGGTATCGTATTCTCGATCCAGCGGAAGCTGCAGTGACCGCCCTCCACCTCCATTCTTAAGCTAGATGTTGTGGTATCATATGCCAGGCTCTCCTGCACCAAACGTCGGCATTAGTTTTTGCTATAACCCCAGGCAATTCTCCTACCTCTCGACCCCGAACCATCTGTGTTGATGATCATATCACCCCGGGCGAGCATTATCCTGAATTAGTTGCTGGATTTTCACTTCCGTGACCCCTGCTGCCCACGTCCCTATCCCTGCACTCCCGGTCAATGTGATTCCATCCATCATGTGCCATGCCGGTAAGCGTGGGCGGTCATGTTCTGCCATCTCACTCGATCACCAGAGTCGTGGATCAGCTCCTGTGTTCCTGTCCTCGACCATGCCATGTGGCCAAGCCATCCAGGTATTTACTTCTAGGTCTTCCCCTTGGTCTCTTCCCTTCGATCTTGCCAGTTGTCACCAAGTTCTCCAAGTCATTTCTTCTCATAACATGCCCAAAAATTTTGACTGTCTACGTCTAATGACTCTAATCAGTTTACGATCTTCATTTGTTTCTTGAAGACTTGTTCGTTGGTTTTTCTATCTGTCCATGGTATTCTTTGCATTTTCCTCAGAAACCAAATTTCCACAGCCATTAGCTGTTTCTTCAGCTTGACTGCTATTGTCCACAGCTTCACATCCATACAAAAGTATAGGTTCTATGTAGCATCTCAACACTCTTTTTCTCGTTTTCAATTGATATCTTTTTATTGGTCAGTATGTTTTTCATCTTGCAAAAGGCTACCTTCGCAATGGCAATTCTTGTTCTAATCTCTTCAAGGCATCTCCCATCAGATGTTATTGACTGTGCCGAGATAACAGTATCGATTCACTTGTTTAAGAATATGTCCATCTACTCGTATATCACATTGTGGTATTTCCTTCTTCCCAGTGACGACCATAATCTGTGTCTTCTTAATATTCAGTTCTAACCCTAGTTGTTCACTGTGTGCAACAACCGCATCTACTAAATTTTGCAGGTCCTGTTCATTGTCTGCAATCAAGACTGTATCATCTGCATATCTAATGTTATTGATGTATCGTCCCCCAATGTTGATTCCTTCCATATCTTCTATATTTCTGAAATATATTTTCACTGTACAGGGAAAAAAGATCTGGAGACATTACACATCCCTGTTTCACACCTCTTTTAATAGGCTGATATTGACCTACATCGTTATTAATTCTGATGACAGCTTGTTTTTTCCAATATATGTTTGTTTAAAAGTCTAAGGTCTTTTCCATCAATTTGTAGATTTTCAAGCATCCTTATCATGTCGACATGTCTCACTTTATCGAAAGCCTTAGTGTATTCAATAAAGTAAAGATATAGATCTTTGTTTACTTTTATGGAACGCTCAGTTACGGTTATCAGTATATACACCGCATGTACTGTGCCCATGCCTTCTACAAACCCACATTGTTCTTCTCCTATTTTCAGGTTGTATTTCTTCCTAACTCTTTGCATGATAATTCTCAGCAGAATCTTGTGATGTGGTTCATTATACTAATTGTTCTATGTTGAATCGCATTCCATGGCTCCTGATTTCTTCGGGATTGCAATAAATATAGAATTACATAATTCAGGAGGTATATCCCCAGTATCGTAATGATTATTTCCGGCCTTCAACTTAAGGCTCCTGACAAATGGGGTGTCATAACCGGCGATTCTAATTCCTTGGACCTTATCATCGCCTCACAATTGTTGACACGTGAACATGATTGTTTATGACTGTTGTGGTGGAGAAGTAATGTTCAATACAGACAACTAGACGAATGAATGCATATTTTTAATGAATGCGACGTATAGCAATATGTCCCGTTGATATAACGACCTATTGCATGACATCATATTAGTGAAGTTATTTACCTGATAGCAGCAACTTTTGTATGGCCACGAGTAATTCTTATCCAAGTTTTTATAACATTGACGTATCATATCGCTAAGAATATTATTGGAGCCTGAAACGACATTGAAGGCAGCAGATATAGAATTGGCTACTTTCAGAGCAGTAATGTGTAAAAGGAATACAAATGATGTCGTGTTCGAACGAATACCAACATTGTTATATTCTAAAGAATACAATGTCGTGTCCATGGGCCTGGAAATGCATGTTGTCTTATAGTCTTTTGACAAAGAAATACTTAAAACTTGTAATGAAAATATTACCAACCTAAGCATGATTTGTTTCAGTCAGTATGTGTTACGCCGAATCATTGACTGGTTACATTCAAATACATCTCGCCACAGATGTGAAGTTCCAGTACTGTACTTGACCACACCGCTATTTTTAACGTGAGGAGGGAAAGAAGAGCTCTGCAATATGGTCCAATAAACCATGGTACCGATTCAGGAGAAAAGCCATCAAACACATCAACCTCACTAGGACAGATGCAATCCACTTTATGTCTCAGACGATATGAACGCCACAGCATCGGTCTGAAGAATTTAAACTGTCTCCCAGAGGGTTCACAAACAGCCAACCAAGATATTAATACAGAAGATAATGTTTCGGGTTTCACAAAGCTACATCAGCAAAAATAAAAACAGGGACATTTAATGAAACACGAAAAAAAAAAACAGAAACATACAATATTGATTTTGTTTTTTATTTTCGTTGCCGTCTTTGAACATACAGGGGTGAGCCAAGAAAAATTGAGAACATCTTGTAGCATACGAGTTAATTAAAAAATATAACTCAATTAATTATATTGTTTTCATGGTAATTTTGTTTACCAAGTATTTAGCTAATCAGAAATCATGTTCAAATATGTCCTCCTTGCGTCACACCGAATTTTTCTAATCGTCGACGCCATTCGTTTATGCTACTGTCAATAAAGCGCTGATCCAGATTTCTCCATTCTTCAATTATCTGCCAACTTGAGCTTGCTCAACTGTGGCTAAATTTTCGCCGAAAGAGTAGACTTTTTCTTGCAAAGCACCCCATATGGCATAATCTACTGTGTTTAAAGTCAGGAACTGTTCGGTGGCCACATGTCTGGCTCGATGAAGTTTAACATTCTCCTGACGAAGAAAGTTGATCGTATTTCTGGCTGTGTGAGATGGATCTCCTGTCTTGCTGTAATGTCCAGTTATAGGCGACCACATGCTGCTTGAATTAAAGGCAGCAAACCTTGTCTCAGAACATGTTCACAATAGTATTCACTGTTTACTTTGGCGCCTGGTTCAACGAACACAATACTAGTTTTCCCCATTCGAGACACACCATACTGATACCATGATACCGCGGCTGAAATGGTCACGTTCTCGTATAAGTCGACTTTCCTGAACTTATATTTTCTTGTTTCTAACGGAAATAAACTACGAGTCATTTTGAGAATTAACTGGAGTGGCAACGGTGAATGTCTTTTTCGTCTGTAAACCAGATGCTTCGTACACTTCTCTCATTAGGAAACCGCTCAAGTAGCTGCCGACTGCGTTGACAAGCGTTTCAAGTTTGACATTTTCATTGAGCTTCTGCCCGATCACACGCTTGTACGTTTTGAGTTGTAAATCTTGCTTAACAATACGTCGAACCGACGACCGTGGTATACCAGTTTCTCTTTCTATTTCCGCAGGACTTTTGTGACTGTGAGGATCATCATCTTGACTGCAGATCAGCCCACTCACCCGCTCAATATTCTGTTGTGTTTCTGGCAGATTTGGGTCTACCACTTCCGGGTTTACGTTCTGTTGTACCGTCGTTGTCAATTTTATTGATAACCGACTGACACTAGCTATGCTCCAGGCTTTGTTTGGAAACTCATTGGTCATTCTCCTAGCACCCCACTGTTTTTCAATTCGCAAATGTTTAATCAGAATACGGTCTTCCGCGGTAATTTTTGTCATTCTTGGTAAAAAAAAACAAAAACATTAAACCTGCTGATGTAAACAATTGGCATATTAAAAACCTAAGATGGACGCCCAGAATTGTCGAAATAAAGACATCGTATAGCTAAATAGGTAAGTAAGTAAATTGAGTAAACAATGTAAGCTATTATGTATACAGTTAAACAAAATGTGATGTAATTATATTACTTTTTTAAAGCGATGTTCTCACTTTTTTTGGCCCACCCCTGTAGATTAAACATTTTCGAAATTACTACGCTGCATTATATGGACCTTGGTGATGTACTGATCAAGAGGACTCCGAAAACCACTAGGAATTGTAAGCTATACCGCTCCTCTGTGGCAAATCATGAAAGGATGAATTATCAGCCTGGGAAAGATCGTCACCGACAGCAATGGTTTGCGTTGCCTTGGTGTTGGGTATAGACAGATGAAGATAATGTGTAAATTCGTATATAAACTTCGAGCCGAGGACAAATTATACTGCGGCCAGATTCACAGGACATCAATTTGACCACCTACATTAAATGGACGGCTCTGCAGCTGAGCAGAGCAAAGCACTCACGTGTCCTGACAGACGGAGATGATTGTCAAAGGCTAAGTTAACAGAACGCCATGTGGTTTTGGAAGGCTAGGTGAAACCACCACATTATCTTCCCAACACTTCATGACTAAACAATTTAAATTCAGTAAATGACGTCAATGGCTGTCTTAAGACATCCTCGTCCGGTATGGACAGTCATGTACCACATGCGCCACCAAACCGTCATCCAGAGACTGGAGGAAACATCTTAATTACAACGAATAAATTAAAAATAGGTACATGGAATGTTAGAATATTAAATGAGATTGGAAAGTTGTACAATGTTATACAAGAATTGGAAAGCATGAAATTAAATATCCTAGGCATAAGTGAGTTGAGATGGAAGGGATCAGGCAAAACTATAAACGACAAACACACAATAATGCATTCTGGAGGGGATACACACGAAAAAGGAGTAGGGCTAATGTTTGATAAACAAACAGCCAAATCACTTAGTGGTTACTGGTGTATTTTATATAGAGTTATTATGATCAAATTAAAAGGCAAACAATAGATATGAATACTGTACAAGTATACGCACCAACAACAAGAAGTAGTGATTAAAAAATACATTTTTACGATGAAGTAGACATGGCGATGTCTTAAATTAAATAACAAGATATAAAAATACTGCTTGGTGATTTTAATGCAACAGTAGGAAAGGGAAATATGGAGAATATAGTGGGGAATTGTCGTTTAGGTTTAAAAAAATGAATGACAAGAGAAGTTAATAGATAGGGCAAATATCCATGATTTGATAATTGGAACACCTGGTTTAAACACCATTAACGACGACTTTACACATGGAAAAGCCCTGATAACAAAATACTCAACCAAATGTACTACATACTTATTAATAAAAGGTTTCGAAGTGTGTTAATTAATGTAAAGACAATGCTTGGTGATGACTGTAATAGTGTAATGTACCACTACATGGAATAATTAACGAAAGACTGAAGAGAGAGAAAAACGTGGTTAAGAACTTGAGACTTAATAACAAGATTGTGAAGATAGATAAAGAAATTAATTTAGGAACAATACAAAGTGATTGTGAAAAATAGGTACATTGAAATAGCTAAAATACAGAATATAAACGAACAATTGGAAATGTTAATCCATCAAACGAGCAAAGAAATATTACCGGAGAGTCGCCAAAAAGCTCAGGAGAATTGGATGATTGAAGAAATCTTTAAGTTGATGGCCAAAATAAAACAGAGTAAAAATGATAAACATGAATATAACGAGATAAATAAAGAAATCAGAAATATTGTGTGAAGGCAAAAGAAAATTGGTTAAACGAGCAGTGCAAGAAAATTGAATTTAATTTTATTAAAGATACAAAAAAATAAGCACAGAAAAATCAGTGAGGCTCACAGGACGAAAAATAAGAATAAACAGGGTGTTTAAAATCAAAAAGAGGAAATATATTATTGGAGGAAGATGCTATAATGACGAGATGAAATGAGTATGTAAGAGAATTATATGATGAGGAAAGAGTAAGAAATAACAGAAGAAAGTAACTTAGAAAGCTTATTCTAAAAAACACTTATTCTAAAAAACACTTATTCTAAAAAACACTTATTCTAAAAAACACTTATCCAACAAACAAACAAAAAAAAGAAGTCGCTCATATTATGAAAGATATGAAGAAAAGAAAAACAGCTGGATTAGATGGAGTCAAAATAGAAGAATTAGAAGTACTGGGAGAATTTGGAGTAGATATATTAACCAAAATGTTAAATTATAGCAGTTGATATCTACCAAGCGATATGCTGAAATCTGCATTTATAGCTATACCCCAAAAAAAAAAAAATCAGGAGCAATTGAATACGAAGATATTCGTACGATTAACCTCATAAACCATGTCACTAAGCTTCTACTCAGAATTATAATGAGAAGAACAAGAAAGAAAATAGAAATGGAAATTGGAGAAGAACAGATTGAATTTGTGGAAGGAAAGGGTTAAAACAAATGCAATATATACATTACGGACACTATCAGAAAAATAGAGACACAGAAAAACATATATTTGTGCTTCACATATTATACTAAGGGATTTGATAAAGTAAAACATGATGAAATGATTAAATTGCTGGGAGATATTAACATTGATGGGAAAGATCTCAGAATAATAAAAAATAGTTTAGTTTAGTTTAGACTAGTTTAGTTTAGTCAACGGATCAATATTATGTCACACGAGTGTAACCCATATGTGCTCCATTCTACTCCTAACTCAAGCCTGAGTTCGGAGAATCACAGCTCAGTGCACGAACTCCGTAGCACCGGCAAGGATCCTGAAATACTTAAGGTAGATTTTTAACTCGAAATTTCGCCCAGGCAGCGCCGTTAGGCTACTCTTTATTCTATTTCCAACTGCCAAGGTATTTTTTATGTGCGCAAAAATAGACACAGGCGTCCGATCTCACTACCCAGAGACCAAGGGGAATTTTGTTATTAGAATTCCACGTGAAAAAATCGCGGCCCTCACCGGGGCTTGAAACCAGGACCCCCAGCACTTGAGACTACTCAAAATTACTTACTGGAACCAAGTAGCAGCAATTAAAATGGATAATAAAGAAGGAAATTATGAACAAATGTGGCTGGGAGTACGACATGGATGTATTTTGTCACCGGATCTCTTCTCCCTCTATAGCGAAGTAGTAATGAGAGACATCAAAGAGAAGCCAGAAATAATATTCGGAGGTTATAATATTGCAATATACGCTATGCAGATAACACAGTATTGTGGGGGATAATGCAAAAGATCTTCGACAGTTGTTGGACATTGTGGTAAGAGAGAGTTCAAAGAAAGGACTCTCCTTGAATATCAAGAAAACAGTAGCTTTGGTGACACCCAAATGTGAAATAGATATAGAAGGGAAAATTATTACTCAAGTGGATAGGTTTAAATACATAACATCAGATGGAAGATGCACAATAGAGATTAAGAGCAGAATAGGGCAAGCAAAGGCTGCATTTGAGAAAATGAAGACTATCTTATACAATAATTCACTATCATTGAATTTTTTCTTAAAGAGAGTGGTGTATAGAAACCGTTTCCCTGTATGGCTGTGAATCTAGGAATGTAAATGAACACATTAGGAAGAGACTGGAAGCAACAGAGATGTGGTTTCTGAGACGAATGTTGCGAATTCCTTGGACTGCCAAAGAAACTAACAACGATTGTCTGAAAGAGACTAATGAAACTAGAACATTATATACAACAATAAGAACGAGACAAACAGCTTTCTTTGGTCATGTGATGAGAAGAGAGGCATTGGAGAACATCGTACCAACTGGAAAGATCGAGGGGAAGAGAGTCAGAGGCAGACCAAGAGAGATTGGTGGATTTAGACATTGGAATGGATGAATATCAACTGCGGAGATGATCCAGAAAACTAAAGACCGATATCTGTGGAGAGTCATGAACGCCTACGCCAGACGACATGGCACTTGATGATGATGATACTTTGAACACAAGCATAGTCAATACACGTGCTACTACTTTTAATGCACTGAAAAGATTTTTGAGCGTGAAATAATTTTCGAATTGACCAGTGTCTTTTGGCATCACTTTGACCTCGGAGGTACTTGTAATTTACGTCTCCAAGTCAAAGACGAAAAGTAAACACTTTAGTCCAAATGACCGGTGTAGAGGCTGAACCCGCAACCTCGGCATTAGCACATGGGATGTTGAAGAACGACGGAGTATTAAATTATTTAAAAATATGAGCAAATTTCATGCTGACAATCGGGATTTCTGAAGATTTCCTTCAAAATCTTACAGATAGGAGATGGCTATTGTTGCCTTTCAGTGCATATCGGTTATTTCCTTCTTTTGACACAAAGCATGCTCATTACTATAGTTTTAAACTTTGAACTCATACTGAAATATATGAAAATGTTAACTCCGGCATTTATGGATTCCAGATGAAACAAAACTGAAAATATCGCAAATACAAGATTTTTCTGAAATCCGTCAATTCTTGTGTCTTCGTGCACTAAAATATAAAAGAAAAAAAAAACATGCAGGGGGCATAACATATTATGAAAATAACAGATATGAGCACAACTATTTTCACAGTTTTATTGTCTCTGGTAGATATGGCTACTGAGCTGTAAGCAGACGTAGTCTGTAGCCGCCATTTTGATTTCCGTCGTAAGTTTGAGACCAGAATAGCGGTGCAAACAACAACCAGACATAACGCTATTAATGGTATTGCATTGTTTGTTATAACTGTTATACTTTCTATGATCTCTCGGTCCTCCAAAAATACTATTCCATATAGTCTTATTTTTAAATGAATCAAAGACCAATACAGGCCGTATGAAGTAGAAACAATGAAAAACGCTTGCTAGCATTAATGTATACACGACAGTCCTTGCAGGAGTAAATATATTTTTGACTTTCAGGGGCAGATTAACACAGAGACACCTCTCTAGTGTGATATATGCTGTTATCCACGCACTGCTTCTGGTGAAGATTACACGACATATACAAACACCATATATGGTGTCGTAAGCTGTCGTGAAATGCCGCCTTTACATCCCAGACCAATTTTCGATTCACTTTTGATGGACCATGTAGAGAAAGAACAGATAAATGAACTGCTTTCTCTATAAGCATTATAAGACGTCTCACATGACGCAAGATTACAAACCACCACAGTCCACGGCTACATGGGAACCCTCTTCAATTTTACACCAGTAGGACTCACCTACAGTGGTTAACAATAGAGCCAGACAGAAGGGCAGACTCACTCAATGGACTGGGGAATGGTAATTAAAACCGGCCAGGCATGACGCAAGCAACCAGGTTTACCAACAGAGTTGTAAACTGGCAGCTGACCATGAGAAACTAATTACTCCTTTGACACGACACCATGCAGGAAAACCGATCAACCGAGACGGCTGACCGCCTTCTGAAACAGACTAGAGGTGCGAAGGTGTGAACTCACTGATAGACTCCCTTGGGCTAAACATTGTCAGACTCACAGGTGTGAGGGCTAGTGGGCAGAAAGAATTTATGACTGGACATGCTGGGAAATAATGTGTCTGCACTATAGGGATGTGTGAAACATATCTGTGAATGCAATTAAACAGGCCTGGGGGGAATTGAAATAAACACACAATGAATCAGGCAGATTGGCGCCAAAGAGATCAATGGCCTTTGTGGTACTGAGTTAAATAGGCTAGGCTTGTAGGTTTCAAGTCAGAAAAAGTCTGACTTCTGAACAGGTAGGCAGCCAACTCAATGTTTTGTAGTCATGTGTATGATTCTGATGTTGCTAGACTTCACTTGGAAAGTTATTTCGTAGCAACTATCTAAGTCTTTTAGAGGACTGACTTTCTGTCGGCATGTGGTAGGCTAGTTCAGTGAGCCCATCAGTTTCTCTTGTTGCTGATTTGTGAACTATTCATTCTTCAGTTCAGTGTACAATATCATATTGCTTATGTGTTACTCTTATGAGAAGTAGGAACCTTATGTAGACAGATCTTGGCTAGGTATACTTTATGTGTCTTAGCAGATGCTTTGTCATTTCTTTGTAAACTAGCCTAGTCGCTTTTTGGTGTGGATGCATTTGTTGTACAGAATATAGTCAACTGACTATTTCTTTAATTCTTACCACAGCAGTAGCTAAGTGGTGACTAAACCGTGAATATCAGCAATACAACTGTTCCGTGTGGTCACTTCAATTAAACTTGTTGTATATCTCATTTTGTAGCTATACAATATTATTACTAATTAATAATGCACTATGATATTATGTTGAGTATCATTATATGCCCATTTTGAATTAATATACTGTATGATATAATTGAATTGACATATGCATAATTTTTTTATTACTCTGGACATGCACTCGGCAGACTTGTATTTCGTCCATTACGTATATGGAAACTATGTGTCACAGTTTGTTGTAGATAAGGATATTACTTTCTTTTTTTTTTGCATTATACAATGTATGTAAGAATAACCTCATATGCCATTTTGAACTCGCATGCCTTAGGTTATGTGAGGTGGACTGGGTATATGGTAAGTCACTAATAAGAATTTGGTTTTTTGCTATTGTGTGCGCATTGGCACATTGGCTATTGATTGCGCTGGAAGCAATAGTGTAATGGTACAGACAATATCCACCATTGGTATAGGATATATGGTGCTTAACCCTCTGTGTGTTGTGGACTGCGCGTTCACAGAAATTGATCACGCATGTAAGCCGAGATCAAATACTCTTATGATACCACTACCTTTGGCGGGGGAGGAACTACATGTCTGCTGGAATTAGTGACATGAACGTAGGACACTTCATTCATCATGACGGACGTTATAAGGGGGCAGAAATGTAATATTACAGGCGTGTGAGACGATAGAAAAGTCCTTCCTACGACTAGACAGTAGGACAGAGATCTAGAGGGAGAAGGAGGAGAGTTAACGCACAGAAAAGCTGGAAGAGAAACTTAGCCATACTGGTCCTTGTATAGGGGGGGGGGGGGTGATAGAATGTATGTATTAATTAGGATTGTACTGATGTAGAACTAGATAATAGACATTCTTGATGTTCTCTTCCAAAGCCCTCAATAGGAGCCCAGTACCCGTGCTGTGACAACGAGGAACTAGGGGAAACAGGACAGACATTTTGTTCTGAACACCGTCCGGCTGTTCGCTGATCTGACCACGGCTGTTTGCTGATCGGAGCATAACGGCTGTTAGCGGACCTCTCACTGATCCAGACAGGATTCAGAGTTATGTATTTTATATTAATCATTTCACTTTCATGATTACTGCAGTGCATAAACTTATACGCATTCATCATCATCATCTTGGAAAACATCAGATGTCTAATAATATAATTAGTAATTAAAGTAAGTGTAGTTTGTTTTAACTCATAGTTCAGTGTTATACTTTTAATTCCAATTGTGCATACGTGTTGTGTGTGTACATTGGTGGGGGATTACTTACACACCAAGGAAGGGAATAATCACGGGAGAAAAACCTGTACTGGGATAGTTGTCAATTACTCTTAAATTTAGACTTAAAAATCTATCTCAGCTAACCTTCTCTTTCCGACTCCTTGGCAAATATTAAGCACAGTTCATTTCAATTTTGTTACGAGCCATTTGGAGCTGTATGTTGGATATTCAGGGCTTAATCTGTAGTTCAGCCATATAGATTTTGTCCCTAGTCAATTTATGACTATTTGGGGTTGCACGCCAGTGAATAATACTTTCATCTAGCCGGTGGCGCACCCCGACTTCTGACACTAGCCACAAACGGAAGATAAAGGGCAGCAAACATTGGAGTCAGATTTATGTTTGCATACAGAAGTGTAATCTGGGAACCCAAGTCTGACGTGGCCAGACCTAGCAGGCTTATATTTACAGTATCTTGTACACCCTGTTTTAAGAAAACGATTATGTTGAGAAAGTTTGTTAAAACTCCAAATATGCATACTGCCTGGCCGGGACTCCAGGAGTTCACCAAAAGAAAGTAGTAGAGAGCCTCTTCGGAAACACTCTCTCGAATGTTGGTATCGGCCATCTATCCATTGTTTGTTTTATTACTGGATAGTTTTGGAATACGTCTATCAGCCATCTTAGACACTTGCTTCTTGATGTAATCAGCTCAGACTGTTTTCAACATGTTCAAACCAATATCCAAACCACACAAAAAAAGAAAAGAGTTTATCACAACAGTTGTAGCTTCTGTTCCATACGACGGGTAATTCCTCAGCTTGTCAAAGACTATTATCAAGCCTTCAAGATGTTGAAGAGAGCAGCCAGCTACGTGAATTAATGTGAATTTCAGAGCGTTGTGAACATCGAATTCTGGTCCATCAGTAAAGGTTTGAAATTGTAATTGTATAATCATATCATAGATCAGATGAGAAATATAATTGCTTGCCCTTCTGTTTAATTTTTTACTGTTACATAGCATCATTTAGAAACTGTTTACGCGTGTCTTGGCAATACATTTCTCCGTCTGTAAACAATTTGGAATTTTACTATTACCAAGCATCGTTTAGAGACAGTTTACATTTGTCGTGGCAATACATTTCTCCTTGTGTAAAAATAAAATGATGCTGTAACCTCTCTTACAACTATTAGGATTTATCGATATTAACAATCCAATGGTGTACAGACCAGACAGATGCTGGGGAAGAGGCCGGCCACGTAAACGATAGAAAGGGAGAATTACAGAGACCATTATTTTTTTCGCATATCCTTTACAGGACATCGCTGTCAACACCAGCATTTTACCGCTATCGTTGATTCCGTGGCAAAATTACGCTCAGTAGTTTGCCATTGCTTTCTGAGCGGCCGCCTCACTTATCCCGTAAGTTACCAACACGGCGAGAATCGCTTCCAATTCTCGCACGCTGTGTTACCCTACGTGGATAAACTGGATTACGGAGAAACAGAGACCATGGGAACGTCGATTTATGAAGCCCATACACGGGCACTCTACCGATGTTTATGCTTCACCTCGACACCGCAAATTTCAAGAGGAACCTTATGAGATGAGATGAATCCTATGGGTGCAATATTTTAGACAAGATGATCTAATGATCAGACTTAAACATCCTGAGTTATTTCTGTTCAGTTATCAGTTATCATTTGGGGTATCTTCATTGCACTCTGGACAGGTCCATAGGTGCTCAGATCCTCCCCCCCCCCCCCAGCATATGCATCAGCGTCCGGTGGCTAATAGTGCCAGTTCTGTGTTGGTTGACGAGGCACCTCGTTTTCTCGATGTACTCTCGCGTCTGGCCGTGCCGAATTCTTACTCCAAGTCTTCATTCTGGACAGCGATGTGAATTCACTGACGTCAAAGTCCTCTGTTCTCGCCATATCTTTAAGGACATTAATAACATCGGCACGATCCATGGGCTGGTCATCTACAGGGGGTGCAGAGCCAGCCAGTTTATCAGCTCGTTCATTTTCCTCGACTCCCGCATATCCCGGGACGAAGATGAAGGTGACTTTACGGACAACAGACTTCCGCAGCGACTCAGTCCACTGTCTACGTACAGATCCAGCTTCGACCTTCTGAATCATGCTCATTGAGTCAGTTAGTACACACACGTTGGTATAATGCTGTGATTCCAGCCATTTGAAAGCCTGTGTGACTGCCATGACCTCCATCGTCATGCTGTCGGGGTCATAGAGTGGGCACCACTGGATTCTTGAACGGTTCGGCCCGCTGAACGGGCTGTAAATGCCCACGCACTTTTCTGCTGCTTTACAACAGATCCATCTGTACAGATGAGCACTTCGGGGCTATCTGTGTGTTCATAGATGAGCGCGTTGACCTCTGCATCGACAGCGGCAGGGTTCTGCTCTCTGCACCATCTGTCGAGTGTGATAATGCAGGATAAAGTGCACTTAAAAGCTGGAGGCACCAGCACCCATTCCTTGCCGGGGTTGTACTGGTAAGACTGCAGACCTGTCTAACGACATTTTCCGCCCGACCCATCCATGATTTGCCCCTCTTTAGCCTGTCACCCTTTTTTCTGATATAGCGTCATGGCAGAGTGCTGCTCATCTGCACTTATTTTTAAGTATGCACGAGCTCTTCAGATCTTGATTCTCTGTTCCATTGTCGGGAAGTCAAGAAGGTATCTCATTGCTACACAGCTGATGTGGTATTTCAATTTTAATTCACCGCAACAAAGAAGAATCCCTTCGAGCCTCATTTGCCGTCGACAGTGAGGGCCCTACGGGCCCAAAAACTTAAAAACATCCATCGATCGGTCTAACAGTCCACCGAACACTAAACCGGAAAATGATTGCCGGACCGATGCAAATGAGGTTCAAAGGGATTCTTCTTTGTTTGCGGTTGTTTGCGGTGAATTAAAATTGAAGTACCGCTGATGTCTCTCGTGCAGCCCAAAATGATGCGCATGGCTTCGTTTTGTACCTTTTCAAGTCTTCCAATCTGTGTAGGGCTGACAGTGAGGATGGCCAGGGCATACTCGATGCGTGAAAGCACCAGTCCTTGGAACAGAAGTATTAGCAGTCTTTGCTCGATATTGGCAGTCGCCATGACTCTCATTGCTGACAAACCTTTTCGACCTTTCGTTATGACATAATCGACATAATCTTTGAAAGACAGGCTACGATCAAGCCTCAAGCCAAGATATGTCATTGACTGGGTTCTACTCAAAATGCTCCGATCCATTCTTACTGCCAGGCAGGTCTGTGTTCACGATATGGTTGTTTAGGGAGAATCATGTAACCGATGCCTTTTCAGGGTTGACAAGGGTGCCGGCATCAGCACACCATGAGAAAATTCGATCTATTTTCCCCTGCATATCGATACACGAGAATGTCGTCAGCAAATGACAGAGTCCTACCCCTCCCGTCCAATTGTTGTTCAGTGATCGGCATCGTATACGCGTTGAATAGTACTGGTGACAGTGGTGAACCCTGCGGCAATCCTGGACATATCGTTATCGGCTCAGAAGACCAACTTCCGCATCTTAGCATCACATTCCTTTGGAGCAGAACTGCAGCTATCCATCGTATAAGTAATCACACGACTTAAAAACAATAAGGCAACAGGAGCTGATGGAATTGCTGCTGAATTTATAAAGGCAGATGGCCATGCATTACATCTAAAGCTATACGACCTAATAATAAAATCTGGAGGACAGAAGAATTTCCCCATGACTGGAAACCAATAGATATAAATATTATACAAGTATATGCACCAACAACAAGCAGTAGTTATGGAGAAATGCAACACTTTTACGACGAAATAGAAATGGCGATGGCTCAAATTGGATCACAAGAAATAAAAATATTATTTGGAGATTTTAATGCAAAAGTAAGAAAGGGAAAAATAGAGGATGTAGTGGGGAACTATGATTTAACTATAAGAAATGAAAGAGGGGAAAAGCTCATAGAATTGGCAAGTATCAATGATATCATTATTGATACCTATCTTTAAGAAAGGAGACAAGTTCCAATGTGAAAATTATAGAGGAATATCACTACTGTCCACAAGCTACAAGGTACTATCCGCAGTATTACTAAATAAACTAACACCATATTCAGAAGACATATTAGGTGACTACCAGGCGGGTTTCAGACAAAACAGATCAACAATAGATCAGATATTTATCTTACGACAAATAGCCGAGAAAAATTGGGAATATAAGTGAGATCTCCACAACATTTTTGTGGATTTTAAAAAAGCTTATGATAGTGTCCATAGGAATAGTCTATGGAATACTATGCAGGAATTTGGAATACCAAGGAAGTTAATCACATGACCAGACTATGCATGGAAGATACTTATAATATAGTAACATATAAAGACAGGAAATCAGACCCTTTCGAAATAACATCTGGCTTGAAACAAGGTGATGCACTATCGCCGCTACTCTTCAATCTGGCTCTAGAGAAAGTTGTAAGGAAGATAAAGGAGGAATGTGATATTGGAGGAACATCCAAGCTGCTTGGTTATGCAGATGATATAGATATTATAGGAGAAAATGAACAAACGACATTGGAAATATTGACTCACTTAAAGGAAAAAGCCCAACAGATGGGGCTGGTTATCAACCAAGATAATACAGAATATATGGTAATTTCAAGAGAAGGAATGGCTAAAACTCTGGCCACATACAAATAGATAATATGACCATTAAAAGAACGGAAACATACAAATACCTGGGTACAATCTTCAACTGCTCCAACATCATAAGGGAAGAAATACAAACTAGAATCAACTTCTGGAAATAAGATATACTATGCACTACAACATCTACTAAATCAAAGGCGCTATCTCGTAACACCAAAATCACAATATACAAAACACTGATCAGACCAGTTGTGCTGTATGGCTCTGAAACCTGGAGTACAACGAAAGGAGACGAAGCCTTGTTACAAACCTTTAAGAACAAAGTTTTAAGACGCATCTTTGGACCCATTAGGGATTCACAAAGTGGAGAGTGGAAAAGAAGAAGTAACAAAGACATTTATGATCTGTTTAAGTCCCCGCTAATCACTGGTATCATGAAGGCTAATAGACTAAAATGGCTGGGGCATATAGAAAGAATGGAAGACAATAGGGAAACGAAACTCGCTTACACTCAGGAAATAAATGACCGTAGACCCCGAGGTAGACCAAGAAGACGATGGAGAGATAATATATATACATACAGACCTACAAGCACTTGGAATCAACGACTGGCAAGAGAAGGTCAACCAGAGAGACGAATGGAGACGGATTGTATCTGCAGCAAAGAACCTCAATGGCTCGGAACGCTGAAGAAGAAGAAGAAGAAGAAGAAGAAGAAAGAAGGAAGAAGAAGAAGAAGAAGAAGAAGAAGAAGAAGAAGAAGAAGAAGAAGAAGAAGAAGAAGATATATATATAGAATATATATATATATATATATATATATATATATATATATTATATATATATATATATATATAGATATATATATATATAATTTCAAAAGGTTGAGTTTTAAAAAAAAAATAAGTAAAATACTCTGTTTCACTCACGCCTTGGCATTTATTAGTAATTGGTTCATACTCTCCCTCCGTCTCTTACCTTCAGGCCAATTTTCAACATCTCGAACACTTAAATCTGTGGAGTTAGAACTGCGACTAACTAACTAACTAATTAACTTAAATCTTTTTTTTTTCATCCTCGTCTTTCTCCAAATCATATCGTTGTTCTCCTCCTTCGCATTATCTTCGCCTCTTATTAATGTATTCCAAATAAAGTATTTTTGTTAAATGGATCAAAGACCATTTCAGGTTGTATTATATAGAAATGTGGACAACAGATGATGATTATTATTATTACACATACAAGCTAAAGGTACAAGACAGTCTGTGCATGAGTAAATAGATTTTTGACTTTCAGGGGTAGAGTATCACAGAGACATCTCTCTATTGTGAAATAGGCGGTTATCCATGCTTTGACTCTGGCGAGGATTATATAGCACTAGTAAATAATATACATAATGTCACAGCATCTATACCTTCACTCGTCTATGGCTTGACTTCGTTATTCTGTCTGTCTTCGCTCTTCTTTCTCCCTTGTTACTCTCCAAACATCTTGAGCCGCAATGTGTATACGAGGGAAAGTTAATTAGTAAGTCACAAATGGCTGTAGACAAATAACTACACATGATAACAACTTGAAACCAGTTTATTTTTATACATACAATGTCCTTTTATTTCTCAACATAATTTCCACTAACATTATGCACTTATCCCATCGTTTTATCAGTCTTCCCAAACCGGCAACATATAACTGCGTGCTTTGTTTTCATTTATAGCCATCCCACAGAACTGTGTGACTTACTTATTGACTCGCCCTCGTAACATTTTCTAACCAGCTATGCACCGCTTTACGGGACAAACATTTGTCAACATAAACACTGACAACCCACCTTGGCGGGAGACATTTCGCGAATGACTCCGAAGTTGAATGTGAAGTGAAAACGTGGTTTAGAAAACAGAGCCAGAGCATTTATGTGCAGCCCGGGGTTCAGGAGACCTGATAGAACGATGGGATAAATGCATCAATGTTGGTGGAATTTATGTTGTGAAACACAGGGACAATGTATGTATAAAAATAAACTGGTTTAAAATTGTTATCACATTTAGTTATTTTTTTACAGCCATTTGTGACTTATTTATTTACTTACCCTCGTATAATGATAGCCCTCATAATTGTATAGGTTAACCTGGATGGAAGATATCGATTAATAACAATCCGATCGTCTTTACTCCCAGAAATTGTCCTGGTATCCAAGCAAGGTTTGATCGCCCAGGTCAATTTGAGCAGAATCACGCCTCGGTGGGGATTCGAACACAAGTACA
The DNA here is from genome assembly GCA_014155875.1 of Cepaea nemoralis. Taxonomy (NCBI): domain Eukaryota; kingdom Metazoa; phylum Mollusca; class Gastropoda; order Stylommatophora; family Helicidae; genus Cepaea; species Cepaea nemoralis. The sequence goes on from JACEFZ010009066.1 coordinate 52,098, forward strand.
CTGGACCAGCAGGCAAGCATGCTAGCCACTGTACAATGTTCTTATATAGCGTAATAATTTGGTAATTTTCTTTTTGCCTGTATCATTTATTTCCTTACCAATAGTGGACTTTGGGAGTATTATTGCGAATACCTGGGGTCATTAGCTTATTTTTAAAGCCATCCTACTGTTTGCTATCTCTGACGCTATTTGAATATTTTCATTTAGCTGGAGCCTGTAATCAATTGAGCAGTCTCGAGCTATTTCTTTGAAAATTGATCTCACAGTTATATGATTTTATGTTGCGTTATGTTGTGTTCTGTGGTGTGGTGTGGTGTTATGTTATGTTATGTTATGTTATGTCAAACGACGTCACTGCATATTCCCATGCGTGTTTAGTTCTCCTATGCTGCAACAATCTCAAAGTATTTTTCTTCAATGTTCCTAGTGCTCGAGGGCAGCATCGATGTATTTGACCAGTCTTCTCTCCCAAGCCGTGTAGTCGCGCTATAGTACGTTTTTTTTTTTTTTTTTGCCCCAATATAAACATCCATATCTCAGTAACCAATTGAGGGAAAATTATGAGATTTAGTATATAACCTTATCATTATGTCCACCCAACAAAAAAAATTTTTGTTCTGGAGATTTTACAGCAGATTTCAAAGTTTGTTTATATGCGGTATATAATTTACGGGTCTGAGATGAAATTCATAATTTTAAATGTATTACAGCGTAGCCAGACAATCAGCGCTCAGTGTTGAATATTGTTCGTTTTTTCACGGGATTGGCCTTATGCCAAACTACCCGCGTTGTTTAAACTAGGACTGTTCATTCAGAGGTGTCTCAAAATGTGGGTTATTTCATGAAACCTGATTAATATGTTTTTTTTTTTTAAATCTTACACTTATCGCTAACATTGAAATGTGTGAATATTTTTCAATGGGATTGAATGCGAAATTATACACTTCAAAGTAATCGCTATGAAGTTGTACACATATTTTTGTCAAGGAGCTGATCGCAGGAAACTTTTTATACTATTACAAATTCCGAAAAAAGAACAATGCATGCATTGGGTTTGAGTAAACGATCATTTCGTCGACAGCTTTGACAAAGATGTCATAAGGCGAGCTATTATAAAAATGCTTTAAAAAGTCGCTTGATATACGACAGGGTCGACTTCATTGCACCGGGTTCTATCCCATATGGCTCGGTCTCTTTCCGCAGCGCGGAAAGCATCGCACAAAGCACGAACTCCGCAGCTCTAGCGACGACCCACAGAAGTCTCCGAAAAATTTAACTCGTGAACCGAAGGATGCGGCCCGGAATCGAACCCACGACCTTTGGAGCCCGAGTCAAAAGGCTTGACCACTTCGCCACGGAGACTCCTAAAATTATAAAAATTTGGATTTTATATCCAGGATTATCCAGCATTATAAAAATGCTGGATGCCAAAGAAACAGTGACTGTAAAAAAAACTTAGGGTTTGGTTCAGAAAGAACAATAACATAGAGCTATCCAAAACAACTTTGTGGAAAATTATAAGGACATTATCTTCACTATTTGAAAGTACAAGGGCGGTAGAAATAATCTTTGCGAGCAACCGCATTTAGGAGCCATGAGAAGCAGATACCTACGTGAAATAAGGGAAATGCGCAAAGAAAATTATGGCATAGTGTGTTTGGATGAAATGTGGATCAATGCGCACCACACAAGTGATAAGGTAATGGCAATCAGTGGATGGACAGATAAAGCGATATGTGCCCAGTAGTATAGGACAACTTTTGGTCATGGCCCATGCTGGTAATACGCATAATGGCTTACAACAGAATGCTGGGCTCGTGTTCGTATCAAAGCATACAGACAATAGGGATTATCATAATAAGATGAATGGTAATGTATTTAGAGATTGGCTCGAGAATACTGTGCTTCCATCCCTAGATAGACCGTCGTGTCCAATTATGGACAATGCATGATATCAATGTTGTTGCCCAAGAAGACAAAATACGTACAGCATCGAGCACAAAGGGAGCAATAAAGATATGACTCCGAATGGAAAGCATACCATTTCCAGAAACGTATTTCTAGCTAGAATTGTTGTCCCTTGTAAAACAGACGCCAAAAAGCAAGAAATAACAAATCGACAAGTTGATAGACGAGCATCGTCATGGGTGCTTGAGACTTCTGCCGTACCATTCTCATTTTAACCCTACAGAACTTGTGTGGGCTAAAATTAAAGGACAGGTGGCAGCTGACAATACTATATTCAAATTGTCTGACGTCAGGATACTAATCCAGTCCGCGCTATTAAATATTGATAAAAGTTGCTGGAAAAATGTGAGGACCATGTGTTGAAAGAGGAAGAGGATTATTGGAGAAAGGATGGATTGAATTTTATGCAACCGAGAGCAGTCATCAACCTACTGGAATCGTCCGACACAGATTAAGGTCTGAGCAGATCACAGACATTAATCCACGTGCACACCAACTGGGATATTTTGCTATAAATATTCAGAAGAATTGCAGGCCCTAAACATTACAGTATCAGCATAATGTCAATGGCAACAGTGTGTATTCCATAGTGATGAATTTTCAATTCCGTAAGCCCTGGGCGGTGACAAACAACTGTATTAAAAAACACACACACACACACACACACACACACACACACACACACACACACACACACACACACACACACACACACACTAAACTCACTGAATACCAACAGAAGAGTAATATTGCGGTGGAAACTGACATATTGTGGCATAACAAGAAACGTGTGAGCAAACACGTTGTCAAATTGTGCGTACGAATCAATCTATAAACTTCAATGAAAAGAGGACCAACATCTTGGTCGTTAAGAAGAAAGCCCACTACAGAGACACTGACAACTATTTTCATAGTGCAAAACAGATAATCATGTTCCGTCTCTGAACGGTAAACAGCAGAGTAGACAATCTTTCACGAAGACTCAAAGCGGGTCTGTCACTCATGTGTACGTGTGAACAAACTACACAGACAGCTGAACAGATCCTTAAAAATGGAAATGATGACTAAATTGCGGTATCATTTCTAGTCACTCCATACGCACATTAACGCACAGCTATTTGGAAGTTTTCACGAACTCAATATAAAAAGCTAACACGAATACTTGTGTACACATTATTAACCAGCAGCTGAAGAAACAAGAAAGAAATGAAAAATAAGGTAAGAAATATATTCCTTCTACTTTCCTGTTAATTTACAAATTATTTACCCCATGCCTCTGTAAATTCTCTGTCTTTACTAATATTACACATTGCACCCCTCTCGGGATTCTCCGTGGTGAAGTGGTCAAGCCGTCTATCTCGGGCTCCGTAAGTTGTATGTTCGATTCCGGGCCGCGTCCTTCATTTCACGAGTGCATTTTTTTCGGAGACTCCGGAGGGTCGTCGCTGGAGGTACGGAGTTCGCGCTTTGTGCGACGCTTTCCGCGCTGCGGAAAGAAACTGAGCCATATGGGATAAAAACCCGGTGCAATGCAGCCGACCCTGTCAATTTTAAGCTACTTTTTTCATTGCACCCACTCCCATACGAATCCGGATACGCATTGTGTGTCATCTGAATTGGCGGGGCTTTCATTACTGTAAACATAAATTTTGTTAGCGAGAAATCACTAATTTTTCAGCAAAACATCAAAGAAATGTCGCCGCTTTCGATGATTTAAGTTGTTTTTGGACCTATCAAAGACATATTCCTTGGGTGGGGGTAAATATAAGAAAGCTGGAAACATTTCATAACGATGCAACAGACAGTTTTCAAAATAATTGATCGTGAATGAAGGCATTCTTTTCGGGATATACTATAGTGTCAAAGTCCCATCAGTATCCCCCAGGCGTGTAGGTATTCCACTATCTGTACCAGCCATGGCCATACTTCTGCCCATGTGTATTGGGACACTATTTGCCAGATAACCCGCGTGTTCAAACCTCTTACTCCGGCATGTTCTGGTGCGTACATCCAGATGAATGATGTGAAAAGCGACTTCCGAATGCTGTCTATCCAGTCGGAGTGCACTCTCTCGATTGCATGTTCACGGAGACTAATATGATTATAACATTTGAGGGCTCTGGAGGCAGCGGTTATCATCATAGTCCGGCTTGATATCGTTGTATGAAATGCGTTGCTGATCTCTTTGATTGTTTTCTGTATCCTGTGTGGCCACGCTGTTTACGACCTATTTACATAGATGATGAAGTTTTCTAGACGTGAATGTTGTTTACCAGTTTCCATATCTCAGTGTTCACTGATACGGGAAACTGACCTCTGCATCGTCTTACTTAGCGTACTGACGGCCATGAAGATGTGCATGCAAATTTTTGTGACCGGATAAGCGTTTGCCTTCGACTGAAAAACAGGAATCATCTGGTCGCATTTAGTTTCAAACCAGCCATCTGGCGTTGCTATTTTCTTCTCAAATGTTGTTAATGCTAATCACCATATTGTGGTCCTCAGATGTTTGCCACTAATGGGACACATTGATATTGGTTCGAAGATAGAGGGTTCCTCAAGTCTTAGAAAATTGCCCAATCAAAGAGGAGTTTGACATCCTGCTGATGTCAGTTCATTGTTTTTCATCATAGCTAATGTAGTGGACCCGTATTGATTCAAATCTTGCAGCACACAAAAGTATGTTCAGTGTGACACCAGGCACTGTGATAGGTACGTGTTATTAGTATGTCCTTCAGAGGCAAGTGTTTTAATACAAAGTGTATGATCGAAATAATAATAATTATGAAGAATAAGATCTTGCGTACAATCAATCAATCATGTGCCATGCCGGAAAGCGTGGGCGGTCATGACTCGCCATGTCACCAGAGTCGAGGATCAGCTCAGTGTTCCTGTCTCGACCATGCCATGTGGCCAAACCATCCAGGTATTTACCTCTCGGTCTTCCCCTTGGTCTGTTCCCTTCGAGCTTGCCAGTTGTCACTAAGTTCTCCAATCTATTTCTTCTCACAAAATGTCCAAAACATTTTGACTGTCTACGTCTAATTTCTGTAATCAATTTACGATTTTCATTTGTCTCCTGTAGTACTTGGTCATTGGTTTTCTGTACGTCCATGGTATTCTTTGCATTTTCTCAGAAACCACATGTCTGCAGCCATCGGATGTTTTTCAGCTTGACTGCTCATTGTCAAAGTTTCACATCCATAGAAAAGAACAGGCTCTATGTAGCACCTCAACACTCTTTTTCTTCTTTCAATTGACATCTTTTTATTGGTCAGTATGTTTTTCATCTTGCTAAAGGCTACTTTTGCCACGGCGATTCTTGTTCTAATCTCTTCAAGGCATCTCACATCGGATTTTGACTGTTCCGAGATAATTGTACCGATTCACTTGTGGAAGAATATTCTCATTTACTTGGATATTAAATTGTGGTATTTTGTTCTTCCTAGTGACGACCATAATTTGTGTCTTGTGGTATTTTGTTCTTCCTAGTGACGACCATAATTTGTGTCTTTTTACAATGTAATTCTAATCCCAGTTATTCACTGTGTGCAACAACCGTATGTACTAATTGTTGCAGATCCATCTTACGTACACCAGTTACCAAAGTACGGTTTGACAATCAGGAATTGTAAAGATTTATTCTAAGACCTTACAGATTCGAGTTAATACTTGTTTCCTTTTTTGCACAGATCGGTTTACTGCCTTCTGTTTGACACAAACATGTCCATGAATGTGGCTGTAATTTTGAACTCATACTGAAGTATATAAAGATGTTAACTCCAGCATTTATGGATTCCAGTTGAAATAAAACTGAAAGGCCGCACAAAACAGATTTTTCTGAATTCCATCGATTCGTGTGTCCTGGTGCAATAACATATACACAAGAAACACATTACTTGGGACGTAACATATTATGAAAATACGGATATTAGCACAACCATTTTGACAGCTTTCTTGTCTTTGTTAGACATAGCTACTGCGCTATAAGCAGATGTAGCCTGAAGACGCCATTTGGATTTTCTTCGTAAGTTTGAGACCAGAATTGCGGTGCAAACAACAACGAGAACATAGCGCTATTGTTGGTGTTGCATATTTATTATCACTGAAATATTTTCTATGATCTCATGGTCCTCCAAAAATAGTATTCCAAATAAAGTCTTATTGTTAAATGGGTCAAATACCGTTGCAGATTGTATGGTATAGAAACATGGACAAACGCTTGCTATTACTATAATGTACACAAGTTCAAGAAACAAGACAGTCCGCGCAGTGGTAAATACATTTTTAACTTTCAGTGGCAGAGTAACACACAGACACCTCTCCAGGGTTATGTAGATGGTTATCCACGCACTGACTCTGGTGAAGATTATGTGACATATGCATACAACATACATAATATCGCTAGCAACAAACGGAAGATCAAGAGCCACGAACATTGGAGTCACATTGATATTCGCATAGAGAAGTGTAATCTGGGAACCCAAGTCTGACGTGGTCAGACCTAATAGACTTATGTTTACAGTGTCTTGTACGCCCTGTTTGACGAAACGATTATGTTGAGAATGTTTGTTAAAACTCCAAATATGCATATTGCCTGGCCAGGGCCCCATGCGTTCACAAAAAGAAAATAGTAGAGAGCCTCATCGGAAACAATCTCTCGACTATTGGTATTGTTCATCGGTCGATTGTTTGCTTAAATTGGGAATATTTTAGTCAGTCATGTTAGACGATTGCTGCAATCAACTCAGTCAGCTTTACATGTAGTACCTAGTTCAACAGTATACAAACGAAATACAAAGAGATTTTCATAACAACTGTCGTATCCTCTGTTCTATACGACTGCTCGTTACTTAGCTGTATGTTATTTTCTACCTTCAATCTTTCAAGAACGATCTTATTCTGACATTGGCACCAGTAGGCGAAAACTCATGGTTTCTTTGTATAGTATACATGAATTCTATTTAGGCCAACAGTAATCATTCTTAGTAAACTATAAACCCTTTGTTTAGTTAAATACGCTCCTGCCAACTGTGAACTTTTGAAATTATATTTGCAAACCACAGTTTAGGTCACATGCGAAATAAAGTCGCACTTTTAAGTTTATTCTGCTATTTTGCTATTACCAAACAGCATTCGAACGCAGTTTACAGCAGTCAACTATTGGTTTGTTGATAATTTGAGCAGTAAGCTCTTTAACAACTATTCTTTTGATATGAACAATCCCTGGGCGCAACATTTGACACAAAACTGTCTTAAAATAAAACATCATGAGTTGTTAAAGTTATTACTCGAATGCCGGCATAAACAGATACTTAAGACATTACTCAACTGAACTCCATAATGTGGTATCTGTAATTTCTTCATTTTCAATGCCAACAAACAAAACGTGCCAATTTTGTGTCGATGCTAAACATCCACCAAAGGTATAATAACACAACTGTGATTTCCTCGGGATTTGTTTCAAATTGGTTAGCTGTATTTTCCATGTGCTATTAAACCCGCATTGTGTCAGGTCTTAGTGAGATATGACTGAGCTACCGTATGACAGTAGACGGTACTACCTGCTTTCTTTTAGCGCCGAACGTTGGGCGGCGATTACCTAACCCGACACCCCACATTGTGCCAACGGCTTCGAGCGGAAGAGCGCAACTGGGAGGGTAAAGCCTTACCCTGGTGCGAGGAAATGCAACCTAAAGACAAAATGTCATGGCAGGGCAGACCAGGCCCTAAGCCTTGGTTTGCAGCTGGTCTAGGATCGAAGCTCCGACAGGCGGACAGTTACAGCATTGCTTTGCTGATCAGGCAGCTTCAGCTTGTCTTGTTCCAGATGTAGGGGTGTTACCTTTCCTCTGGAGTGAACTAGGCAGGCCGAGAGAGGGATCATGCTGCATGGGCAACACATGATCTCTATATTTTAGCCCAGGCTTTGTGCTATGGAGAGGCAATAACTCCATCCCTGGTCTTAACCGGTCTCGGAATCAAAGCGAGAGGCAACTGTTACGGGTTATAAGTCCCTGTCAATTGGCGTAGACATGGGGCGCCACGCGTTGCCTCTGACGGTGGGAGACACCTACAGGTGTCACTGATCAGCTACCGCCAAGCTGGGTAGCCCCCGGTCAGTTGGGTGCTGATCCGCCACATCCTGCCTGCTTCAATGGGTGCTTGGGGCTAGGACAAAATCTGCATCGCAGGCTGTAAAACCAATGCACCATGTACTAATAAAAAGAAAAATAGAAAACACCCCAAGCTACGGCTAGCAACCAAGTTTCTAGTTCCCTCCTTGTAATTTTTATTTACGGTTTCTCCATATTCCTTGTAACAGAGCACCATCTCTGTTAGTGGGTTAGGAGGTGATGTGCAAAGACTAGGCACGGTTGAGCATCCCGTATAAACGTAACTAGGGACGCTCAAGCCGGGGTTAGAGATGTTAGTTACTATCTGGACCTTGAATTGACAACATCTATTGTAATAACAGAAAACCTCTTGTATGCTGTTTTATATTATACGATGTATTCAGTCAAATTAAACATATAAAAAATACAACCAGGACTTCGCTTGCATCTGCCATATAACTGTTGCTCTGTTAAAGGAGTAGATTTGGTGCCGTGACCAGGATTTTGGACTTGTTTGTTGCAGACACAGCGTGAAGTATTACGAAAATATACGGCACAGCGGAGGACTTTTGTTGAACGCCTTTTCTCAAGTTGCTTTGCGTTGCTACAGCAAAAACGTTACCACAACAGATGATTTGCGGTGGTTTTTCTACAGGAGTACATACCAAGATTTAGTTGCCCACAGATCGTACTCACAGATAATGGTAAGGAGTTTGTGAACAAGAAGTTCGAGAAGTTATTACAGGATTTGAATACAAGCCATATAAAAACCTCATATTATAGACCTTCTTCAAATGCAAAGAATGAGAGACAACATCGGACATTGTATAACATAATAGCAAAAATTGTGGAAGAACATGAAAAAGATTGGGACCTTTTCTTAGGATCTGCATTAAGCGCGATACGCACAAATCAAAATGAGGGGACAGGTTTTTCGCCATTTTACTTATTACACGGAAGAGAGCCTATACTCCCAATTGACAATCTGTTAAAACCAAGACGTAAATATATGGGGGAGGATTTTCAGGAAGTTATTATACAAGAAATGCACAAAGCGCATGTAAGGTTAAGAAACAATATAATTAAAGCCAGAGAAAGACAGAAAAAGTACGCAAACAAAAATACACAACTACAGGAATTTAAAGTAGGTGATAGAGTTTAATATAAGAAGCATAGAAGAAACTCCAAATTTGATGCTCATTGGATTCCAGGTTATTATATTTTAGAAAAGTTAGGTACTGTATCATACAGTATAAAGAACAAAATCACAGAATATGTGGTACGGGCACACGTGGAACATTTAAGAAGAGATAATGAAGATAAGAGAGACAATAACAATAATAATAATTAATATTATTCAGACGGGTTATACTCAGATGGACAACTCGTCAGAAGAGTTAAATATACAATACCCCCAGATTTTGGAAAAGTTGCGGTACAAAGTCAATTAATAAGAACACCAGTTTACGATGATACTTATGAACAGGCAGAAACAATACCGAAAACTTTGATGAAGGAAGAAAGGAATACGTATGATGGTTATGATAGTGTTGAATCTATGGAGGAAGAGGTAACCGCTCCATTTAAAAATACCAGACAAGCAGTGAAAAGGAGAATAGAGAGACAGAGAAATAGAGAAGTTAAAAGACAGAGGAGAATTAGAGAAAATTCATCAAGCGACGAAGATATGCCACTACTTGAAAGATCGTTAAGAAACTATGATAGACAGATTAGATTAGATATAGAAAGAAAAAAATTAGCGGCTGCTAGCAACAGACATACAGATTAAGAAGAAGGAATGGATGAAAATTCAAAATCTAATAGAGATAGTAGCATGAAGGAAAATGTTTCTTTACGGGAAGATGAAGACATTGATTTGGAGATGGCACTTATACAGAAAAATCTAGAATTACTGAAGAAATGGAGATATGGTAAATAGATTGATAGAATATGCTGCAGATAGCAGGATGAAAATTTTGTGGTTTAAAGAGGAAATTGGTAATTGATGAAATACGGTAGCTGTGAATTACAGATGAATTATAGAAACAGATTGGCAAATAGCCTGACTAATAGTTGTTGTGAGTTGTCTTGATGAGTAAATATGATGTTGTATATTTTGGTAATAAGATAAGTAATATGGATGTCAATTCTCGTGTGGTCTTGAAGATGTATTTTTTATTGCCATTCAATTTTGAGATTTGACTTGTTGAGTTTTCTTAATAGATAAATAATTTATTATTAGTCCAAAAAAGCGACTAATAATGGATAGGTTATATTAAAAAATGGTTTCTTTTGTTTCATCATGTATGTCATATTATTTTGAATAATGTCTTTCTTTGAATTGGTTGATTACCTTTATTTAATATGAGGGGAATGAAAATTATCTTCAAAACGTTGGGGGGTACGATATCCTGTTTTGACTTCGTTTTAGTTGGCTCATGAATTGTGATTTTACTTGAATTGTCTTGTGTATTGAATGGCATTTACCCTTGTTTACAAATAAGTTGAAAATTGTTAAAATTTTGTTCACAGGCACTTATTGTTTTGTTTAGAATAAAGAGTAATAAGACGGGGCCTTATTTAAAGCCCTTCGTTCAGAAAATAGTTAACAAACGACTCTAGACTTTGGCCTTGTGCTAGTAAGAAGGCTGCTGTGCCAATCAGCGTTAATGTTTTGGGATAGGGAGGTTAATTACATGATGGCTATGAAGTTTGGAAACACATGCCATGCTTGGATGACGGGGTTTTATAATGGATCCTACACAAATAAAAGTTAGTAGAAATATATGGTTCTGGGGAGTTGAAATAGGAGCTGCATTAAGTCAGCATTAATTGAATATAGATGCCATGTTGAATGAAGGAAGAAGAAGTTAACGTGACTAACGTTTATAGGTGGTATAAAAAGAGGCTGTGTTAGTCAGCATCAAGGGGAATATAAGGAGCTAGATAATTTAGAGTGGATATTAATGGGGCTGTAGATAGCAGTACATATGGTTTAGTACAAAGTTAGATACGCCTATGAACAAGGATGCTTATAATGGGATGTGAGGGGGTAAATATAGGAGCTGTGATAAACAGCGTTAATTGGTTTAAAATATGTTCATAAGAAATGAACATTGTCAATATTATTTTTATGGTGTTATGGTTCAATCAAGCCATGTGAAATATAGTCATTAATGGGTGTGGATGGCAGCACAAATATTAATATTGAGTATATAAGGAAGAAATTTTGGATCGACTTAATTTATAACAAACAGAAACATATGTTCATGGATTATAAGATGCGTTTAAAAAAAACACACTTTATTTATAAAGTTTTTGTGTTTGCAAGGGAGGTAACTGTGATTGCTTTCTGACTACTTCTTTATATCTTTATAACTGGGTGCGCACCCCATCTTTTCTGTCTATCCTGTGTTGTTTTGTTGATGTTGAGAGAAAATGAGAAGTTACATAACGCATGATAAGTTTCAAATTATATACCAACGATTTTGATGAACATATGTATATATGAAATGAAATATCTTTATTAACTGTTTTTTTTTTATGAAACCTTGTAGGCTCATATACGGAAACGAAGAAGAAGTATCACTTCACGAAGATCTATAACAGAACATAGCGGTTAGCTATAAGAGATAAGTGGAGAACTGGACTCGAAGGAGTAGAAATAAAGTTCATTGGTTAAGAGGGGGTTAGTTTAAGATGGGTTGGAGAAATAATATTGGGGTTAAGGTTTTAGTGAGGGAAAAAATAAGTAGAATAAGTAGGTTAGGGATTAAGACTTTTCAGGAAAAGTCTTCTTAAAGATAGGGAGGAATGTAACAGAGCACCATCTCTGTTAGTGGGTTAGGAGGTGATGTGCAAAGACTAGGCACGGTTGAGCATCCCGTATAAACGTAACTAGGGACGCTCAAGCCGTGACGCGGGGGTTAGAGATGTTAGTTACTATCTGGACCTTGAATTGACAACATCTATTGTAATAACAGAAAACCTCTTTATGCTGTTTTATATTATACGATGTATTCAGTCAAATTAAACATATGAAAAATACAACCAGGACTTCGCTTGCATCTGCCATATAATTGTTGCTCTGTTATATCCTCCTAGTCTTTTAGATTTTTTCTCTATACTATTCTATTTGCATATCTTCTTGCTATTCTAAGTCTATTCTATATAATCACGGTCTTGTCTACTCTTCACTCAGTTTTCCAATGGGAAATATTAAAGAAATCAGCCAACCAGGCTGCAGAAACAACCATCCCAAACATAAAGATAATAGGATGCAAGAAGTGGATGACGGAAGGCATCTTAAAATTCATGGAAATAAGAAGAAATAATAACAAGGAAAAATTTGAAGAGATTCACAGGAAAATTAGGAAGCTATGCAAAGAGGCAAAAGAAACATGGCTTGAGGAAAATTGCAAGGAAACTGAAAATCAACACAATACCCGGAATACAAAATTAATGCACAAAAGAATTAATGGCATCACTAACAAAAGAACACAGACATCAACGGGTTGCCTAATAACCAAAGATGGCAAAATCATAATGCACAAAAGAATTCAGTAGCTTTCTAATCAAAGAACACGTACATCAGCAGGCTGCCTAAAGACAAAAGATGGAAGAGTCATAATAGAAAAAGATCAGATTTTACATTCGTGGTCAGATTATGTGAAAGACCTTTATGATGATATAAAAGAAGAACAATATGATCATTGGAATAATAATGAAGGACCATCAATTTTGACGACGGAAGTTCAGAATGCTCTTAACCTTATGAAAACTGGCAAGCCCCAGGGTACAGATAACATCACAATAGAAATGATCGATGCCTTAGAACAGTGGTTCTCAACTTTTTTTGGTCCATGTCCCTCTTTACCATATGTCCAGAACGTCACCCCACCCCCCACCCTTTTTCGAATTTACTCCCTACAACCCCCCCCCCCCCCCACCCCACCCCCACCCTTACGGTATTCAAAAAATTGGAAGCTAAATTTAATAAAACATACTAGAACAAGTCTAGACATCTACATAAAACGTTATTTGCGGGTCTACTTACGTTATTAAACGAATTTCATTAGGGCGAGAAGTACAGAACTGTAAAATGTAGAGGGAAAAACAATATCAAGTAACTGGTTCTTGTATTAATGCGATCTTGAAATAATCGTAATCCCCCCCCCCCCCCCCCGGAAACCCTAAAATTTCCCCGGGGGTGGGGGGGGTGGGGTAATTCCCCACCGGTTGAGAACCACTGCCTTAGAAGAATATGGAATAGACCAAGTCACAAGAATGATGAACGCAATATATGATACTGGAGATATATCCCCCGAATTGTGTAATTCTATATTTATTGCAATCCCGAAGAAATCGGGAGCCTTGGAATGTAATCAACATCGAACAATTAATATAATGAGCCACATCACGAAGATTTTGTTGAGAATTATCATACAAAGAGTTAGGAAGAAAATACAACCCGAAATAGGAGAACAATGTAGGTTTGTAGAAGGCAGGGGTACAGTAAATGGTGTGTGTACAGAGAACAGTAATTGAACGTTCTTTAGAGGTAAACAAAGATATAAGTTTTTGCTTTATGGACAACACAAAGGCTTTCGATAAAGTGAGACATGTCGACATAATAAGGATGCTTGAAGATCTACAAATTGATGGAAAAGACCTCAGACATAAATAGCATATATTGGAAACAACAAGCTGCCGTCAGAATTGATAATGAAATAGGTCAATACCAGCCTATTAAAAGATGTGTGAGACAGGGATGTGTAATGTCTCCAGATCTTTTTTCCCTGTACCGTTAAAATGGGTTTGCAAGGTGTGGAATGCGCCTGGCCCTACAGCCAGCAGGGTTAGGATCGGCTAGCCTCTCCCAGGAGGGGTGAAGAGCGAAAATTAGTAGCCTGCCGATCACCCCCAGACTACACAAGTCAACCCCCACCTCCACGCGGTGCAGAACGCGCAACCATGACCGCGAGGTCATGGGCTAACGGGGCTACGGCTCGCCATAGGGGATGGACTCCTTGTAGTTTTCCGTAATCCCATTTATCAGGCAGAGTCTCGTAGCGGGCGAGAGCTGGAGGCGCTGGTGACTTGCGGGATAACTAAGCCGGCCGCTCAGAAAGCAATGGCAAACTACTGAGCGTAATCTTGCCAAGAAATCAACAGACAGCTGAAAGATGCTGCTGTTGACAGCGATATCCTGTAAAGGATATGCGAAAAAAAAAGTTAATGGACTACGAGACAGATCAGCGACTCAAAAAATAGGCACAATGAACGTCTGTGGTTTCAATAGTAAAGAAGAAGAGCTTATAGAAACAATGGAAGAGGGGAACATTTGACTGATGGGAATAGAAGACACCAGAACAAAAGGGAAAGGATGCAAGGAGCTCCACCACAGTTACACGTTTGTTTACTCTGGAGTAGAACAGCAAGAAAGGGCAAGACACGGTGTGGGAATAGTCATCGAACCACCGCTAGCAAGAGGAATACTATAAATAAAATATATATCAGAAAGAATCATAACAGTGAGAATAGAAGAACAAACAATTACAACATATGTACAAATATACGCACCATGTAATGCAAACAATAATGAATAAGAATGCGAGGACTTCTACGAAGACATACATGACGTGCTAAATAAAATAGATAAACAAGACAACATCATAGTTATGGGAGACTTCAATTCAAGACTAGGACATAACAGAGTGGGCATAGAAAAACATCTGGGAGCATTTGGATATCAGCATAATGAAAGGAATGATAACGGAAGTAGACTGATAGAGCTTTGCAGCCAACACGACCTCTATATAACAAACACATTCTATAAACATAAAGATTCACAATAATACACCTGGTATAAATGGAACGATCTAGAAACTAAAAGCCAAAATGATTTTATATTAACAAGAAATAACAGAAAGAGAAATATATTAAATGCAAGGGCAGTGCCCAATTTCAGTTTAAACACAGATCATAAAGCAGTCGTTGCCACAATATGAACCACCCGAAGAAGAAAACAAAGAGCAGGAAAACACATGCCATGCGAATCAGTAAACTTAAAAAACCTTAAAGACGAGGCAGTGAGGGAAAATTATGAGAAAGAACTAACTGAACTCTTTGTAAAATTACCTATAGAAAGAAAAACAGTGGAAGAAGAATAGGAGATGTTCAAATCAAGCATTTTAAATACTGCAAAAATAGCATGTGGAACCACCCAAAAAAAAAAAAAAAACGCAAAACACGGATACAGAAAATAACATGTTGGTGGAACGCAGAAGTAAAGAAAGCTGTAAAAGACAAAAAGGAAAAATATAAAAAGTGGTTGAAGAGCATAACAGGAATGTGATTACATAGAATATAGAATAGCGAGAAGACATGTGAGTAGAATAGTAAAGAGGGAAAAACAAAAAGACTGGGAAGAGTATGGAGAAACCCTAAATAAAATCTACAAGGAAGAAATTAGAAACTTCTACAAAAAGGTAAATGCAATGCGAACCAGAGGAGAACCCTTTGACCCAACTGAAATAATTAACAGCGAATATAGAGAACCAATAAGTGAACAAAAACAAATCCTAATAAGATGGAAGCAGTATTTCGAACAACATCTTAACATCCCATCAGATGTCACAGGAATTCAAGAGACCTACACAGATGTCACAGAAGAACTAGAACCTGACATACTAATAGAAGAAATTATAGAAGCCATCAGATTAGCCCCATTGAACAAATCAAGAGGACAGGATGAAATACCAAATGAAGTAATTAAAGCAGCAAGAGAAGTAGGAACAGCTTGGCTACATAGACTATTCAACCATGTTTGGGTAGAACAACAGACACCACGAGACTGGGGAAACGCCATAATTATCCCAATTTGGAAAAACAAAGGCAACAAAAGAGACTGCACACAATACAGAGGTATTTCACTGTTGAGTCATACTTGGAACATATTTTGCAAAATTCTTGAAAAAAGATTACGAACTACTTTAGAACCCCAGCTGAGCGAAACACAACTTGGATTTAGGAGAAACAAAGGATGCCATTTTTGCTCTTAGACAACTTATAGAAAAATCAATCGAATTCAATGAAACACTCTACTTAGCCTTTGTCGACCAAGAAAAAACATTCGATATAGTAGATAGAAACAAGCTGTGGGAAATCCTTAAACAATATGGAGTGAGTACACATCTAACAAACCTATGTAGAAGTTTATACAACAACAGTTAATGCATAGTGAGAGCAACTGTAGGACACTCAGAACCCTTCACCATAAGATCTGGAGTACGACAAGGTTGTGTCCTGTCCGCTCTCTTGTTCAGAACAAATAGAGTCAACATATGTAAAGAAACCAGCCAAGCAGAGAAAGCAAGAATACCGTATGACGAGAACACAGGAGAAGAACCATCTGCAAATCTAACCATTAGAGAACTCCTGTTTGCGGACGACCAAGCACTACTAGCAAAATCAGAAGCTGAATTACAAGACCACATGAATACTCTAAACATAATGTGTAGGGAACATAAGATGAAAATTAGCACAAGGTAATGACTATAACTAAACAAAGAAAAAAAAACAATTCACCTAAACGAACATCCCTTAAAACAAGTAATGAGTTTCAAGTACCTAGGAAGTATAATATCATCAAATGGCAAATCAGAAGACAAGATAGAAAATAGATGCAATAAAGCAGACCAACTCATTGAACAAATGGCACCAATACTAAAGAACAAACATGTATCAATAACTACTAAGAAAGCACTTTACAACGCAATCTTCCTACCAACTCTATGCTGCCAATGCCAAACTTGGACAATGACAGAAAAAGAGAAAAGAAAAATCACAAGAACAGAAATGAAGTTCCTGAGAAGAATACTCAACGTATCAAGAAGAGATAAGATCAGAAATGAAGACATCAGGACTAAAGTGGGGGTTAAAGCAGCACTAGATTTTATTAGAAAACAGCAAGTCAAACGGTTTGGTCATGCAAGTAGGTTACCAGTCAACAGCATACCACAACAAGTAATGATGTACAGACCAGATGGAAAGAGAGGAAGAGGCCGACCATGTAAACATTGGACGGGGGGGGGGGGGGGGGGGGAATAGTAGAGTCCATGGGAATATCGATATATGGATCCCATAATCGGGCACTCCCACGATGTTTATACTTCACCTCGGCACCGCAAGGTACAAGGGGAACATGATGAGATGAGACCGTTAAAATATTTTCAGAAATATAGAAGACATGGAAGGAATCAATATTTGGGGACGATCAATCAATAACATTAGATATGCAGATGATACAGTCTTGATTGCAGACAATGAACAGGACCTGCAACATTTAGTAGATGCGGTTGTAGCACACAATGAACAACTAGGTTAGAATTAAACTGTAAGAAGACACAGATTATGGTCGTCACTGGGAAGAAGGAAATACCACAATGCGATATACGAGTAAATGAGCATATTCTTAAGCAAGTGAATCGGTACAGTTATCTCGGAACAGTCATAACATCTGATTGGAGATGCCTTGAAGAGATAAGAACAAGAATTGCCATTGCGAAGGTAGCCTTTTGCAAGAAGAAAAACATATTGACCAATAAAATGATATCAATTGAAACGAGAAAAGAAGTGTTGAAGTGCTACATAGAACCTGTACTTTTGTATGAATGTGAAACGTGGACAATGAGCAGACAAGCTGAAAAACATCTGATGGCTGTGGAAATGTGGTTTCTGAGGAAAATGCAAAGAATACCATGGACAGACAGAGAAACCAATGAACAAGTCCTTCAAGAAACAAATGAAGATCGCAAACTGATTAGAAACATTAGACTTAGACAGTAAACATTTTTTGGGCATGTTATGAAAAGAATTGAATTGGAGACCTTGGTGACACTGGCAAGATCGAAGGAAGGCAAGCAAGGGGAAGACCGAGAAGTAAATACCTGGATTGCTTGGCCACGTAGCATGGTCGAGACAAGAACATGGAGCTGATCCAAGACTCTGGTGATTGAGTTAGGTAGCAAAACATGACCGCCCACGATTATCGGCATGGCACATGATGGATGGATGATCTAAGTCTAATGTCTCCAAATTATGTAAAACACTACAAACATTGAACAACGACGTGACCGACTGATAGTAAACTACACAAGCACAATCACTTCACAAGACTATATCATGCTGCAAATGCAAGAACAAAAATTCATCAAATGAAAACTAAAGTTCAGAGTATACTGGAGAGAAAACTCCTAAACATTACATTTTAAAGAGGAAGAAAAGAAAACTAGAAACTAACAAAACAGCTAAATAATTATAATATATCATAACGACATTCACGCTAGAAGATGCAGGTGAAACATATAACTATGAAAAAAGAAAGTGGTAGGCAGATTTACACAGTCAACAGGAAATCATCATTGGCACCTTGCTGTCTTGACAGACGATAGTTTGTGCTTTAAAAGGCATAATAACTTTTACCTATGGCGGTAGCGAATGTGACTGATAAGGCCAATTTGCGCTGTAAATGTCCGTTCACAGTGGGTGCATGTGAACACGTGGTCATTTCCACCATCATGCACCATCTTACGTCTCAAACGCTCGGTGTGTGACTTATCTGCAATAATTTTCTCCTTTGTCTTTATTCCATTTCTGATGTTTGCCCTCCATGCAACACGTTCAGCGGCGACTTGCTCCCAATGTGCATTATCAATGCCTGTATCAATCATGTCCCGCTTACACACATCTTTGTATCGTAGTAGAGGCCGACCCTGAGATCTCTTACCCATCTGTAATTCACCAAAAAAGATGTCCTTTGGTATTCTACCATCATCCATCCTCCTAAGATGTCCTATCCATCTAAGTCTACGAAGACTGAGCATGGAATAAACCGTCACACAACCTGATCTTTCCAATACTTCAGTATTTGTGATTTTGTCTTGCCACTTAATACCAAGAATTCTTCGCAGACACCGCATATGAAAGCTGTTTAAACGTTTCTCTTAGTGTGAGTAAGTTGTCCAGGTTTCACTGCCATAAAGAAGAGTACTAAGGACACAGGCTTGATAGACAAGGACTTTTGTTTTGCAGTAAGCTTCCTGTTCTCCCAGACTCTTTTTCTTAACCTGTTCATTGTTGTTGCTGCCTTACCAATCTGGATGTTGATTTCCTGATCTAGGGGTAATTTGCTATTTACCACTGATCCTAGATATGTAAAATGGTCTACCATCTCTAGTTCGGCGTCGTCAATAAAGATTGATGGTACCCCATGTGCACCTTGTGACATAATCTGTGTCTTCTTTTTGCTAATTGTTAAACCAAATTCAGAACAAGCATTGGAGAATGCAGATAGTAGCCATTGCAATTCTTCCTCAGAGTTGGTCGTAACTGCAGCATCATCTGCAAAAAGCAACTCTCTGATCAGTACCCTCCTAATTTTGGTCTTGGCCTTCAATCTCTGAGCATTGTAGAGGCCGCCATCTGAGCGTGAGTGAATGTATATACCACCATCCTGATCACGAAAGGCATATTTCAGTAGAAGTGAAAAGTATATTCCAAAGAGGGTGGGAGCTAGTACACAACCTTGCTTAACTCCACTCTTGATTTCAAATTCTTCAGAAGTTGCACCATCAAACTTGATTATACCCTTCATGCCTGTGTGGAACGATTCCACAATGGACAGAAGAGTTGGTTGGCAGGCAATCTTCTTTAGTGCCTTGAACAGACCCTCACAACTGACCAAATCAAATGCCTTTGTGAGGTCGATGAAGGCAATAAACAGTGGTTGATTCTGTTCACGGCATTTTTCTTGCATTTGTCGCAATGAGAATAACATATCAATGGTAGACCGGTTCTGTCGAAAGCCACACTGTGATTCGGGGTAGACTTGATCTCCTAGGACTTGAAGTCTGCGCAGAACAATTCTGGCAAATACTTTTCCAACAATACACAGAAGTGAGATACCCCTATAGTTGTTGCAGTCGCTCCGATCGCCCTTGTTCTTGTACAGTGTTATGATGCTTGAATCTTTGAAATCCTGTGGGACTTGTCCTTCTCGCCAGCATAGCTCTATTAGCTGGTGGATCTGTAGAGTGAGTGTGTCTTGCCCACTCCTGATAACCACTATTGGAATCCCATCCTTACCTGGAGCCTTGCCAGATGCAAGTTCATTTATAGCACACTTAACTTCTGTTATGGTGGGAAGTGTGTCCAGGTGGTCAAGAGTTGGTAGAGCCTCTATGGCGTTGAGGGCATCATCCGCTAGTTTGGTCTCACTTGAGTAAAGCTCCAAATAGTGCTCTACCCATCTGTCCATCTGCTTTTTCTTATCAGTGATGATTTCTCCAGTCAAGGTTTTCAATGGTGCACTTCTTTTGATCACTGGACCACAGGCTTTCTTTATTCCTTCATACATGCTTCTTATGTTTCCCTTATCACTTGCGAATTTGAAATGGACTCACATAACTTGATCCAATAATCATTCGCACACTGCCTGGCAGCCTTTTGCACATCCTTCCTAGCTTGCCTTAGCTCACTCAGAGTGTTACGCGTTGGTCTTTCCTTGTTTCTTAAGAGAGCTTTCTTCTTCTTATCAATCAAGGGCTGCAGAGTCTCGCTGTTTGCAGCAGACCAGTCCTGCCTCTTATGAATCCACAGTGCCGTAAACCCCTACGGCAGTTTTATAAAGAGTTTCCTTAAGTTGACCCACTTTTCATTTACTGTACAATTTTCTGGTGTATCAGTGAAAGCGTCTTCAAGTTGCTGTTGAAACTGAAAGCATTTTTCATGATCGTGAGTGTTAATAATATTAATCCTGTGGCTAGATTTGTGTTTAGCTGTGTAGATTCTCTTTGGTCTCAGTCTAACCCTTGCACCAACCAAAGAATGATCCGTATCACAGTCAGCACTGTAACTTCGAGTCAATGGTTCAGATGTTGTCTCCGTGTGATGATGAAGTCCAGCTGGTGCCAATGGCCGGATCTTGGATGTTTCCATGTGACCTTATGCATCTCTTTTGTTTTAAAAAAGGAGTTTGTAATACATAGGTCATTACTGGTGCAATGCTCCAGCAGCCTTTGCCCATTTTCATTCATGCGACCGATGTTGTATTTTCCAAGACACACTGGCCATGAACTCGAGTCCTTGCCCACAAGAGCATTGAAATCACCGAGCATATAAATGTAGTCAGATTTTGGAATTGCCGTGATCACGGAGTCTAACTCCTTATAGAACGAATCCTTCACATCATCAGAGGAATCGAGTGTCGGTGCGTATGCAGTAATAATGTTGGCAAACCCACAAGAGGTTGCCAAGCGCAGGGATAATAGTCTTTCATTTCCTCCTGCTGGAATTTCAATCATTTCCAGTAGCGAATTCTTCACTGCAAAGCCCACAGATTTACAACTGGAAATAATGTAACATTTTTATTAATACTAGTTTAGAAGAGACTGTCGACCAGAATATAAACTAGAATTAACACAGTTAGTGCTTACGTCTTGTCTAAACCATTTATTACACAGGCGTTCAAATAGCTTTGTTGAAACGTAAAGAAGAGATAACTAGGTCCGGGAAGTATATAAAGGAAAGTGCAAACACCCTTGATATACATAAATGTTCAAACTGTTGCAGATAAACTATTGTGTGTCGGCAAAAGTCGCTATATACAAACAAGCATATATAATTAAAGGGGTAGATGACAAATACGCACGACGCGACGGACGTATCATGACAACCAGGGCCATGCAGTAGATTTTCTCAGTATGATGAAAGTCTTCGAATTGCCGCCCTTAATGATGCAAGTCTTCGAAATTCCGCCCCCCCCCCCTTTCGCTGCTTATGCCGCCCCCTTAGGGTGCCGCCTGCTGCAGCCACCTCTCTGTATCATAGCACGGTACGGCCATAATGACACCAATACTAATGGCAGTGGGGGAGTTAGTCCAGAAGTTTTAAACGAGAGAAAAGCCGCTGTGCAAGGCATGTGGCAGGAGTAGTTCTAATACTGCCTTAACTAGGAACATGATAATTGTTTGCATTTTTAAAAATACTTGTTTGTATGGTTCCGTCGCCCTGCTATTGAGCGAGTGCGTGGCGCGACTCTGTGAGCTGTGATATTCACGTGGAATGCTTTTACATTTCCGCCTTTGTTTGTACAGTGACCTGCATGTTCGGAACAATGGCTACCGGCTGTTGCTGAATTGACTGATTTGCCTTTTCGGTTCCCGAGAGCATTTTTCAGGAGACTCTTGGGAGTCGGCGCTGGAGCTACGGAGTTCGTACTTAATGCGACGCTTTCAGCGAGTCGCCCTGCGGATAGAGACAGAGCCATGTGAGAAAACCCGGGTCAATGAGGTCTTGCTGGTGACTGCCGATTCCATCGACGATGAACTGTGGTTTTCGTGGAAGACTTTTTTGTTGGCATTCTGGCGGCGGCATTATGCACAGTGTACCTGTGCGGGCTGTTGTATTGCCGAGACTGTTCCACTTTTCGCATTGGACAGTGGAGAGGCATTTTGTGTGATATTCACTGGCACAGGAACGGAGCATAATGGGGACGACCCGTTGCCGTGAAGTTGGAACCTCGACTAACTAACTAACTAATTGTTTGCAATAATGAATGCATATTGATGACTCAAACAGCCAGCCACCCGATGCAGGGGCATATTATTAATATAAATGTCCAAGAACATATACTGCTGTAGTAATAGTCGAAATTTTGACAGAAGAATGATGACAAGTGGCTCCGTTTTATACAATACTGGAATGGTCCTAGTTCAACACTCACGTCTTATGAGGTTGTTCGTGAATTACTATAATGGATAAATATCGGTCGACTGATAACAACAGTCCTGCGTCGCCTAGGCTCCCAAGAGATTGTAACAGAGTTTAACATTGTAAACCTCCTATGCAGCGAACGCGTTGGTGTAATGGTTAGAACATTGCGCTGACAATGGCATGAACGCAGCCGGACAAAGGTTAGATGCTCGCTGCCGTCGTTCCGAGACTGAAGGGGGTATATGGCCACTTATACTTCCGTGCACTCAGGCCTATACAGGCTATGACACTTCATATACCTACAGCCCTGTTACGGGACGAAGCGCGCCATTAGCTGAGCATCTGCTATATCCATAACACTTTGTATCATGCAATTAGGAAGCATTATGCAGGCATCACTATCATCTTTTCTTTCACACCCCTCGGCTGTATGAATGCCATCGATTTAGTCAGTAAGCCAACATTGTCAAGTATCCATGGCAACACAGTAGAGATCTACGGTAAAGCAGTGTGGTTATAAGTCCCTTTCAAGACAGTTACTTGCTCTGCACACGAGAGGCGGGTTACACAACTTATGGATAACGCGTTAACATCAGCTAAGCAACGTTTGCGTATTTTTTATGCAGTCGTGTCAGTGTCTGTTTGCGTAGTGATGAATGCTCTAACTACAACGTCCCTTTTTGTCATTTGTTAAGGCTTACCAATTCCACTTCTCGTTGATTAACTCTTATTTTTACAGCTTAACCGAAATTCCATTATTTATTTCTCACTGTACAGCAAGCACAATAGGAGGCCGCTGATCGCCAGAAGCCCTATATATCTTTAGTCTGGGAGAGGACCCATCAGGACCATGACTCCCAGGTGTATTTTTCCCGCACTCTGCATTCGGCATCAGGAGAATGGTTAAAACAGTTCGCTCCATATTGGTCATTATATCATACCATTTCAGTTCTATTTTGTGCAGGCACCAATGAAACAAGGTTTGTTTATAGTTTATTACTGATTATTTTAGCCTTTCTCCGTGTTTGTGATGCATACAGCAGTACTATAAGGGGCGTTCATTTGAAATCCTTTCGTGCCGCACCGCGCGTAATTGCGTATGTTGAACATGATCATGTCATAGTCATGTGATAAGTACTGACCAGTGAATAAACGAGCAAGTGCTTATCGTCCCATGATGCATAGGTTCTGTTTCTGACCGTTGAGAAAATGGCCGGGGTTGATCAAAAATCCGTCCAAGAAGCTCAAAGAGCGGGTGATTCAGTTTCTTTCATTGGAGGATGTCGACCAGTGGGATATTCATCGAAGAATGCAAGCAGCGTACGTAACAATGTGTGTCAAGACACCAGTGACAGACTGGGCACGAATGTTTCGGAAAGGACGTCAGTTTACGATAGATCTTCGACGGCCGGATCAAGCGCATATTATTGCAACAAAATTTTTTTTTTAAATCGCCAAAATTGATGCACCAGTAAAGATGAACTGTTGTCGAAGCATACGTTCGCAAGCGAAAGAATTTGATGTGTCAATTGGGACAATTCAAAAGATAGTTCGTAAGAAACTGCAATATCGTAAGGTGTATTCACAGTGGGTACCACGGATGTTGACCGACCACTAAAAAGAGGAACGCATATGATGGTGTTTGAACCACTTGCTGCAATACAGAGTGGAGGGTGATGAATTTCTCTTCCGCATAGCGACAGACGATGAATCATGGTGTCACCACTTTGAGCCGAGCAGCAAAAGACAGCATGCAATGAATGCATGCTGGATCACCAAAAGCTAAACAATTCAAGTAATAGGTTATGCTGAGCGCACTTTTTGACCATGAAGGGCTATTGTTGGCCGACTTTAAGACTGGTGTCACATCAACTCTCCTACTACTTGCAAACTACTAGACCAAGTGCAACAGCCATCAAGAATAAACAACCTGGCATGCTTCTCGCTGTGTGATTTTGTTGCACGATAAATGCTCGTCCGCATGTCGCAAAGACTGTGCAGGAAGCATTAGCAAGGAAGAAGTGGGAAATTCTTCAATATCCAGCCTATAGTCCTGATTTGTCACCATGTGATTGTCATTTGTTCGACTCCTAATAAAGCTCCTCAAGGGGCAACGATTTCACACAGATTGCAGACGTAATGAACGCGGTAAACACTTGGTTCAGTGAGCAACCACAATCCTTTTTTGCGGACGGCATTCGCCGCCTACCTAAGCAATGGGATGCTTGCCTGAATGCCTACGGCGACTTCTTCTGACCAACCATGGTGCATAATTCATTCAAATAATGCTTTGTTTAATTCTACCACACCTGTTAATGTTTCTTTCATGCTTTTGTAATAAAGCCATTGGAACAGGTTTCAAATGAACGCCCCTAATAATTTAGAAATAAACTTTCTTTGTTTAGCTATAGATTTAGTCGCTTTTGACTTTCACATGTCTTAGTTTTATGAAGTATGAAAGGCCCCTCTTGCCTTTTGTATTCTTATTTGAATATATCCTCAACTGTGTCTACATTAGTACCTAACATAGATATGATTCTATCTCCTGAAGTGAGATTTCACCAATAAAACTGGATTGTCATTTGCTTAATTTATTTTCATGACCTTTGTCTTTCCCCCATGCATTGTTACAACTAATGGTTGTGGCCTCGCATCAAATGTATTTTATTTATAAAAAGTCGCCTAAAAGTCGACTTCATTGCACAGGGTTTTTATCCATATGGCTCGGTCTCTTTCCGAAGCGCGGAAAGCGTCGCACCAAGCATGAACTCCGTAGCTCTAGCGACGACCCACAGGAGTCTCCGAAAAATTTAACCCGTGAACCGAAGGACGCGGCCCGGAGTCGAACTCACAACCTTCGGAGCCCAAGTCAAATGGCTTAAACCACTTCGCCACAGTATCTGGCATCCATGTGTGTGTGTGGTACAGGAAGCAATGGCATCAGCGAAGTCCAGCCTGTAGGTAAATACACACTAATAGACGAGTGGTCCTCAACCAGTGCCCCCCTCCCCCAGAGGAGGTTAATGGGGGAATTAAGATTATCTAAAGATCGCGTTAATGCAAGAACCGATTACTTGATATTGTTTTTCCCTCCATACCTTACAGTTCTGTACTTCTCGCTTCTGAATCGTTTTATAACATAATAGACCCGCAAATTAGTGGTTCGAAATCGCATCGGTAACTTACGGGTATGTGAGCCGGCCGCTCAGAAGCAAAGGCAAACTACTGAGCGTAATCTTGCCAGAAATCAATATATAGCTGAAGATGCTGGTGTTGACAGCGATGTCCCGTAAAGGGTTGCCAAAAAAAAAAAAAAAAAACCCGCAAATTACGTTTTTATGCAGACGTCTAGACTTGTTCTAGTATGTGTTATTAAATTTAGTTTCCATTTTACCTATACTGTGTATGGGCGGGAGTCGGGAGTTTACATTCTGAAAATATGGCCAAGGAGTGCATGGCCAAAAAAGGTTGAGAACCACTGCTTTAGACAATGGAAACTTTTGAGTTGGTGTTAAAAATAAAAGTAATTCAATCCCATGGCCAGTGGCCATGGGATTGAATTACTTTATTTTTAACACCAACTCAAAAGTTTCCATTGTCTAAAGCAGTGGTTCTCAACCTTTTTTGGCCATGCACTCCTGGCCATATTTTCAGAATGTAAACCTCCCGACTCCCGCCCATACACAGTATAGGTAAAATGGAAGCTAAATTTAATAACACATACTAGAACAAGTCTAGACGTCTGCATAAAAACGTAATTTGCGGGTCTGGCATACCCTTTACAGGACATCGCTGTCAACACCAGCATCTTTCAGCTATATATTGATTTCTGGCAAGATTACGCTCAGTAGTTTGCCTTTGCTTTCTGAGCGGCCGGCTCACATACCCGTAAGTTACCGATGCGATTTCGAACCACTAATTTGCGGGTCTATTATGTTATAAAACGATTCAGAAGCGAGAAGTACAGAACTGTAAGGTATGGAGGGAAAAACAATATCAAGTAATCGGTTCTTGCATTAACGCGATCTTTAGATAATCTTAATTCCCCCATTAACCTCCTCTGGGGGAGGGGGGCACTGGTTGAGGACCACTCGTCTATTAGTGTGTATTTACCTACAGGCTGGACTTCGCTGATGCCATTGCCTTCCTGTACCACACACACACATGGATGCCAGATACTGTGGCGAAGTGGTTTAAGCCATTTGACTTGGGCTCCGAAGGTTGTGAGTTCGACTCCGGGCCGCGTCCTTCGGTTCACGGGTTAAATTTTTCGGAGACTCCTGTGGGTCGTCGCTAGAGCTACGGAGTTCATGCTTGGTGCGACGCTTTCCGCGCTTCGGAAAGAGACCGAGCCATATGGGATAAAACCCTGTGCAATGAAGTCGACTTTTAGGCGACTTTTTATAAATAAAATACATTTGATGCGAGGCCACAACCATTAGTTGTAACAATGCATAGGGGAAAGACAAAGGTCATGAAAATAAATTAAGCAAATGACAATCCAGTTTTATTGGTGAAATCTCACTTCAGGAGATAGAATCATATCTATTGTTAGGTACTAATGTAGACACAGTTGAGGATATATTCAAATAAGAATACAAAAGGCAAGAGGGGCCTCATACTTCATAAAACTAAGACATGTGAAAGTCAAAAGCGACTAAATCTATAGCTAAACAAAGAAAGTTTATTTCTAAATTATTAGGGGCGTTCATTTGAAACCTGTTCCAATGGCTTTATTACAAAAGCATGAAAGAAACATTAATAGGTGTGGTAGAATTAAACAAAGCATCATTTGAATGAATTATGCACCATGGGTTGGTCAGAAGAAAGATCGCCGTAGGCATTCAGGCAAGCATCCCATTGCTTAGGTAGGCGAGCGAAATGCCTGTCCGCTAAAAAAGGATTGTGGTTGCTCACTGAACCAAGTGTTTACCGCGTTCATTACGTCCTGCATCCTGTGTGAAATCGTTGCCCTTGAACGAGCTTTTTTAGAGGTCCGAACAAATGAAATCACATGGTGACAAATCAGGAACTATAGGCTGATGTTGCAGAATTTCCACTTCTTCCTAGCTAATGCTTCCTGCCACAAGTCTTTGCACATGCGGACGAGCATTATCGTGCAACAAAATCACACAGCGAGAAGCATGCCGAGTCGTTTACTCTTGATGGCATTTTGCAGACTGTCTAGCTGTTTGAAGTAGTGGGTAGAGTTGATGTTGACACCAGGTTCTTTAAAGTCGGCCAACAATAGCCTTCATGGTCAAAAAAGTGCGCTCAGCATAACCTATTACTTGAATTGTTTAGCTTTTGGTGATCCAGCATGCATTCATTGCATGCTGTCTTTTGCTGCTCGGCTCAAAGTGGTGACACCATGATTCATCGTCTGTCGCTATGCGGAAGAGAAATTCATCACCCTCCACTCTGTATTGCAGCAAGTGGTTCAAACACCATCATATGCGTTCCTCTTTTAGTGGTCGGTCAACATCCGTGGTACCCACTGTGAACCAAACCTTCCGATATTGCAGTTTCGTAAGAACGGACCTTTTGAATTGTTCCAATTAACACATCAAAGTCTTTCACTAGATGAACTGTATGCTTCGAACAACTGGTTCATCTGTACTGCTGCATCAAGTTTGGCGATGGTTTTTTTCTGTTTGCAACAAATATGCGCTTGACCCGGCCGCCGAAGATCTGTCGTGAACTGACGGTCCTTTCCGAAACATTCGTGCCAGTCTGTCACTGTTGTCTTCGACACCAATTTGTTTACCGTAAACGCTGCCTGCATTCTTCGATGAATGTCCACTGGTCGACATCCTTCAAATGAAAAGAAACCTGAATCACACCGACTCTTTGAGCTTCTTTGGACGGATTTTGGATCAACCAGGGCTATTTTCTCAACGGTCGAGAAACAGAACCTATGCATCATGGGACGATAAGCACGTGCTCTTTTATTCATTGGTCAGTACTTATCACATGACTATGACATGATCATGTTCAACGTACGCAATTACGCGCGGGTGCGGCACGAAACGATTTCAAATGAACGCCCCTTATAGTACTGCTGTATGCATCACAAACACGGAGAAAGGCTAAAATAATCAGTAATAAACTATAAACAAACCTTGTTTCATTGGTGCCTGCACAAAATAGAACTGAAATGGTATGATATAATGACCAATATGGAGCGAACTGTTTTAACCATTCTCCTGATGCCGAATGCAGAGTGCGGGAAAAATACACCTGGGAGTCATGGTCCTGATGGGTCCTCTCCCAGACTAAAGATATATAGGGCTTCTGGCGATCAGCGGCCTCCTATTGTGCTTGCTGTACAGTGAGAAATAAATAATGGAATTTCAGTTAAGCTGTAAAAATAAGAGTTAATCAACGAGAAGTGGAATTGTTAAGCCTTAACAAATGACAAAAAGGGACGTTGTAGTTAGAGCATTCATCACTACGCAAACAGACACTGACACGACTGCATAAAAAATACGCAAACGTTGCTTAGCTGATGTTAACGCGTTATCCATAAGTTGTGTAACCCGCCTCTCGTGTGCAGAGCAAGTAACTGTCTTGAAAGGGACTTATAACCACACTGCTTTACCGTAGCTCTCTACTGTGTTGCCATGGATACTTGACAATGTTGGCTTACTGACTAAATCGATGGCATTCATACAGCCGAGGGGGTGAAAGAAAAGATGATAGTGATGCCTGCATAATGCTTCCTAATTGCATGATACAAAGTGTTATGGATATAGCAGATGCTCAGCTAATGGCGCGCTTCGTCCCGTAACAGGGCTGTAGGTATATGAAGTGTCATAGCCTGTATAGGCCTGAGTGCACGGAAGTATAAGTGGCCATATACCCCCTTCAGTCTCGGAACGACGGCAGCGAGCATCTAACCTTTGTCCGGCTGCGTTCATGCCATTGTCAGCGCAATGTTCTAACCATTACACCAACGCGTTCGCTGCATAGGAGGTTTACAGTGTTAAACTCTGTACAATCTTCTTGGGAGCCTAGGCGACGCAGGACTGTTGTTATCAGTCGACCGATATTTATCCATTATAGTAATTCACGAACAACCTCATAAGACGTGAGTGTTGAACTAGGACCATTCCAGTATTGTATAAAACGGAGCCACTTGTCATCATTCTTCTGTCAAAATTTCGACTATTACTACAGCAGTATATGTTCTTGGATATTTATATTAATAATATGCCCCTGCATCGGGTGGCTGGCTGTTTGAGTCATCAATATGCATTCATTATTGCAAACAATTAGTTAGTTAGTTAGTCGAGGTTCCAACTTCACGGCAACGGGTCGTCCCCATTAGTGCTCCGTTCCTGTGCCAGTGAATATCACACAAAATGCTCCTCACTGTCCAATGTGAAAAGTGGAACAGACAGGCAGTCTCGGCAATCCAACAGCCTGCACAGCGTACCACTGTGGCATAATGCCGCCGCCAGAATGCCAACACAAAAAGTCCTCCACGAAAACCACAGTTTCATCGTCGATGGAATCGGCAGTCACCAGAAAGACCATCATTGACCCGGGTTTTCTCACATGGCTCTGTTCTATCCGCAGGGCGACCGCCGAAAAGTGTCGCATTAAGCACGAACATCCGTAGCTCCAGCTGCCGACCTCCCAGAGTCCCTGAAAAATGCACTCGTGAACCGAAAAGGGCAAATCATCAATTCAGCAACAGCCGGTAGCCATTGTTCCGAACATGCAGGTCACTGTACAAACAAAAGCGGACATGTAAAAGCATTCCACGTGAATATCACAGCTCACAGAGTCGCGCCACGCACTCGCTCAATAGCAGGGCGACGGAACCATACAAACAAGTATTTTAAAAAATGCAAACAATTATCATGTTCCTAGTTAAGGCAGTATTAGAATTACTCCTGCCACATGCCTTGCACAGCGGCTTTCTCTCGTTAAAACTTCTGGACTAACTCCCCCACTGCCATTAGTATTGGTGTCATTATGGCCGTACCGTGCTATGATACAGAGAGGTGGCTGCAGCAGGCGGCACCCTAAGGGGGCGGCATAAGCAGCGAAGCGGAATTTCGAAGACTTGCATCATTAAGGGCGGCAATTCGAAGACTTTCATCATACTGAGAAAATCTACTGCATGACCCTGGTTGTCATGATACGTCCGTCGCGTCGTGCGTATTTGTCATCTACCCCTTTAATTATATATGCTTGTTTGTATATAGCGACTTTTGCCGACACACAATAGTTTATCTGCAACAGTTTGAACATTTCTGTATATCAAGGGTGTTTGCACTTTCCTTGATATGCTTCCCGGACCTAGTTATCTCTTCTTTACGTTTCAACAAAGCTATTTGAACGCCTGTGTAATAAATGGTTTAGACAAGACGTAAGCACTAACTGTGTTAATTCTAGTTTATATTCTGGTCGACAGTCTCTTCTAAACTAGTATTAATAAAAATGTTACATTATTTCCAGTTGTAAATCTGTGGGCTTTGCAGTGAAGAATTCGCTACTGGAAATGATTGAAATTCCAGCAGGAGGAAATGAAAGACTATTATCCCTGCGCTTGGCAACCTCTTGTGGGTTTGCCAACATTATTACTGCATACGCACCGACACTCGATTCCTCTGATGATGTGAAGGATTCGTTCTATAAGGAGTTAGACTCCGTGATCAAGGCAGTTCCAAAATCTGACTACATTTATATGCTCGGTGATTTCAATGCTCTTGTGGGCAAGGACTCGAGTTCATGGCCAGTGTTTCTTGGAAAATACAACATCGGTCGCATAAATGAAAATGGGCAAAGGCTGCTGGAGCATTGCACCAGTAATGACCTATGTATTACAAACTCCTGTTTTAAAACAAAAGAGATGCATAAGGTCACATGGAAACATCCAAGATCCGGCCATTGGCACCAGCTGGACTTCATCATCACACGGAGACAACATCTGAACCATTGACTCGAAGTTACAGTGCTGACTGTGATACGGATCATTCTTTGGTTGGTGCAAGGGTTAGACTGAGACCAAAGAGAATCTACACAGCTAAACACAAATCTAGCCCCAGGATTAATATTATTAACACTCATGATCCTGAAAAATGCTTTCAGTTTCAACAGCAACTTGAAGACGCTTTCACTGATACACCAGAAAATTGTACAGTAAATGAAAAGTGGGGTCAACTTAAGGAAACTCTTTATAAAACTGCCGTAGGGGTTTACGGCACTGTGGATCATAAGAGGCAGGACTGGTCTGCTGCAAACAGCGAGACTCTGCAGCCCTTGATTGATAAGAAGAAGAAAGCTCTCTTAAGAAACAAGGAAAGACCAACGCGTAACACTCTGAGTGAGCTAAGGCAAGCTAGGAAGGATGTGCAAAAGGCTGCCAGGCAGTGTGCGAATGATTATTGGATCAAGTTATGTGAGTCCATTTAAATTGCAAGTGATAAGGGAAACATAAGAAGCATGTATGAAGGAATAAAGAAAGCCTGTGGTCCAGTGATCAAAAGAAGTGCACCATTGAAAACCTTGACTGGAGAAATCATCACTGATAAGAAAAAGCAGATGGACAGATGGGTAGAGCACTATTTGGAGCTTTACTCAAGTGAGACCAAACTAGCGGATGATGCCCTCAACGCCATAGAGGCTCTACCAACTCTTGACCACCTGGACACACTTCCCACCATAACAGAAGTTAAGTGTGCTATAAATGAACTTGCATCTGGCAAGGCTCCAGGTAAGGATGGGATTCCAATAGTGGTTATCAGGAGTGGGCAAGACACACTCACTCTACAGATCCACCAGCTAATAGAGCTATGCTGGCGAGAAGGACAAGTCCCACAGGATTTCAAAGATTCAAGCATCATAACACTGTACAAGAACAAGGGCGATCGGAGCGACTGCAACAACTATAGGGGTATCTCACTTCTGTGTATTGTTGGAAACGTATTTGCCAGAATTGTTCTGCGCAGACTTCAAGTCCTAGGAGATTAAGTCTACCCCGAATCACAGTGTGGCTTTCGACAGAATCGGTCTACCATTGATATGATATTCTCATTGCGACAAATACAAGAAAAATGCCGTGAACAGAATCAACCACTGTTTATTGCCTTCATCGACCTCACAAAGGCATTTGATTTGGTCAGTCGTGAGGGTCTGTTCAAGGCACTAAAGAAGATTGGCTGCTCACCAACTCTTCTGTCTATTGTGGAATCGTTTCACACAGGCATGAAGGGTATAATCAAGTTTGATGGTGCAACTTCATGAAGAGTTTGAAATCAAGAGTGAGTTAAGCAAGGTTGTGTACTAGCTCCTCACCCTCTTTGGAATATACTTTTCACTTCTAGCTGAAATATGCCTTTCGTGATCAGGATGGTGGTATATACATCACTCCCGCTCAGATGGCGGGCCTCTACAATGCTCAGAGATTGAAGGCCAAAGACCAAAATTAGGAGGGTACTGATCTAGAGAGTTGCTTTTTGCAGATGATGCTGCAGTACGACCCACTCTGAGGAAGAATTACAACTGTCTACTATCTGCATTCTCCAATGCTTGTTCTGAATTTGTTTAACAATTAGCAAAAAGAAGACACAGATTATGTCAGCAAGGTGCACATGGGGTACCATCAATCTTTATTGACGACGCCGAACTAGAGATGGTAGACCATTTTACATATCTAGGATCAGAGGTAAATAGCAAATTATCCCTAGATCAGGAAATCAACATCCGGATTGTGTAAGGCAAGGCAACAACAATGAACAGGTTAGAAGAAAAGAGTTGGGAGAACAGGAAGCTTACTGCCAAAACAAAAGTCCTTGTCTATCAAGCCTGTTGTCCTTCTTAGTTCTCTTCTTTATGGGCAGTGAAGCCTGGACAACTTACTCACATCCAAGAGAACGTTTTATTTAACATCTTCATACTGCTGTGTTCTGCGAAGAATTACTTATTATTAAGTGGCAAGACAAAATCACAAATACTTAAGTGATTGAAAGATGCCAGCTTTGTGTGACGGTTTATTCCATGCTCAGTCTTCGTAGACTTAGATGGATAGGACATGTTAGGAGGATGGATGATGGTAGAATACCAAAGGACATCTTCTTTGGTGAATTACAGATGGGTAGAGATCTCAGGGTCAGCCTCTACTACGATACAAAGATGTGTGTAAGCGGGACCATGATTGATACAGGCATTGATAATGCACATTGGGAGCAAGTCGCCGCTGAACGTGTTGCATGGAGGGGCAAACATCAGAAATGGAATAAAGACAAAGGAGAAAATTATTGCAGATAAGTCACACACCGAGCGTGTGAGACGTAAAGATGGTGCATGATGGTGGAAATGACCACGTGTTCACATGCTACCCACTGTGAGCACGGACATTTACAGCGCAAATTGGCCTTATCAGTCACATTCGCTACCGCCTAGGTAAAAGTTATTATGCCTTTTAAAGCACAAACTATCGTCTGTCAAGACGGCAAGTGCCAATGATGATTTCCAGTTGACTGTAAATCTGCCTACCACTTTCTTTTTTCATAGTTATATGTTTCACCTGCATCTTCTAGCGTGAATGTCGTTATGATATATTATAATTATTTAGCTGTTTTGTTAGTTTCTAGTTTTCTTTTCTTCCTCTTTAAAATGTAATGTTTAGGAGTTTTCTCTCCAGTATACTCTGAACTTTTAGTTTTCATTTGATGAATTTTGTTCTTGCATTTGCAGCATGATATAGTTCTTGTGAAGTGATTGTGCTTGTGTAGTTTACTATCAGTCGGTCACGTCGTTGTTCAATGTTTGTAGTGTTTTACATAATTTGGAGACATTAGACTTAGATCATCCATCCATCATGTGCCATGCCGATAATCGTGGGCGGTCATGTTTTGCTACCTAACTCAATCACCAGAGTCTTGGATCAGCTCCATGTTCTTGTCTCGACCATGCTACGTGGCCAAGCAATCCAGGTATTTACTTCTCGGTCTTCTCCTTGTTTGCCTTCCTTCGATCTTGCCAGTGTCACCAAGTTCTCCAATTCAATTCTTTTCATAACATGCCCAAAAATGTTTACTGTCTAAGTCTAATGTTTCTAATCAGTTTGCGATCTTCATTTGTTTCTGAAGGACTTGTTCATTGTTCTTTCTGTCTGTCCATGGTATTCTTTGCTATTTTCCTCAGAAACCACATTTCCACAGCCATCAGCTGTTTTTCAGCTTGACTGCTTCATTGTCCACGCTTCAACATTCATACAAAAGTACAGGTTCTATGTAGCACTTCAACACTTCTTTTCTCGTTTCAATTGATATCATTTTATTGGTCAATATGTTTTTCTTTTTGCAAAAGGCTACATTCGCAATGGCAATTCTTGTTCTTATCTCTTCAAGGCATCTCCAATCAGATGTTATGACTGTTCCGAGATAACTGTACCGATTCACTTGCTTAAGAATATGCTCATTTACTCGTATATCGCATTGTGGTATTTCCTTCTTCCCAGTGACGACCATAATCTGTGTCTTCTTACAGTTTAATTCTAACCTAGTTGTTCATTGTGTGCTACAACCGCATCTACTAAATGTTGCAGGTCCTGTTCATTGTCTGCAATCAAGACTGTATCATCTGCATATCTAATGTTATTGATTGATCGTCCCCAAATATTGATTCCTTCCATGTCTTCTATATTTCTGAAAATATTTTAACGGTCTCATCTCATCATGTTCCTCTTGTACCTTGCGGTGTCGAGGTGAAGTATAAACATCGTGAGAGTGCCCGATTATGGGCTTCATATATCGAATTCTTCCATGACTCTGCTATTCCCTCCGTCCACGTTTACGTGGTCGGCCTCTTCCTCTGTTTCCATCTGGTCCTGTACTATCATTGCTTGTTGTGGTATAGCTGTTGCTGGTACCTACTTGCATAGCAAACCATTTGACTGTGCTTTCTAATAAAATCTAGTGCATGCTTTAACCCCCACTTTAGTCCTGATTCTTCATTTCTGACTATCTCTTCTTGATAAGATTGAGTATTCTTCTCAGGAACCTCATTTCTGTTGTTGTGATTTTTCTTTTCTCTTTTTCTGTCATTGTCCAGGTTTGGCATTGGAAGCATAGAGTTGGTAGGAAGATTGTGTTGTAAAGTGCTTTCTTCGTAGTTATTGATACATGTTTGTGCTTAGTATTGGTGCCATTTGTCCAATGAGTTGATTTGCCTATATTGCACCTATTTTCGATCTTCGTCTTCTGATCTGCCATTTGATGATATTATACTTCCTAGGTACTTGAAACTCATTACTTGTTTCAAGGGATGTTCGTTTAGGTGAATTGTTTTTTTTACTTTGTTTAGTTATAGTCATTACCTTGTGCTAATTTTCATCTTATGTTCCCTACACATTATGTTTAGAGTATTCATGTGGTCTTGTAATTCAGCTTCTGATTTTGCTAGTAGTGCTTGGTCGTCCGCAAACAGGTGTTCTCTAATGGTTAGATTTGCAGATGGTTCTTCTCCTGTGTTCTCGTCATACGGTATTCTTGCTTTCTCTGCTTGGCTGGTTTCTTTACATATGTTGACTCTATTTGTTCTGAACAAGAGAGCGGACAGGACACAACCTTGTCGTACTCCAGATCTTATGGTGAAGGGTTCTGAGTGTCCTACAGTTGCTCTCACTATGCATTAACTGTTGTTGTATAAACTTCTACATAGGTTTGTTAGATGTGTACTCACTCCATATTGTTTAAGGATTTCCCACAGCTTGTTTCTATCTACTATATCGAATGTTTTTTTCTTGGTCGACAAAGGCTAAGTAGAGTGTTTCATTGAATTCGATTGATTTTTCTATAAGTTGTCTAAGAGCAAAAATGGCATCCTTTGTTTCTCCTAAATCCAAGTTGTGTTTCGCTCAGCTGGGGTTCTAAAGTAGTTCGTAATCTTTTTTCAAGAATTTTGCAAAATATGTTCCAAGTATGACTCAACAGTGAAATACCTCTGTATTGTGTGCAGTCTCTTTTGTTGCCTTTGTTTTCCAAATTGGGATAATTATGGCGTTTCCCCAGTCTCGTGGTGTCTGTTGTTCTACCCAAACATGGTTGAATAGTCTATGTAGCCAAGCTGTTCCTACTTCTCTTGCTGCTTTAATTACTTCATTTGGTATTTCATCCTGTCCTCTTGATTTGTTCAATGGGGCTAATCTGATGGCTTCTATAATTTCTTCTATTAGTATGTCAGGTTCTAGTTCTTCTGTGACATCTGTGTAGGTCTCTTGAATTCCTGTGACATCTGATGGGATGTTGAGAAGTTGTTCGAAATACTGCTTCCATCTTATTAGGATCTGTTTTTGTTCACTTATTGGTTCTCTATATTCGCTGTTAATTATTTCAGTTGGGTCAAAGGGTTCTCCTCTGGTTCGCATTGCATTTATCTTTTTGTAGAAGTTTCTAGTTGCCTCCTTGTAGATTTTATTTAGGGTTTCTCCATACTCTTCCCAGTCTTTTTGTTTTTCCCTCTTTACTATTCTACTCACATGTCTTCTCGCTATTCTATATTCTATGTAATCACATTCCTGTTATGCTCTTCAACCACTTTTTATATTTTTCCTTTTTGTCTTTTACAGCTTTCTTTACTTCTGCGTTCCACCAACATGTTATTTTCTGTATCCGTGTTTTGCGTTGGGTGGTTCCACATGCTATTTTTGCAGTATTTAAAATGCTTGATTTGAACATCTCCTATTCTTCTTCCACTGTTTTTCTTTCTATAGGTAATTTTACAAAGAGTTCAGTTAGTTCTTTCTCATAATTTTCCCTCACTGCCTCGTCTTTAAGGTTTTTAAGTTTACTGATTCGCATGGCATGTGTTTTCCTGCTCTTTGTTTTCTTCTTCGGGTGGTTCATATTGTGGCAACGACTGCTTTATGATCTGTGTTTAAACTGAAATTGGGCACTGCCCTTGCATTTAATATATTTCTCTTTCTGTTATTTCTTGTTAATATAAAATCATTTTGGCTTTTAGTTTCTAGATCGTTCCATTTATACCAGGTGTATTATTGTGAATCTTTATGTTTATAGAATGTGTTTGTTATATAGAGGTCGTGTTGGCTGCAAAGCTCTATCAGTCTACTTCCGTTATCATTCCTTTCATTATGCTGATATCCAAATGCTCCCAGATGTTTTTCTATGCCCACTCTGTTATGTCCTAGTCTTGAATTGAAGTCTCCCATAACTATGATGTTGTCTTGTTTATCTATTTTATTTAGCACGTCATGTATGTCTTCGTAGAAGTCCTCGCATTCTTACTCATTATTGTTTGCATTACATGGTGCGTATATTTGTACATATGTTGTAGTTGTTTGTTCTTCTATTCTCACTGTTATGATTCTTTCTGATATATATTTTATTTATAGTATTCCTCTTGCTAGCGGTGGTTCGATGACTATTCCCACACCGTGTCTTGCCCTTTCTTGCTGTTCTACTCCAGAGTAAACAAACGTGTAACTGTGGTGGAGCTCCTTGCATCCTTTCCCCTTTGTTCTGGTGTCTGCTATTCCCATCAGTCAAATGTTCCCCTCTTCCATTGTTTCTATAAGCTCTTCTTCTTTACTATTGAAACCACAGACGTTCATTGTGCCTATTTTTTGAGTCGCTGATCTGTCTCGTAGTCCATTAACTTTTTTTTTCGCATATCCTTTACAGGATATCGCTGTCAACAGCAGCATCTTTCAGCTGTCTGTTGATTTCTTGGCAAGATTACGCTCAGTAGTTTGCCATTGCTTTCTGAGCGGCCGGCTTAGTTATCCCGCAAGTCACCAGCGCCTCCAGCTCTCGCCCGCTACGAGACTCTGCCTGATAAATGGGATTACGGAAAACTACAAGGAGTCCATCCCCTATGGCGAGCCGTAGCCCCGTTAGCCCATGACCTCGCGGTCATGGTTGCGCGTTCTGCACCGCGTGGAGGTGGGGGTTGACTTGTGTAGTCTGGAGGTGATTGGCAGGCTACTAATTTTCGCTCTTCACCCCTCCTGGGAGAGGCTAGCCGATCCTAACCCTGCTGGCTGTAGGGCCAGGCGCATTCCACACCTTGCAAACCCATTTTAACGGTACAGGGAAAAAAGATCTGGAGACATTACACATCCCTGTCTCACACATCTTTTAATAGGCTGGTATTGACCTATTTCATTATCAATTCTGATGGCAGCTTGTTGTTTCCAATATATGCTTTTTATGTCTGAGGTCTTTTCCATCAATTTGTAGATCTTCAAGCATCCTTATTATGTCGACATGTCTCACTTTATCGAAAGCCTTTGTGTTGTCCATAAAGCAAAAACTTATATCTTTGTTTACCTCTATAGCATGTTCAATTACTGTTCTCAGTACACACACCATTTACTGTACCCCTGCCTTCTACAAACCTACATTGTTCTCCTATTTCGGGTTGTATTTTCTTCCTAACTCTTTGTATGATAATTCTCAACAAAATCTTCGTGATGTGGCTCATTATATTAATTGTTCGATGTTGATTACATTCCAAGGCTCCCGATTTCGTCGGGATTGCAATAAATATAGAATTACACAATTCGGGGGATATATCTCCAGTATCATATATTGCGTTCATCATTCTTGTGACTTAGTCTATTCCATATTCTTCTAAGGCAGTGGTTCTCAACCGGTGGGGAATTACCCCACCCCCCCCACCCCCGGGGAAATTTTAGGGTTTCCGAATTACGATTATTTCAAGATCGCATTAATACAAGAACCAGTTACTTGATATTGTTTTTCCCTCTACATTTTACAGTTCTGTACTTCTCGCCCTAATGAAATTCGTTTTATAACGTAAGTAGACCCGCAAATAACGTTTTATGTAGATGTCTAGACTTGTTCTAGTATGTTTTATTAAATTTAGCTTCCAATTTTTTGAATACCGTGTAAGGGTGGGGGTGGGGGTGTTGTAGGGAGTAAATTCGAAAAAGGTGGGGGGGGGGTGGTGACGTTCTGGACATATGGGAAAGAGGGACATGGACCACAAAAAAGTTGAGAACCACTGTTCTAAGGCATCGATCATTTCTATTGTGATGTTATCTGTACCCTGTTGCTTGCCAGTTTTCATAAGGTTAAGAGCATTCTGAACTTCCGTCGTCAAAATTGATGGTCCTTCATTATTATTCCAATGATCATACTGTTCTTCTTTTATATCATCATAAAGGTCTTTCACATAATCTGACCACGAATGTAAAATCTGATCTTTTTCTATTATGACTCTTCCATCTTTTGTCTTTAGGCAGCCTGCTGATGTACGTGTTCTTTGATTAGAAAGCTACTGAATTCTTTTGTGCATTATGATTTTGCCATCTTTGGTTATTAGGCAACCCGTTGATGTCTGTGTTCTTTTGTTAGTGATGCCATTAATTCTTTTGTGCATTAATTTTGTATTCCGGGTATTGTGTTGATTTTCAGTTTCCTTGCAATTTTCCTCAAGCCATGTTTCTTTTGCCTCTTTGCATAGCTTCCTAATT
Source organism: Cepaea nemoralis (assembly GCA_014155875.1). Lineage (NCBI taxonomy): Eukaryota > Metazoa > Mollusca > Gastropoda > Stylommatophora > Helicidae > Cepaea > Cepaea nemoralis. The sequence goes on from JACEFZ010009066.1 coordinate 92,433, forward strand.
TTCCTGTGAATCTCTTCAAATTTTTCCTTGTTACTATTTCTTCTTATTTCCGTGAGTTTTAAGATGTCTTCCGTCATCCACTTCTTGCATCCCATTATCTTTATGTTTGGGATGGTTGTTTCTGCAGCTTGGTTGGCTGATTTCTTTAATATTTCCCATTGGAAAACTGAGTGAAGAGTAGACAAGACCGTGATTATATAGAACAGACTTAGAATAGCAAGAAGATATGCAAATAGAATAGTATAGAGAAAAAATCTAAAGGACTAGGAGGATATAACAGAGCAACAATTATATGGCAGATGCAAGCGAAGTCCTGGTTGTATTTTTCATATGTTTAATTTGACTGAATACATGGTATAATATAAAACAGCATACAAGAGGTTTTCTGTTATTACAATAGATGTTGTCAATTCAAGGTCCAGATAGTAACTAACATCTCTAACCCCCGCGTCACGGCTTGAGCGTCCCTAGTTACGTTTATACGGGATGCTCAACCCTGCCTAGTCTTTGCACATCACCTCCTAACCCACTAACAGAGATGGTGCTCTGTTACATTCCTCCCTATCTTTAAGAAGACTTTTCCTGAAAAGTCTTAATCCCTAACCTACTTATTCTACTTATTTTTTCCCTCACTAAAACCTTAACCCCAATATTATTTCTCCAACCCATCTTAAACTAACCCCCTCTTAACCAATGAACTTTATTTCTACTCCTTCGAGTCCAGTTCTCCACTTATCTCTTATAGCTAACCGCTATGTTCTGTTATAGATCTTCGTGAAGTGATACTTCTTCTTCGTTTCCGTATATGAGCCTACAAGGTTTCATTAAAAAAAAACAGTTCATAAAGATATTTCATTTCATATATACATATGTTCATCAAAATCGTTGGTATATAATTTGAAACTTATCATGCGTATGTAACTTCTCATTTTCTCTCCACATCAACAAAACAACACAGGATAGACAGAAAAGATGGGGTGCGCACCCAGTTATAAAGATATAAAGAAGTAGTCAGAAAGCAATCACATTTACCTCCCTTGCAAACACAAAAACTTTATAAATAAAGTTTTTTTAAAAACGCATCTTATAATTCATGAACATATGTTTCTGTTTGTTATAAATTAAGTCGATCCAAAATTTCTTCCCTATATACTCAATATTAATATTTGTGTTGCTAATCACACCCATTAATGACTATATTTCACATGGCTTGATTGAACCATAAAACCATAATAATATTGACAATGTTCATTTCTTATGAACATACTTTAAACCAATTAACGCTGTTTATCACAGCTCCTATATTTACCCCCTCACATCCCATTATAAGCATCCTTGTTCATGGGCATATCTAACTTTGTACTAAACCATATGTACTGCTATCTACAGCCCCATTAATATCCACTCTAAATTAACTAGCTCCTTATATTTCCCTTGATGCTGACTAACACAGCCTCTTTTTATACCACCTATAGACGTTAGTCACGTTAACTTCTTCTTCCTTCATTCAACATGGCATCTATATTCAATTAATGCTGACTTAATGCAGCTCCTATTTCAACTCCCCAGAACCATATATTTCTACTAACTTTTATTTGTGTAGGATCCATTATAAAACCCCGTCATCCAAGCATGGCATGTATTTCCAAACTTCATAGCCATCATGTAATTAACCTCCCTATCCCAAAACATTAACGCTGATTGGCGCAGCAGCCTTCTTACTAGCACAAGGCCAAAGTCTAGAGTCGTTTGTTAACTATTTTCTGAACGAAGGGCTTTAAATAAGGCCCCGTCTTATTACTCTTTATTCTAAACAAAACAATAAGTGCTTGTGAACAAAATTTTAACAATTTTCAACTTATTTGTAAACAAGGGTAAATGCTATTCAATACACAAGACAATTCAACTAAAATCACAATTCATGAGCCAACTAAAACGAAGTCAAAACAGGATATCGTACCCCCCAACGTTTTGAAGATAATTTTCATTCCCCTCATTAAATAAAGGTAATCAACCAATTCAAAGAAAGACATTATTCAAAATAATATGACATACATGATGAAACAAAAGAAACCATTTTTAAATATATCCTATCCATTATTAGTCGCTTTTTTGGACTAATAATAAATTATTTATCTATTAAGAAAACTCAACAAGTCAAATCTCAAAATCGAATGGCAATAAAAAATACATCTTCAAGACCACACGAGAATTGACATCCATATTACTTAACTTATTACCAAAATATACAACATCATATTTACTCATCAAGACAACTCACAACAACTATTAGTCAGGCTATTTGCCAATCTGTTTCTATAATTCATCTGTAATTCACAGCTACCGTATTTCATCAATTACCAATTTCCTCTTTAAACCACAAAATTTTCATCCTGCTATCTGCAGCATATTCTATCAATCTATTTACCATATCTCCATTTCTTCAGTAATTCTAGATTTTTCTGTATAAGTGCCATCTCCACATCAATGTCTTCATCTTCCCGTAAAGAAACATTTTCCTTCATGCTACTATCTCTATTAGATTCTGAATTTTCATCCATTCCTTCTTCTTCATCTGTATGTCTGTTGCTAGCAGCCGCTAATTTTTTTCTTTCTATATCTAATCTAATCTGTCTATCATAGTTTCTTAACGATCTTTCAAGTAGTGGCATATCTTCGTCGCTTGATGAATTTTCTCTAATTCTCCTCTGTCTTTTAACTTCTCTATTTCTCTGTCTCTCTATTCTCCTTTTCACTGCTTGTCTGGTATTTTTAAATGGAGCGGTTACCTCTTCCTCCATAGATTCAACACTATCATAACCATCATACGTATTCCTTTCTTCCTTCATCAAAGTTTTCGGTATTGTTTCTGCCTGTTCATAAGTATCATCGTAAACTGGTGTTGTTATTAATTGACTTTGTACCGGATCTTTTCCAAAATCTGGGGGTATTGTATATTTAACTCTTCTGACGAGTTGTCCATCTGAGTATAACCCGTCTGAATAATAATAATTATTATTGTTATTGTCTCTCTTATCTTCATTATCTCTTCTTAAATGTTCCACGTGTGCCCGTGCCACATGTCCTGTGATTTGGTTCTTTATACTGTATGATACAGTACCTAACGTTTCTAAAATATAATAACCTGGAATCCAATGAGCATCAAATTTGGAGTTTCTTCTATGCTTCTTATAGTAAACTCTATCACCTACTTTAAATTCCTGTAGTTGTGTATTTTTGTTTGCGTACTTTTTCTGTCTTTCTCTGGCTTTAATTATATTGTTTCTTAACCTTACATGCGCTTTGTGCATTTCTTGTATAATAACTTCCTGAAAATCCTCCCCCATATATTTACGTCTTGGTTTTAACAGATTGTCAATTGGGAGTATAGGCTCTCTTCCGTGTAATAAGTAAAATGGTGAAAAACCTGTCCCCTCATTTTGATTTGTGCGTATCGCGCTTAATGCAGATCCTAAGAAAAGGTCCCAATCTTTTTCATGTTCCTCCACAATTTTTGCTATTATGTTATACAATGTCCGATGTTGTCTCTCATTCTTCGCATTTGAAGAAGGTCTATAATATGAAGTCTTTATATGGACTATATTCAAATCCTGTAATAACTTCTCGAACTTCTTGTTCACAAACTCCTAACCATTATCTGTGAGTACGATCTGTGGGCAACTAAATCTTGGTATGTACTCCTGTAGAAAAACCACCGCAAATCATCTGTTGTGGTAACGTTTTTGCTGTAGCAACGCAAAGCAACTTGAGAAAAGGCGTTCAACAAAAGTCCTCCGCTGTGCCGTATATTTTCGTAATACTTCACGCTGTGTCTGCAACAACCAAGTCCAAAATCCTGGTCACGGCACCAAATCTACTCCTTTAACAGAGCAACAGTTATATGGCAGATGCAAGCGAAGTCCTGGTTGTATTTTTTATATGTTTAATTTGACTGAATACATCGTATAATATAAAACAGCATACAAGAGGTTTTCTGTTATTACAATAGATGTTGTCAATTCAAGGTCCAGATAGTAACTAACATCTCTAACCCCGGCTTGAGCGTCCCTAGTTACGTTTATACGGGATGCTCAACCGTGCCTAGTCTTTGCACATCACCTCCTAACCCACTAACAGAGATGGTGCTCTGTTACAAGGAATATGGAGAAACCGTAAATAAAAATTACAAGGAGGGAACTAGAAACTTGGTTGCTAGCCGTAGCTTGGGGTGATTTCTATTTTTCTTTTTATTAGTACATGGTGCATTGGTTTTACAGCCTGCGATGCAGATTTTGTCCTAGCCCCAAGCACCCATTGAAGCAGGCAGGATGTGGCGGATCAGCACCCAACTGACCGGGGGCTACCCAGCTTGGCGGTAGCTGATCAGTGACACCTGTAGGTGTCTCCCACCGTCAGAGGCAACGCGTGGCGCCCCATGTCTACGCCAATTGACAGGGACTTATAACCCGTAACAGTTGCCTCTCGCTTTGATTCCGAGACCGGTTAAGACCAGGGATGGAGTTATTGCCTCTCCATAGCACAAAGCCTGGGCTAAAATATAGAGATCATGTGTTGCCCATGCAGCATGATCCCTCTCTCGGCCTGCCTAGTTCACTCCAGAGGAAAGGTAACACCCCTACATCTGGAACAAGACAAGCTGAAGCTGCCTGATCAGCAAAGCAATGCTGTAACTGTCCGCCTGTCGGAGCTTCGATCCTAGACCAGCTGCAAACCAAGGCTTAGGGCCTGGTCTGCCCTGCCATGACATTTTGTCTTTAGGTTGCATTTCCTCGCACCAGGGTAAGGCTTTACCCTCCCAGTTGCGCTCTTCCGCTCGAAGCCGTTGGCACAATGTGGGGTGTCGGGTTTGATAAGCGCCGCCCAACGTTCCGCGCTAACAGAAAGCAGGTAGTACCGTCTACTGTCATACGGTAGCTCAGTCATATCTCACTAAGACCTGACACAATGCGGGTTTAATAGCACATGGAAAAATACAGCTAACCAATTTGAAACAAATCCCGTGGAAATCACAGTTGTGTTATTATACCTTTGGTGGATGTTTAGCATCGACACAAAATTGGCACGTTTTGTTTGTTGGCATTAAAAATGAAGAAATTACAGATACCACATTATGGAGTTCAGTTGAGTAATGTCTTAAGTATCTGTTTATGCCGGCATTCGAGTAATAACTTTAACAACTCATGATGTTTTATTTTAAGACAGTTTTGTGTCAAATGTTGCGCCCAGGGATTGTTCATATCAAAAGAATAGTTGTTAAAGAGCTTACTGCTCAAATTATCAACAAACCAATAGTTGACTGCTGTAAACTGCGTTCGAATGCTGTTTGGTAATAGCAAAATAGCAGAATAAACTTAAAAGTGCGACTTTATTTCGCATGTGACCTAAACTGTGGTTTGCAAATATAATTTCAAAAGTTCACAGTTGGCAGGAGCGTATTTAACTAAACAAAGGGTTTATAGTTTACTAAGAATGATTACTGTTGGCCTTAAATAGAATTCATGTATACTATACAAAGAAACCATGAGTTTTCGCCTACTGGTGCCAATGTCAGAATAAGATCGTTCTTGAAAGATTGAAGGTAGAAAATAACATACAGCTAAGTAACGAGCAGTCGTATAGAACAGAGGATACGACAGTTGTTATGAAAATCTCTTTGTATTTCGTTTGTATACTGTTGAACTAGGTACTACATGTAAAGCTGACTGAGTTGATTGCAGCAATCGTCTAACATGACTGACTAAAATATTCCCAATTTAAGCAAACAATCGACCGATGAACAATACCAATAGTCGAGAGATTGTTTCCGATGAGGCTCTCTACTATTTTCTTTTTGTGAACGCATGGGGCCCTGGCCAGGCAATATGCATATTTGGAGTTTTAACAAACATTCTCAACATAATCGTTTTCGTCAAACAGGGCGTACAAGACACTGTAAACATAAGTCTATTAGGTCTGACCACGTCAGACTTGGGTTCCCAGATTACACTTCTCTATGCGAATATCAATGTGACTCCAATGTTCGTGGCTCTTGATCTTCCGTTTGTTGCTAGCGATATTATGTATGTTGTATGCATATGTCACATAATCTTCACCAGAGTCAGTGCGTGGATAACCGTCTACATAACCCTGGAGAGGTGTCTGTGTGTTACTCTGCCACTGAAAGTTAAAAATGTATTTACCACTGCGCGGACTGTCTTGTTTCTTGAACTTGTGTACATTATAGTAATAGCAAGCGTTTGTCCATGTTTCTATACCATACAATCTGCAACGGTATTTGACCCATTTAACAATAAGACTTTATTTGGAATACTATTTTTGGAGGACCATGAGATCATAGAAAATATTTCAGTGATAATAAATAATGCAACACCAACAATAGCGCTATGTCTCGTTGTTGTTTGCACCGCAATTCTGGTCTCAAACTTACGAAGAAAATCCAAATGGCGTCTTCAGGCTACATCTGCTTATAGCGCAGTAGCTATGTCTAACAAAGACAAGAAAGCTGTCAAAATGGTTGTGCTAATATCCGTTATTTTCATAATATGTTACGTCCCAAGTAATGTGTTTCTTGTGTATATGTTATTGCACCAGGACACACGAATCGATGGAATTCAGAAAAATCTGTTTTGTGCGGCCTTTTCAGTTTTATTTCAACTGGAATCCATAAATGCTGGAGTTAACATCTTTATATACTTCAGTATGAGTTCAAAATTTACAGCCACATTCATGGACATGTTTTGTGTCAAACAGAAGGCAGTAACCGATCTGTGCAAAAAAGGAAACAAGTATTAACTCGAATCTGTAAGGTCTTAGAATAAATCTTTACAATTCCTGATTGTCAAACCGTACTTTGGTAACTGGTGTACGTAAGATGGATCTGCAACAATTAGTACATACGGTTGTTGCACACAGTGAATAACTGGGATTAGAATTACATTGTAAAAAGACACAAATTATGGTCGTCACTAGGAAGAACAAAATACCACAAGACACAAATTATGGTCGTCACTAGGAAGAACAAAATACCACAATTTAATATCCAAGTAAATGAGAATATTCTTCCACAAGTGAATCGGTACAATTATCTCGGAACAGTCAAAATCCGATGTGAGATGCCTTGAAGAGATTAGAACAAGAATCGCCGTGGCAAAAGTAGCCTTTAGCAAGATGAAAAACATACTGACCAATAAAAAGATGTCAATTGAAAGAAGAAAAAGAGTGTTGAGGTGCTACATAGAGCCTGTTCTTTTCTATGGATGTGAAACTTGGACAATGAGCAGTCAAGCTGAAAAACATCCGATGGCTGCAGAAATGTGGTTTCTGAGAAAAATGCAAAGAATACCATGGACGTACAGAAAAACCAATGACCAAGTACTACAGGAGACAAATGAAAATCGTAAATTGATTACAGAAATTAGACGTAGACAGTCAAAATGTTTTGGACATTTTGTGAGAAGAAATAGATTGGAGAACTTAGTGACAACTGGCAAGCTCGAAGGGAACAGACCAAGGGGAAGACCGAGAGGTAAATACCTGGATGGTTTGGCCACATGGCATGGTCGAGACAGGAACACTGAGCTGATCCTCGACTCTGGTGACATGGCGAGTCATGACCGCCCACGCTTTCCGGCATGGCACATGATTGATTGATTGTACGCAAGATCTTATTCTTCATAATTATTATTATTTCGATCATACACTTTGTATTAAAACACTTGCCTCTGAAGGACATACTAATAACACGTACCTATCACAGTGCCTGGTGTCACACTGAACATACTCTTGAGTGCTGCAAGATTTGAATCAATACGGGTCCACTACATTAGCTATGATGAAAAACAATGAACTGACATCAGCAGGATGTCAAACTCCTCTTTGATTGGGCAATTTTCTAAGACTTGAGGAACCCTCTATCTTCGAACCAATATCAATGTGTCCCATTAGTGGCAACATCTGAGGACCACAATATGGTGATTAGCATTAACAACATTTGAGAAGAAAATAGCAACGCCAGATGGCTGGTTTGAAACTAAATGCGACCAGATGATTCCTGTTTTTCAGTCGAAGGCAAACGCTTATCCGGTCACAAAAATTTGCGTGCACATCTTCATGGCCGTCAGTACGCTAAGTAAGACGATGCAGAGGTCAGTTTCCCGTATCAGTGAACACTGAGATATGGAAACTGGTAAACAACATTCACGTCTAGAAAACTTCATCATCTATGTAAATAGGTCGTAAACAGCGTGGCCACACAGGATACAGAAAACAATCAAAGAGATCAGCAACGCATTTCATACAACGATATCAAGCCGGACTATGATGATAACCGCTGCCTCCAGAGCCCTCAAATGTTATAATCATATTAGTCTCCGTGAACATGCAATCGAGAGAGTGCACTCCGACTGGATAGACAGCATTCGGAAGTCGCTTTTCACATCATTCATCTGGATGTACGCACCAGAACATGCCGGAGTAAGAGGTATTGAACACGCGGGTTATCTGGCAAATAGTGTCCCAATACACATGGGCAGAAGTATGGCCATGGCTGGTACAGTCAGTGGAATACCTACACGCCTGGGGGATACTGATGGGACTTTGACACTATAGTATGTCCCGACAAAGAATGCCTTCATTCACGATCAATTATTTTGAAAACTGTCTGTTGCATCGTTATGAAATGTTTCCAGCTTTCTTATATTTACCCCCACCCAAGGAATATGTCTTTGATAGGTCCAAAAACAACTTAAATCATCGAAAGCGGCGACATTTCTTTGATGTTTTGCTGAAAAACTAGTGATTTCTCGCTAACAAATTTATGTTTACAGTAATGAAAGCCCCGCCAATTCAGATGACACACAAGGCGTATCCGGATTCGTATGGGAGTGGGTGCAATGAAAGAAGTAGCTTAAAATCGACAGGGTCGGCTGCATTGCACCGGGTTTTTATCCCATATGGCTCAGTTTCTTTCCGCAGCGCGGAAAGCGTCGCACAAAGCGCGAACTCCGTACCTCCAGCGACGACCCTCGGGAGTCTCCGAAAAATGCACTCGTGAAATGAAGGACGCGGCCCGGAATCGAACATACAACCTTCGGAGCCCGAGTCAGACGGCTTGACCACTTCACCACGGAGAATCCCGAGAGGGGTGCAATGTGTAATATTAGTAAAGACAGAGAATTTACAGAGGCATGGGGTAAATAATTTGTAAATTGACAGGAAAGTAGAAGGAATATATTTCTTACCTTATTTTTCATTTCCTTCTTGTTTCTTCAGCTGCTGGTTAATAATGTGTACACAAGTATTCGTGTTAGCTTTTTATATTGAGTTCGTGAAAGCTTCCAAATAGCTGTGCGTTAATGTGCGTATGGAGTGACCAGAAATGATACCGCAATTTAGTCATCATGTTTCCATTTTTAAGGATCTGTTCAGCTGTCTGTGTAGTTTGTTCACACGTACACATGGGTGACAGACCCGCTTTGAGTCTTCGTGAAAGATTGTCTACTCTGCTGTTTACCGTTCAGAGACGGAACATGATTACCTGTTTTGCACTATGAAAATAGTTGTCAGTGTCTCTGTAGTGGGCTTTCTTCTTAACGACCAAGATGTTGGTCCTCTTTTCATTGAAGTTTATAGATTGATTCGTATGCACGTGTGTTGTCCCCTAATTTGACAACGTGTTTGCTCTCACGTTTCTTGTTATGCCACAATATGTCAGTTTCCACCGCAATATTTACTCTTCTGTTGGTATTCATGCGTTAGTGTGTGTGTGTGTGGTGTGTTGTGTGTGTGTGTGTGTTGTGTGTGTGTGTGTGTGTGTGTGTTTTTCAATACAGTTGTTTGTCACCGCCTGAGGGCTTGCGGAATTGAAAATTCATCACTGATGGAATACAAACTGTTGCCATTGACATTATGCTGATGCTGTAATGTTTAGGGCCCTGCAATTCTTCTGAATATTTGTAGCAAAATATCCCAGTTGGTGTGCACGTGGATTAATGTCTGCGATCTGCTCAGACCTTAATCTGTAGTCGGACGATTCCAGTAGGTTGATGACTGCTCTCGGTTGCATAAAATTCAATCATCCTTTCTCCAATAATCCTCTTCCTCTTTCAACACATGGTCCTCACATTTTTCCAGCAACTTTTATCAATATTTAATAGCGCGGACTGGATTAGTATCCTGACGTCAGACAATTTGAATATAGTATTGTCAGCTGCCACTGTCCTTTAATTTTAGCCCACAAGGTTCTGTAGGGTTAAAATGAGAATGGTACGGCAGGAAGTCTCAAGCACCCATGACGATGCTCGTCTATCAACTTGTCGATTTGTTATTTCTTGCTTTTTGGCGTCTGTTTTACAAGGGACAACAATTCTAGCTAGAAATACGTTTCTGGAAATGGTATGCTTTCCATTCGGAGTCATATCTTTATTGCTCCCTTTGTGCTCGATGCTGTACGTATTTTGTCTTCTTGGGCAACAACATTGATATCATGCATTGTCCATAATTGGACACGACGGTCTATCTAGGGATAGAAGCACAGTATTCTCGAGCCAATCTCTAAATACATTACCATTCATCTTATTATGATAATCCCTATTGTCTGTATGCTTTGATACGAACGCGAGCCCAGCATTCTGTTGTAAGCCATTATGCGTATTACCAGCATGGGCCATGACCAAAAGTTGTTCTATACTACTGGGCACATATCGCTTTATCTGTCCATCCACTGATTGCCATACCTTGTCACTTGTGTGGTGCGCATTGATCCACATTTCATCCAAACACACTATGCCATAATTTTCTTTGCGCATTTCCCTTATTTCACGTAGGTATCTGCTTCTCATGGCTCCTAAATGCGGTTGCTCGCAAAGATTATTTCTACCGCCCTTATACTTTCAAATAGTGAAGATAATGTCCTTATAATTTTCCACAAAGTTGTTTTGGATAGCTCTATGTTATTGTTCTTTCTGAACCAAACCCTAAATTGTTTTTTTACAATCACTGTTTCTTTGGCATCCAGCATTTTTATAATGCTGGATAATCCTGGATATAAAATCCAACATTTTTATAATTTTAGGAGTCCGTGGCGAAGTGGTCAAGCCTTTTGACTCGAGCTCCAAAGGTCGTGGGTTCGATTCCGGGCCGCATCTTTCGGTTCACGAGTTAAATTTTTCGGAGACTTCTGTGGGTGTCGCTAGAGCTGCGGAGTTCGTGCTTTGTGCGATGCTTTCCGCGCTGCGGAAAGCGACCGAGCCATATGGGATAGAACCCGGTGCAATGAAGTCGGACCCTGTCGTATATCAAGCGACTTTTTAAAGCATTTTTATAATAGCTCGCTTTATGACATCTTTGTCAAAGCTGTCGACGAAATGACCGTTTACTCAAACCCAATGCATGCATTGTTCTTTTTTCGGAATTTGTAATAGTATAAAACAGTTTCCTGCGATCAGCTCCTTGACAAAAATATGTGTACAACTTCATAGCGATTCGTTTTGGAAGTGTATAATTTCGCATTCAATCCCATTGAAAAAATATTCACACATTTCAATGTTAGCGATAAGTGGTAAGATTTAAAAACAACAACAACATATTAATCATGTTTCATGAAATAACCAACATTTTGAGACACCTCTGAATGAACAGTCCTAGTTTTAAACAACGCGGGTAGTTGGCATAAGGCCAATCCCGTGAGAAAAAAAAACGAACAATATTCAACACTGAGCGCTGATTGTCTGGCTACGCCGTAATACATTTAAAATTATGAATTTCATCTCAGACCCGTAAATTATATACCGCATATAAACAAACTTTTACATCTGCTGGAAAATCTCCAGAACAAAAATTTGTTTGTTGGGTGGACATAATGATAAGGTTATATACTAAATCTCATAATTTTCCCTCAATTGGTTACTGAGATATGGATGTTTATATTGGGGCAAAAAACAACAACAAAAAAACGTACTATAGCGCGACTACACGGCTTGGGAGAGAAGACTGGTCAAATACATCGATGCTGCCCTCGAGGTCAAGTGAGAAGATATGATAAACAACAAGCACTAGGAACATTGAAGAAAAATACTTTGAGATTGTTGCAGCATAGGAGAACTAAACACGCATGGGAATATGCAGTGACGTCGTTTGACATAACATAACATAACATAACATAACACCACACCACACCACAGAACACAACATAACGCAACATAAAATCATATAACTGTGAGATCAATTTTCAAAGAAATAGCTCGAGACTGCTCAATTGATTACAGGCTCCAGCTAAATGAAAATATTCAAATAGCGTCAGAGATAGCAAACAGTAGGATGGCTTTAAAAATAAGCTAATGACCCCCAGGTATTCGCAATAATACTCCCAAAGTCCACTATTGGTAAGGAAATAAATGATACAGGCAAAAAGAAAATTACCAAATTATTACGCTATATAAGAACATTGTACAGTGGCTAGCATGCTTGCCTGCTGGTCCAGTGTACTTGTGTTCGAATCCCCACCGAGGCGTGATTCTGCTCAAATTGACCTGGGCGATCAAACCTTGCTTGGATACCAGGACAATTTCTGGGAGTAAAGACGATCGGATTGTTATTAATCGATATCTTCCATCCAGGTTAACCTATACAATTATGAGGGCTATCATTATACGAGGGTAAGTAAATAAATAAGTCACAAATGGCTGTAAAAAAATAACTAAATATGATAACAACTTGAAACCAGTTTATTTTATACATACATTGTCCCTTTATTTCTCAACATAAATTCCACCAACATTGATGCATTATCCCATCGTTTTATCCGGTCTTCCTAACCCGGCTGCATATAACTGCTTGCTCTGTTTTCTAAACCACGTTTTCACTTCACATTCAACTTCGGAGTCATTCGCGAAATGTCTCCCGCCAAGGTGGGTTGTCAGTGTTTATGCTGACAAATGTTTGTCCCGTAAAGCGGTGCATAGCTGGGTAGAAAAAGTTACGAGGCGAGTCAATAAGTAAGTCACACAGTTCTGTGGGATGGCCGGTAAATGAAAACAAAGCACGCAGTCTATGCAGCCGGTTTGGAGGACTGATAAAACGATGGGATAAGTGCATAATGTTAGTGGAAATTATGTTGAGAAATAAAAGGACATTGTATGTATAAAAATAAACTGGTTTCAAGTTGTTATCATGTGTAGTTATTTGTCTACAGCCATTTGTGACTTACTAATTAACTTTCCCTCGTATACACATTGCGGCTCAAGATGTTTGGAGAGTAACAAGGGAGAAAGAAGAGCGAAGACAGACAGAATAACGAAGTCAAGCCATAGACGAGTGAAGGTATGGATGCTGTGACATTATGTATATTATTTACTAGTGCTATATAATCATCGCCAGAGTCAAAGCATGGATAACCGCCTATAACACAATAGAGAGATGTCTCTGTGATACTCTACCCCTGAAAGTCAAAAATCTATTTACTCATGCACAGACTGTCTTGTACCTTTAGCTTGTATGTGTAATAATAATAATCATCATCTGTTGTCCACATTTCTATATAATACAACCTGAAATGGTCTTTGATCCATTTAACAAAAATACTTTATTTGGAATACATTAATAAGAGGCGAAGATAATGCGAAGGAGGAGAACAACGATATGATTTGGAGAAAGAAGAGGATGAAAAAAAAAAGATTTAAGTTAGTTAGTTAGTTAGTTAGTCGCAGTTCTAACTCCACAGATTTAAGTGTTCGAGATGTTGAAAATTGGCCTGAAGGTAAGAGACGGAGGGAGAGTATGAACCAATTAATAATAAATGCCAAGGCGTGAAACAGAGTATTTTACTTATTTTTTTTTAAAACTCAACCTTTTGAAATTATATATATATATATATATATATATATATATATATATATATATATAATATATATATATATATATATATATATATATATATATATATCTTCTATATATTATATCTTCTTCTTCTTCTTCTTCTTCTTCTTCTTCTTCTTCTTCTTCTTCTTCTTCTTCTCAGCGTTCCAAGCCATTGAGGTTCTTTGCTGCAGATACAATCCGTCTCCATTCGTCTCTCTGGTTGACCTTCTCTTGCCAGTCGTTGATTCCAAGTGCTTGTAGGTCTGTATATATATATTATCTCTCCACCGTCTTCTTGGTCTACCTCGGGGTCTACGGTCATTTATTTCCTGAGTGTAAGCGAGTTTTGTTTCCCTATTATCTTCCATTCTTTCTATATGCCCCAGCCATTGTAGTCTATTAGCCTTCATGATACCAGTGATTAGCGGGGACTTAAACAGATCATAAATGTCTTTGTTACTTCTTCTTTTCCACTCTCCACTTTGTGATCCCTAATGGGTCCAAAGATGCGTCTTAAAACTTTGTTCTCAAAGGTTTGTAACAAGGCTTCGTCTCCTTTCGTTGTACTCCAGGTTTCAGAGCCATACAGCACAACTGGTCTGATCAGTGTTTTGTATATTGTGATTTTGGTGTCACGAGACAGCGCATTTGATTTTAGTAGATGTTGTAGTGCACAGTATATCTTATTTCCAGAATTATTCTAGTTTGTATTTCTTCCCTTATGATGTTGGAGCAGTTGAAGATTGTACCCAGGTATTTGTATGTTTCCGTTCTTTTAATGGTCGTATTATCTATGACCATTATATATTATCTATGTGTATGTGGCCAGAGTTTTTAGCCATTCCGTCTATTGAAAAATTACCATATATTCTATATTATCTTGGTTGATAACCAGCCCCATCTGTTGGGCTTTTTCCTTTAAGTGAGTCAATATTTCAATGTCGTTTGTTCAATTTTCTCCTATAATATCTATATCATCTGCATAACCAAGCAGCTTGGATGTTCCTCCAATATCACATTCCTCCTTTATCCTTCCTTACAACTTTCTCTAGAGCCAGATTGAAGAGTAGCGGCGATAGTGCATCACCCTGTTTCAAGCCAGATGTTATTTGGAAAGGGTCTGATTTCCTGTCCTTTATATGTTACTATATTATAAGTATCTTCCATGCATAGTCTGGTCATGTTGATTAACTTCCTTGGTATTCCAAATTCCTGCATAGTATTCCATAGACTATTCCTATGGACACTATCATAAGCCTTTTTAAAATCCACAAAAATGTTGATGGAGATCTCATTTATATTCCCAATGTTTTCTCGGCTATTTGTCGTAAGATAAATATCTGATCTATTGTTGATCTGTTTTGTCTGAAACCCGCCTGGTAGTCACCTAATATGTCTTCTGAATATGGTTTTAGTTTATTTAGTAATACTGCGGATAGTACCTTGTAGCTTGTGGACAGTAGTGATATTCCTCTATAATTTTCACATTGGAACTTGTCTCCTTTCTTAAAGATAGGTATCAATAATGATATCATTGATACTTGCCAATTCTATTAGCTTTTCCCCTCTTTCATTTCTTATAGTTAAATCATAGTTCCCCACTACATCCTCTATTTTCCCCTTTCTTACTTTTGCATTAAAATCTCCAAATAATATTTTTATTTCTTGTGATCCAATTTGAGCCATCGCCATTTCTATTTCGTCGTAAAAGTGTTGCATTTCTCCATAACTACTGCTTGTTGTTGGTGCATATACTTGTATAATATTTATATCTATTGGTTTCCAGTCATGGGGAAATTCTTCTGTCCTCCAGATTTTTATTATTAGGTCGTATAGCTTTAGATGTAATGCATGGCCATCTGCCTTTATAAATTCAGCAGCAATTCCATCAGCTCCTGTTGCCTTATTGTTTTTAAGTCGTGTGATTACTTATACGATGGATAGCTGCAGTTCTGCTCCAAAGGAATGTGATGCTAAGATGCGGAAGTTGGTCTTCTGAGCCGATAACGATATGTCCAGGATTGCCGCAGGATTCACCACTGTCACCAGTACTATTCAACGCGTATACGATGCCGATCACTGAACAACAATTGGACGGGAGGGGTAGGACTCTGTCATTTGCTGACGACATTCTCGTGTATCGATATGCAGGGGAAAATAGATCGAATTTTCTCATGGTGTGCTGATGCCGGCACCCTTGTCAACCCTGAGAAGGCATCGGTTACATGATTCTCCCTAAACAACCATATCGTGAACACAGACCTGCCTGGCAGTAAGAATGGATGGGAGCATTTTGAGTAGAACCCAGTCAATGACATATCTTGGCTTGAGGCTTGATCGTAGCCTGTCTTTCAGAGATTATGTCGATTATGTCATAACGAAAGGTCGAAAAGGTTTGTCAGCAATGAGAGTCATGGCGACTGCCAATATCGAGCAAAGACTGCTAATACTTCTGTTCCAAGGACTGGTGCTTTCACGCATCGAGTATGCCCTGGCCATCCTCACTGTCAGCCCTACACAGATTGGAAGACTTCAAAAGGTACAAAACGAAGCCATGCGCATCATTTTGGGCTGCACGAGAGACATCAGCGGTACTTCAATTTTAATTCACCGCAAACAACCGCAAACAAAGAAGAATCCCTTTGAACCTCATTTGCATCGGTCCGGCAATCATTTTCCGGTTTAGTGTTCGGTGGACTGTTAGACCGATCGATGGATGTTTTTAAGTTTTTGGGCCCGTAGGGCCCTCACTGTCGACGGCAAATGAGGCTCGAAGGGATTCTTCTTTGTTGCGGTGAATTAAAATTGAAATACCACATCAGCTGTGTAGCAATGAGATACCTTCTTGACTTCCCGACAATGGAACAGAGAATCAAGATCTGAAGAGCTCGTGCATACTTAAAAATAAGTGCAGATGAGCAGCACTCTCTGCATGACGCTATATTCAGAAAAAAGGGTGACAGGCTAAAGAGGGGCAAATCATGGATGGGTCGGGCGGAAAATGTCGTCAGACAGGTCTGCAGTCTTACCAGTATCAACCCCGGCAAGGAATGGGTGCTGGTGCCTCCAGCTTTTAAGTGCACTTTATCCTGCATTATCACACTCGACAGATGGTGCAGAGAGCAGAACCCTGCCGCTGTCGATGCAGAGGTCAACGCACTCATCTATGAACACACAGATAGCCCCGAAGTGCTCATCTGTACAGATGGATCTGTTGTAAAGCAGCAGAAAAGTGCGTGGGCATTTACAGCCCGTTCAGCGGGCCGAACCGTTCAAGAATCCAGTGGTGCCCACTCTATGACCCACGAGCAGCATGACGATGGAGGTGATGGCAGTCTACACAGGCTTTCATTGGCTGGAATCACAGCATTATACCAAGACGTGTGTGTACTAAGCTGACTCAATGAGCATGATTCAGAAGGTCGAAGCTGGATCTGTACGTAGACAGTGGACTGAGTCGCTGCGGAAGTCTGTTGTCCGTAAAGTCACCTTCATCTTCGTCCCGGGATATGCGGGAGTCGAGGGAAATGAACGAGCTGATAAACTGGCTGGCTCTGCACCCCCTGTAGATGGCCAGCCCATGGATCGTGCCGATGTTATTAACGTCCTTAAAGATATGGCGAGAACAGAGGACTTTGACGTCAGTGATTCCACATCGCTGTCCAGATGAAAGACTTGGGAGTAAGAATCGGCACCGGCCAGACGCGAGAGGTACATCGGAAAAACGAGGTGCCTCGTCAACCAACACAGAACTGGCACTATTAGCCACCGGACGCTGATGCATATGCTGGGGGGGGAGGATCTGAGCACCTATGGACCTGTCAGGAGTGCAATGAAGATACCCCAAATGATAACTGATAACTGAACAGAAATAACTCAGGATGTTTAAGTCTGATCATTAGATCATCTTGTCTAAAATATTGCACCCATAGGATTCATCTCATCTCATAAGGTTCCTCTTGAAATTTGCGGTGTCGAGGTGAAGCATAAACATCGGTAGAGTGCCCGTGTATGGGCTTCATAAATCGACGTTCCCATGGTCTCTGTTTCTCCGTAATCCAGTTTATCCACGTAGGGTAACACAGCGTGCGAGAATTGGAAGCGATTCTCGCCGTGTTGGTAACTTACGGGATAAGTGAGGCGGCCGCTCAGAAAGCAATGGCAAACTACTGAGCGTAATTTTGCCACGGAATCAACGATAGCGGTAAAATGCTGGTGTTGACAGCGATGTCCTGTAAAGGATATGCGAAAAAAATAATGGTCTCTGTAATTCTCCCTTTCTATCGTTTACGTGGCCGGCCTCTTCCCCAGCATCTGTCTGGTCTGTACACCATTGGATTGTTAATATCGATAAATCCTAATAGTTGTAAGAGAGGTTACAGCATCATTTTATTTTTACACAAGGAGAAATGTATTGCCACGACAAATGTAAACTGTCTCTAAACGATGCTTGGTAATAGTAAAATTCCAAATTGTTTACAGACGGAGAAATGTATTGCCAAGACACGCGTAAACAGTTTCTAAATGATGCTATGTAACAGTAAAAAATTAAACAGAAGGGCAAGCAATTATATTTCTCATCTGATCTATGATATGATTATACAATTACAATTTCAAACCTTTACTGATGGACCAGAATTCGATGTTCACAACGCTCTGAAATTCACATTAATTCACGTAGCTGGCTGCTCTCTTCAACATCTTGAAGGCTTGATAATAGTCTTTGACAAGCTGAGGAATTACCCGTCGTATGGAACAGAAGCTACAACTGTTGTGATAAACTCTTTTCTTTTTTTGTGTGGTTTGGATATTGGTTTGAACATGTTGAAAACAGTCTGAGCTGATTACATCAAGAAGCAAGTGTCTAAGATGGCTGATAGACGTATTCCAAAACTATCCAGTAATAAAACAAACAATGGATAGATGGCCGATACCAACATTCGAGAGAGTGTTTCCGAAGAGGCTCTCTACTACTTTCTTTTGGTGAACTCCTGGAGTCCCGGCCAGGCAGTATGCATATTTGGAGTTTTAACAAACTTTCTCAACATAATCGTTTTCTTAAAACAGGGTGTACAAGATACTGTAAATATAAGCCTGCTAGGTCTGGCCACGTCAGACTTGGGTTCCCAGATTACACTTCTGTATGCAAACATAAATCTGACTCCAATGTTTGCTGCCCTTTATCTTCCGTTTGTGGCTAGTGTCAGAAGTCGGGGTGCGCCACCGGCTAGATGAAAGTATTATTCACTGGCGTGCAACCCCAAATAGTCATAAATTGACTAGGGACAAAATCTATATGGCTGAACTACAGATTAAGCCCTGAATATCCAACATACAGCTCCAAATGGCTCGTAACAAAATTGAAATGAACTGTGCTGAATATTCGCCAAGGAGTAGGAAGGAGAAGGTTAGCTGAGATAGATTTTTAAGTCTAAATTTAAGAGTAATTGACAACTATCCCAGTACAGGTTTTCTCCCCTGACTGTTCCCTTCCTTGGTGTGTAAGTAAGCCCCCACCAATGTACACACACAACACGTATGCACAATTGGAATTAAAAGTATAACACTGAACTATGAGTTAAAACAAACTACACTTACTTTAATTACTAATTATATTATTAAACATCTGATGTTTTCCAAGATGATGATGATGAATGCGTATAAGTTTATGCACTGCAGTAATCATGAAAGTGAAATGATTAATATAAAATACATAACTCTGAATCCTGTCTGGATCAGTGAGAGGTCCGCTAACAGCCGTTATGCTCCGATCAGCAAACAGCCGTGGTCAGATCAGCGAACAGCCGGACGGTGTTCAGAACAAAGTGTCTGTCCTGTCTCCCCTAGTTCCTCGTTGTCACAGCACGGGTACTGGGCTCCTATTGAGGGCTTGGAAGAGAACATCAAGAATGTGTATTATCTAGTTCTACATCAGTACAATCCTAATTAATACATACATTCTATCACCCCCTATACAAGGACCAGTCTGGTCAAGTTTCTCTTCCAGCTTTTCTGTGCGTTAACTCTCCTCCTTCTCCCTCTATATCTCTGTCCTACTGTCTAGTCGTGGGAAGGACTTTTCTATCGTCTCACACGCCTGTATAATTATTACATTTCTGCCCCCTTATAACGTCCGTCATGATGAATGAAGTGTCCTACGTTCATGTCACTAATTCTAGCAGACATGTAGTTCCTCCTCCGCCAATGGTAGTGGTATCATAAGAGTATTTGATCTCGGACTTACATGCCGTGATCAATGTCTGTGAACGCTCGACCACAACACACAGAGGGTTAAGCACCATATACCCTATACCAATGGTGGGTATTGTCTGTACCATTACACTATTGCTTCCAGCGCAATCAATAGCCAATGTGCCAATGCGCACACAATAGCAAAAAACCAAATTCTTATTAGTGACTTACCATATAACCAGTCCACCTCAAATAACCTAAGGCATGCGAGTTCAAAATGGCATATGAGGTTATTCTTACATACATTGTATAATGCAAAAAGGAAGTAATATCCTTATCTACAACAAACTGGGAAACATAGTTTCCATATACGTTACAGACCAAATAAATGTCTGCCGAGTGCATGTCCAAGTATAACAAAAATTATGCATATGACAATTCAACTATATCAAACATCCAATATACATACATTATATTACTTCAAAATGGACATATAATGATACTCAACATAATAGCATAATGCATTATTAATTAGTAATAATATTGTATAGCTACAAAATGAGATATACAACAAGTCTAATTGAAGTGACCACACAGAACAGCCATATTGCTGATCTGCCCGGTTTAGTCACCACTTAGCTACTGCTGTGGTAAGAATTAAAGAAATAGTCAGTTGACTATATTCTGTACAACAAATGCATCCACACCAAAAAGCGACTAGGCTAGTTTACAAAGAAATGACAAGCATCTGCTAAGACACATAAAAGTATACCTAGCCAAGATCTGTCTTACATAAGGTTCCTACTTCTCAGAAGAGTAACACACGAAGCAATATGATATTGTACACTGAACTGAAGAATGAATAGTCCACAAATCAGCAACAAGAGAAACTGATGGGCTCACTGAACTAGCCTACCTCATGCCGACAGAAAGTCAGTCCTCTAAAAGACTTAGATAGTTGCTACGAAATAACTTTCCAAGTGAAGTCTAGCAACATCAGAATCATACACATGACTACAAAACATTGAGTTGGCTGCCTACCTGTTCAGAAGTCAGACTTTTTCTGACTTGAAACCTACAAGCCTAGCCTATTTAACTCAGTACCACAAAGGCCATTAATCTCTTTGGCGCCAATCTGCCTGATTCATTGTGTGTTTATTTCAATTCCCCCCAGGCCTGTTTAATTGCATTCACAGATATGTTTCACACATCCCTATAGTGCAGGCACATTATTTCCCAGCATGTCCAGTCATAAATTCTTTCTGCCCACTAGCCCTCACACCTGTGAGTCTGACAATGTTTAACCAAGGGAGTCTTATCAGTGAGTTCACACCTCGCACCTCTAGTCTGTTTCAGAAGGCGGTCAGCCGTCTCGGTTGATCGGTTTTCCTGCATGGTGTCGTGTCAAAGGAGTAATTAGTTTCTCATGGTCAGCTGCCAGTTTACAACTCTGTTGGTAAACCTGGTTGCTTGCGTCATGCCTGGTCGGTTTTAATTACCATTCCCCAGTCCATTGAGTCTGCCCTTCTGTCTGGCTCTATTGTTAACCACTGTAGGTGAGTCCTACTGGTGTAAAATTGAAGAGGGTTCCCATGTAGCCGTGGACTGTGGTGGTTTGTAATCTTGCGTCATGTGAGACGTCTTATAATGCTTATAGAGAAAGCAGTTCATTGATCTGTTCTTTCTCTACATGGTCCATCAAAAGTGAATCGAAAATTGGTCTGGGATGTAAAGGCGGCATTTCACGACAGCTAACGACACCATATATGGTGTTTGTATATGTCGTGTAATCTTCACCAGAAGCAGTACGTGGATAACAGCATATATCACACTAGAGAGGTGTCTCTGTGTTAATCTGCCCCTGAAAGTCAAAAATATATTTACTCCTGCAAGGACTGTCGTGTATACATTAATGCTAGCAAGCGTTTTTCATTGTTTCTACACCATACGGCCTGTATTGGTCTTTGATTCATTTAAAAATAAGACTATATGGAATAGTATTTTTGGAGGACCGAGAGATCATAGAAAGTATAACAGTTATAACAAACAATGCAATACCATTAATACCCCGGGAAGGTTAACCCGGTCAACAAATGCCCGCAGAAGTCGGATGTGTCGGCCTAACGGCGCAAGAACGCAGCTCTGCTGTAAACAGGCACAACGCAATCACATCCGAAAAAAACTCCGGATGAACGAAGAATACCATTAATAGCGTTATGTCTGGTTGTTGTTTGCACCGCTATTCTGGTCTCAAACTTACGACGGAAATCAAAATGGCGGCTACAGACTACGTCTGCTTACAGCTCAGTAGCCATATCTACCAGAGACAATAAAACTGTGAAAATAGTTGTGCTCGTATCTGTTATTTTCATAATATGTTATGCCCCCTGCATGTTTTTTTTTCTTTTATATTTTAGTGCACGAAGACACAAGAATTTACGGATTTCAGAAAAATCTTGTATTTGCGATATTTTAAGTTTTGTTTCATCTGGAATCCATAAATGCCGGAGTTAACATTTTCATATATTTCAGTATGAGTTCAAAGTTTAAAACTATAGTAATGAGCATGCTTTGTGTCAAAAGAAGGAAATAACCGATATGCACTGAAAAGCAACAATAGCCATCTCCTATCTGTAAGATTTTGAAGGAAATCTTCAGAAATCCCGATTGTCAGCCTGAAATTTGCTCATAGTTTTAAATAATTTAATACTCCGTCGTTCTTCAACATCCCATGTGCTAATGCCGAGGTTGCGGGTTCAGCCTCTACACCGGTCATTTGGACTAAAGTGTTTACTTTTCGTCTTTGACTTGGAGACGTAAATTACAAGTACCCTCGAGGGTCAAAGTGATGCCAAAAGACACTGGTCAATTCGAAAATTATTTCACGCTCAAAAATCTTTTCAGTGCATTAAAAGTAGTAGCACGTGTATTGACTATGCTTGTGTTCAAAGTATCATCATCATCAAGTGCCATGTCGTCTGGCGTAGGCGTTCATGACTCTCCACAGATATCGGTCTTTAGTTTTCTGGATCATCTCCGCTGTTGATATTCATCAATTCCAATGTCTAAATCCATCAATCTCTCTTGGTCTGCCTCTGACTCTCTTCCCCTCGATCTTTCCAGTTGGTACGATGTTCTCCAATGCCTCTCTTCTCATCACATGACCAAAGAAAGCTATTTGTCTCGTTCTTATTGTTGTATATAATGTTCTAGTTTCATTAGTCTCTTTCAGACAATCGTTGTTAGTTTCTTTGGCAGTCCAAGGAATTCGCAACATTCGTCTCAGAAACCACATCTCTGTTGCTTCCAGTCTCTTCCTAATGTGTTCATTTACATTCCTAGATTCACATCCATACAGGGAAACGGTTTTCTATACACCACTCTCTTTAAGAAAAAATTCAATGATAGTGAATTATTGTATAAGATAGTCTTCATTTTCTCAAATGCAGCCTTTGCTTGCCCTATTCTGCTCTTAATCTCTATTGTGCATCTTCCATCTGATGTTATGTATTTAAACCTATCCACTTGAGTAATAATTTTCCCTTCTATATCTATTTCACATTTGGGTGTCACTAAAGCTACTGTTTTTCTTGATATTCAAGGAGAGTCCTTTCTTTGAACTCTCTCTTACTACAATGTCCAACAACTGTCGAAGATCTTTTGCATTATCCCCCACAATACTGTGTTTATCTGCATAGCGTATATTGCAATATTATAACCTCCGAATATTATTTCTGGCTTCTCTTTGATGTCTCTCATTACTACTTCGCTATAGAGGGAGAAGAGATCCGGTGACAAAATACATCCATGTCGTACTCCCAGCCACATTTGTTCATAATTTCCTTCTTTATTATCCATTTTAATTGCTGCTACTTGGTTCCAGTAAGTAATTTTGAGTAGTCTCAGTGCTGGGGGTCCTGGTTTCAAGCCCCGGTGAGGGCCGCGATTTTTTTCACGTGGAATTCTAATAACAAAATTCCCCTTGGTCCTCTGGGTAGTGAGATCGGAAGCCTGTGTCTATTTTTGCGCACATAAAAAATACCTTGGCAGTTGGAAATAGAATAAAGAGTAGCCTAACGGCGCTGCCTGGGCGAAATTTCGAGTTAAAAATCTACCTTAAGTATTTCAGGATCCTTGCCGGTGCTACGGAGTTCGTGCACTGAGCTGTGATTCTCCGAACTCAGGCTTGAGTTAGGAGTAGAATGGAGCACATATGGGGTTACACTCGTGTGCCATAATATTGATCCGTTGACTAAACTAACTAGTCTAAACTAAACTAAACTATTTTTTATTATTCTGAGATCTTTCCCATCAATGTTAATATCTCCCAGCAATTTAATCATTTCATCATGTTTTACTTTATCAAATCCCTTAGTATAATATGTGAAGCACAAATATATGTTTTTCTGTGTCTCTATTTTTCTGATAGTGTCCGTAATGTATATATTGCATTTGTTTTAACCCTTTCCTTCCACAAATTCAATCTGTTCTTCTCCAATTTCCATTTCTATTTTCTTTCTTGTTCTTCTCATTATAATTCTGAGTAGAAGCTTAGTGACATGGTTTATGAGGTTAATCGTACGAATATCTTCGTATTCAATTGCTCCTGATTTTTTTTTTTTTGGGGTATAGCTATAAATTGCAGATTTCAGCATATCGCTTGGTAGATATCAACTGCTATAATTTAACATTTTGGTTAATATATCTACTCCAAATTCTCCCAGTACTTCTAATTCTTCTATTTTGACTCCATCTAATCCAGCTGTTTTTCTTTTCTTCATATCTTTCATAATATGAGCGACTTCTTTTTTTTGTTTGTTTGTTGGATAAGTGTTTTTTAGAATAAGTGTTTTTTAGAATAAGTGTTTTGTTAAAATAAGTGTTTTTTTAGAATAAGCTTTCTAAGTTACTTTCTTCTGTTATTTCTTACTCTTCCTCATCATATAATTCTCTTACATACTCATTTCATCTCGTCATTATAGCATCTTCCTCCAATAATATATTTCCTCTTTTTGATTTTAAACACCCTGTTTTATTCTTATTTTTCGTCCTGTGAGCTCACTGATTTTTCTGTGCATATTTTTTTTGTATCTTTAATAAAATTAAATTCAATTTTCTTGCACTGCTCGTTTAACCAATTTTCTTTTGCCTTCACACAATATTTCTGATTTCTTTATTTATCTCGTTATATTCATGTTTATCATTTTTACTCTGTTTTATTTTGGCCATCAACTTAAAGATTTCTTCAATCATCCAATTCTCCTGAGCTTTTTGGCGACTCTCCGGTAATATTTCTTTGCTCGTTTGATGGATTAACATTTCCAATTGTTCGTTTATATTCTGTATTTTAGCTATTTCAATGTACCTATTTTTCACAATCACTTTGTATTGTTCTTAAATTAATTTCTTTATCTATCTTCACAATCTTGTTATTAAGTCTCAAGTTCTTAACCACGTTTTTCTCTCTCTTCAGTCTTTCGTTAATTATTCCATGTAGTGGTACATGATCACTATTACAGTCATCACCAAGCATTGTCTTTACATTAATTAACACACTTCGAAACCTTTTATTAATAAGTATGTAGTACATTTGGTTGAGTATTTTGTTATCAGGGCTTTTCCATGTGTAAAGTCGTCGTTAATGGTGTTTAAACCAGGTGTTCCAATTATCAAATCATGGATATTTGCCCTATCTATTAACTTCTCTTGTCATTCATTTTTTTAAACCTAAACGACAATTCCCCACTATATTCTCCATATTTCCCTTTCCTACTGTTGCATTAAAATCACCAAGCAGTATTTTTATATCTTGTTATTTAATTTAAGACATCGCCATGTCTACTTCATCGTAAAAATGTATTTTTTAATCACTACTTCTTGTTGTTGGTGCGTATACTTGTACAGTATTCATATCTATTGGTTTGCCTTTTAATTTGATCATAATAACTCTATATAAAATACACCAGTAACCACTAAGTGATTTGGCTGTTTGTTTATCAAACATTAGCCCTACTCCTTTTTCGTGTGTATCCCCTCCAGAATGCATTATTGTGTGTTTGTCGTTTATAGTTTTGCCTGATCCCTTCCATCTCAACTCACTTATGCCTAGGATATTTAATTTCATGCTTTCCAATTCTTGTATAACATTGTACAACTTTCCAATCTCATTTAATATTCTAACATTCCATGTACCTATTTTTAATTTATTCGTTGTAATTAAGATGTTTCCTCCAGTCTCTGGATGACGGTTTGGTGGCGCATGTGGTACATGACTGTCCATACCGGACGAGGATGTCTTAAGACAGCCATTGACGTCATTTACTGAATTTAAATTGTTTAGTCATGAAGTGTTGGGAAGATATGTGGTGGTTTCACCTAGCCTTCCAAAACCACATGGCGTTCTGTTAACTTAGCCTTTGACAATCATCTCCGTCTGTCAGGACACGTGAGTGCCTGGCTCTGCTCAGCTGCAGAGCCGTCCATTTAATGTAGGTGGTCAAATTGATGTCCTGTGAATCTGGCCGCAGTATAATTTGTCCTCGGCTCGAAGTTTATATACGAATTTACACATTATCTTCATCTGTCTATACCCAACACCAAGGCAACGCAAACCATTGCTGTCGGTGACGATCTTTCCCAGGCTGATAATTCATCCTTTCATGATCTGCCACAGAGGAGCGGTATAGCTTACAATTCCTAGTGGTTTTCGGAGTCCTCTTGATCAGTACATCACCAAGGTCCATATAATGCAGCGTAGTAATTTCGAAAATGTTTAATCTACAGGGTGGGCCAAAAAAAAGTGAGAACATCGCTTAAAAAGTAATATAATTACATCACATTTTGTTTAACTGTATACATAATAGCTTACATTGTTTACTCATTTACTTACTTACCTATTTAGCTATACGATGTCTTTATTTCGACAATTTCTGGGCGTCATCTTAGGTTTTTAATATGCCAATTGTTTACATCAGCAGGTTTAATTTTTGTTTTTGTTTTTTTTACCAAGAATGACAAAAATTACTGCGGAAGACCGTATTCAGATTAAACATTTGCAAATTGAAAAACAGTGGGGTGCTAGGAGAATGACTAATGAGTTTCCAAACAAAGCCTTGAGCATAGCTGGTGTCAGTCGGTTTTTCAATAAAATTTACAATGACGGTACAACAGAACGTAAACCCGGAAGTAGTGGACCAAAATCTGCCAGAATACAAAAGAATATCGAACGGGTGAGTGGGCCAATCTGCAGTCAAGATGATGATCCTCACAGTCACAAAATTCCGCGGGAACTAGAAACAGAAACTGGTATACCAATGTTGTCGGTTCGAAGTATTGTTAAACAGATTTACAACTCAAAACGTACAAGCGTGTGATCGGGCAGAAGCTCAATGGAAATGTCAAATTCAAACACTTGCAACGCAGTCGGCAGCTACTTGAGCGGTTTCCTAATGAGATAAGTGTACGAAGCATCTGGTTTACAGACGAAAAGATATTCACCGTTGCCACTCCAGTTAATTCCCAAAATGATCGTATTTATTTCGTAGAAACAAAGAAAATATAAGTTCAGGAAAGTCGACTTATACGAGAACGTGACCATTTCAGCCGCGGTATCATGGTATCGGTTGGTGTGTCTCGAATGGGGAAAACTAGTATTGTGTTCGTTGAACCAGGCGCCAAAGTAAACAGTGAATGCTATTGTGAACATGTTCTGAGACAAGGTTTGCTGCCTTTAATTCAAGCGGCATGTTGTCGCTATAACTGGACATTACAGCAAGACAGAGATCCATCTCACACAGCCAGAAATACGATCAACTTTTTTCGTCAGGAGAATGTTAACGTAACTTCATCGAGCCAGACATGTGACCACCGAACAGTTCTGACTTAAACACAGCAGATTATGCCATATGGGGTGCTTTGCAAGAAAAAGTCTATCTTCGGCGAAAATTTGCCACAGTTGAGCAACTCAAGTTGGCGATAATTGAAGAATGGAGAAATCTGGATCAGCGCTTTATTGACAGTAGCATAAACGAATGGCGTCGACGATTAGAAAAATTCGGTGTGAAGCAAGGAGGACATATTGAACATGATTTCTGATTAGCTAAATACTTGGTAAACAAAATTACATGAAACAATATAATTAATTGAGTTATATTTTTAATTAACTCGTATGCTACAAGATGTTCTCAATTTTTCTTGGCTCACCCTGTATGTTCAAAGGCGGCAACGAAAATAAAAAACAAAATCAATATTGTATGTTTCTGTTTTTTTTTTTTCGTGTTTCATTAAATGTCCCTGTTTTTATTTTTGCTGATGTAGCTTTGTGAAACCCGAAACATTATCTTCTGTATTAATATCTTGATTGGCTGTTTGTGAGCCCTCTGGGAGACAGTTTAAATTCTTCAGACCGATGCTGTGGCGTTCATATCGTCTGAGACATAAAGTGGATTGCATCTGTCCTAGTGAGGTTGATGTGTTTGATGGCTTTTCTCCTGAATCGGTACCATGGTTTATTGGACCATATTGCAGAGCTCTTCTTTCCCTCCTCACGTTAAAAATAGCGGTGTGGTCAAGTACAGTACTGGAACTTCACATCTGTGGCGAGATGTATTTGAATGTAACCAGTCAATGATTCGGCGTAACACATACTGACTGAAACAAATCATGCTTAGGTTGGTAATATTTTCATTACAAGTTTTAAGTATTTCTTTGTCAAAAGACTATAAGACAACATGCATTTCCAGGCCCATGGACACGACATTGTATTCTTTAGAATATAACAATGTTGGTATTCGTTCGAACACGACATCATTTGTATTCCTTTTACACATTACTGCTCTGAAAGTAGCCAATTCTATATCTGCTGCCTTCAATGTCGTTTCAGGCTCCAATAATATTCTTAGCGATATGATACGTCAATGTTATAAAAACTTGGATAAGAATTACTCGTGGCCATACAAAAGTTGCTGCTATCAGGTAAATAACTTCACTAATATGATGTCATGCAATAGGTCGTTATATCAACGGGACATATTGCTATACGTCGCATTCATTAAAAATATGCATTCATTCGTCTAGTTGTCTGTATTGAACATTACTTCTCCACCACAACAGTCATAAACAATCATGTTCACGTGTCAACAATTGTGAGGCGATGATAAGGTCCAAGGAATTAGAATCGCCGGTTATGACACCCCATTTGTCAGGAGCCTTAAGTTGAAGGCCGGAAATAATCATATACGATACTGGGGATATACCTCCTGAATTATGTAATTCTATATTTATTGCAATCCCGAAGAAATCAGGAGCCATGGAATGCGATCAACATAGAACAATTAGTATAATGAACCACATCACAAAGATTCTGCTGAGAATTATCATGCAAAGAGTTAGGAAGAAAATACAACCCGAAATAGGAGAAGAACAATGTGGGTTTGTAGAAGGCAAGGGCACAGTAAATGCTGTGTATATACTGAGAACAGTAATTGAGCGTTCTATAGAAAGTAAGCAAAGATCTATATCTTTGCTTTATTGACTACACTAAGGCTTTCGATAAAGTGAGACATGTCGACATGATAAGGATGCTTGAAAATCTACAAATTAATGGAAAAGATCTTAGACTTGTAAAAAACATATATTGGAAACAACAATCTACCATCAGAATTGATAACGATGTAGGTCAATATCAGCCTATTAAAAGAGGTGTGAAACAGGGATGTGTAATGTCTCCAGATCTTTTTTCCCTGTACAGTGAAAATATATTTAGAAATATAGAAGATATGGAAGGAATCAACATTGGGGGAAGATACATAAATAACATTAGATATGCAGATGATACAGTCTTGATTGCAGACAATGAACAGGACCTGCAAAATTTAGTAGATGCGGTTGTTGCACACAGTGAACAGCTAGGGTTAGAACTGAATATTAAGAAGACACAGATTATGGTCGTCACTGGGAAGAAGGAAATAACACAATGTGATATACGAGTAGATGGACATATTCTTAAACAAGCGAATCGATACTGTTATCTCGGAACAGTTATAACATCTGATGGGAGATGCCTTGAACAGATTAGAACAAGAATTGCCATTGCGAAGGTAGCTTTTTGCAACATGAAAAACATACTGACCAACAAAAAGATATCAATTGAAACGAGAAAAATAGTGTTGAGATGCTACATAGAACCTATACTTTTGTATGGATGTGAAGTGTGGACAATAATCAGTCAAGCTGAGAAACAGCTAATGGCTGTGGAAATGTGGTTTCTGAGGAAAATGCAAAGAATACCATGGACAGATAGAAAAACCAACGAACAAGTCATTCAATAAACAAATAAAGATCGTAAACTGATTAGAGTCATTAGACGCAGATAGTCAAAATGTTTTGGGCATGTTATGAGAAGAAATGAATTGGAAACTTGGTGACAACTGGCAAGATCGAAGGGGAGGAGACCAAGGGGAAGACCTAGAAGCAAATACCTGGATGGCTTGGCCACGTGGCATGGTCGAGACAGGAACACAGAGCTGATCCACGACTCTGGTGATCGAGTGAGATGGCAGAACATTACCGCCCACGCTTACCGGCATGGCACATGATGGATGGAATCACATTGACCGGGAGTGCAGGGATAGGGAGTGGGCAGCAGGGGTCACGGAAGTGAAAATCCAGCAACTAATTCAGGATAATGCTCGCCCGGGTGATATGATCATCAACACAGATGGTTCGGTGTCGAGAGGTAGGAGAATTGCCTGGGGGTTTATAGCAAAAACTAATGGCCGACGTTTGGTGCAGGAGAGCCTGGCATATGATACCACAACATCTAGCTTAAGAATGGAGGTGGAGGCGGTCACTGCAGCTTTCCGCTGGATCGAGAATACGATACACACACACATCGTTATTGTAATTGACTCTGAATGCTGAGGAAGGTGAGGACAGGCAAGCTTCGTGCAGAGTGGCTTGCTTCGCTTCAGAGGTCACGGGTGGCAAGCATCGCCTGGATCTTTTCTCCGGGGCATGCCGGTGTGCTGGGGAATGAACAGGAGGACAGATTGCCTGGCTCTACAAACTTTGGTGGAGTATTGATGCATGACAAGGCAGACGTGGTTGCGGCCTTGTGGGAGCACGTGTACACCTCGGAGGAGCAAATGGATCATCATGGTCTGGCAAGAATGAGGCAACGAGGAGTGACGAGGGTATCTGGCCGATGCTCGACGCTCGGAGGAAAGGCGAGACGGACATAATATCAGATTGCTACCGGTACTAATGGTGTTGGAACTCTTCGCTGGCTGCTGAGGATGGGGACGGAGCGCCTATGGGAATGTCCCGAACGCTGTGATGTCGGTTCCTAGATCAATCAATCAATCAATCAATCAATCAATCAATCAATCAATCAGGGGATGGTTTGGAGATGACATCGGCTATCATAACTTTCCCACTTTCGCTTTCACTTGACTATTCCTTTGTGTTTGTCTGTCATATTTCACTGAATCTCGTCAATTGCATGTCTCATAAATAATTCAGCATATATTAAATAAGCGTAATAAATCCTTTAAGCTGAAATTAACAAAGCACACTGTCGTATGATTCAGTGTATCCATGACAGTTTTAAAGAGACTATCGACTATCATGTCTGTTTGCTTACATAATTGTGGCTATGTGTTGAGAAGTGTAGAATTGGATAATATCGTGACTCCGGGAAGGTTAACCCGGTCAACAAATGCCAGCAGAAATCATATGTGTCAGCCTAACGGCGCAAGAACGCAGCTCTGCTGTAAACAGGCACAATCACGTTCGAAATCAACAAAGCAGTAGCAAAAGCCAGAAGGAAAATAGCCATCCCGAGAAAGCTAAAAAACAACTCCTGATAAACGCAGAAGAAGAAGAAGAAGAAGAAGAAGAAGAAGAAGAAGAAGAAGAAGAAGAAGAAGATTGAAGAAGAAGAAGAAGAAGAAGAAGAAGAAGAAGAAGAAGAAGAAGAAG
The DNA here is from genome assembly GCA_014155875.1 of Cepaea nemoralis. NCBI lineage: Eukaryota > Metazoa > Mollusca > Gastropoda > Stylommatophora > Helicidae > Cepaea > Cepaea nemoralis. Next base: position 124,479 of record JACEFZ010009066.1, read on the forward strand.
AAGAAGAAGAAGAAGAAGAAGAAGATATCGTGACAACAGGAAAGATCACTGGAAAAAGAGGTAGAGGCAGAACGAGAGAAATTATGCTGGAATGAATGAGACGTTGGCATGGAGGAATAACATCAGTCCAATTTATTTAGAGGACCAAGGACAAAGTCATGCACGCCTACGCAAGGGACATCATGATTATAAACTGCGGTCTGCTCGCGTTATATATCAGACGCTCCTAAAATCTCAGCAACTGTTGTTTATGTGTGTTGATGAGCACATTGAAGACCTCTGTGTGCAACAATGTCACATTATAATAGATGGTGTGCGACAGAAAATGTTGGTTTCGCACTATTGAGGGATTAGTCTGGTTGCCAAGATTGCCCAGACTATGTCTGTTTCTCACCAGTGACCCATCGGTGTAGATCACTATGTCACATTGATTTGTGTTGCTCTGGATCAGTTGTTGCACCTCAAACTCTGTGAGGCCTGCTGCCCATTCTCTGCACTCACGGCCTAGTATGTCTATTACCTCGTGCCAGTCCAAGTCTTCCGGTACTTTTATCTCCGCTGTGTCACGATTGATGCTCAATAGTTCACACACCTGGCTGATAGATATTTCTTCCTGCGCCCTACAGGACCTGCCACTTCTCGGTCTATGACCTTTGACCATATCCATGGCTCCATGCAGGGGATGATCCCTGACTGCAGTGACTCTCATGTACCATTTGGCTTGAAGGACACTGTGCCTGTCGTGCAATCGTTGGTAGTGAAAGTGTCATGCGTCGACGGATGCTTGTTGTGATGTGCCGTTGACGTCGATGACCTGATAATAACAATAGTATCGAATGGTGTGGACGAATGTTCGTTTATTGCTCGTTTGTTGAAATGAGTGCACTAGATGCGTTCCTCGCTTCTCGTTGTTGGTTTGTCTAAGAGATGAAGATAATCCAGAAAGTGGTACTTTAACCTGGTCAGTGGGACTCCTCATGCAGACGACTGCAACATGGTCAAGACGACTCTCAGACTGTAATGTAACGAGGCCGTTGGTTGTAGTCAACAAGTTACGGACACTTTTATTTACTTCGTTGCAGCATCACATTTCACAATGCTCAATCAGCAGGTTGCAGCATCACATTTCACAATGCTCAACCAGCAGGCCGTTCTCTCTGTCTGACATATATGTTCACATGACAGTCGATTCGGAAGTAGTTATGGATGGCGGAAACGGATCTTATTTGGAAGAACCTCCTCTGATTACCTTGATCTCGGCTGATTGAGATCACTCCTCCTCGGTCTCGCAGTTGGGTGGGTGTGGGTGGTATATAGGGATGATTTCTAAGTCATATCTAAATTAACTCTTATGTTTTTGGTTGTGTATTAAAAATGTGCGTTTGCGAATGTGTGTGTGTTCTTACATTCAATGATATTGCCTAAGATACTCTTCCAAAATGCAACTTCATATTCTTAATCTTTGATGTACATCTGATGGTATGTTCTTTAAAACTATCCATATGATAGAAATGTCCTACATCTTGGTGGTATCTGTTTCTTTTGCTGTCAGCCTGATTACTGCCTTATTGATATTAAATCCAGCTTCGCTCTCTCTCTCTCTCTCTCTCTCTCTCTCTCTCTCTCTCTCTCTCTCTCTCTCTCTCTCTCTCTCTCTCTCTCTCTCTCTCTCTTACAACAAATAATGTAGATTTGTAGCATTATCCACCGCAGTGTCATACCGTATATTGCGTACAACTTTTGATTAGTAATCGGGGTTTTCTTTGCTCTCATTAGTACTTCACTATATAGGTAGAAGAGATCCGGCGACAAGACACATTCCTGTTGTAGCTTTATGTGTTCATAATTGTCCTCTTTATTTCCTATTTTAAGTGTTAGTTCCAGTAAAAAATTATTATTCTTTCCATCCTACCTTCCAACAAGCATTATGATTTACTATATCAAAGCGCTATGAAGCACACAGATATATTTCTCTATTGATCTTTCTATTAGTATTCGTAAGGCAACCTATGTAAACAGTCGGCAACAAAGAAAATGAGCCGATAGAGAATTAATTTTCAGGTTTAGCAGCTCACTGACATCGGGTCAGACAAGCTCGCTGGAGGTATGTTGAACTCACGTTGAATGTCTCTATAAGGATGTGTGTGGTCGCCCTGAACTTTTCGCACAACCCGAAGCGATAATGTAACATGATGCTAACCCGACCTCCATGAATATGATAACACTACCACACCTGCACCTGGGGATTTGTAATGCAAGACTGAGCTAATGACTCTAAACACATATCGTATGAAGCTAGGTGTTCGGATACTAAGGTCACATTCACCAGACACGTGACTACTCAGTTGTAGCTGGATAATAACCACGCGTCCCGAAAGCTTTTCTTCATCAGTTGTTCTTTACATGCCAGACCCATAAGCATGACCGTATGTGTTTTGCTATCTCACACGGTCATCAGCACCTTAACCGAGTATCGTGACTGCCTCCCCATCAACTTATCACTACACTGCCAAGAGTACCTTGAGTGTATCACCCATCATACGTGGTTGTCTAATGTCTGTAACCCATTGCGTACAGCTGTGTTGTTAAGAATATTCACCTGACCGTGTATATATCAATTCTTCCTAGGGACACTCATAATCTGTGAATGTCATACAACTCCAGTTGATATTGCTCTCCCCAAACTTTATGGCGTTTCAAGTGAGCAAAGTATGCCAAGCGTTTCTTTGTTTTACCATCTTTCACGCTGCGGAAATAGACTGAGCCATATGGGATAAAGCACGGTTCAATGAAATCGACCCTCTCGCATAGCCATCCGACCTCAAGATTCAAGGTTATTTCTTTTCTGTACCCAAGATAGTCTTAAAACATGTCTATACATTGTATATTCAGAGGCATTTATGCAATGTTCACATTGTTTAGCCAGCTCTCACATGCGTAGGGCGTTGCAAGAAAGGGGCAGGTGATTACAAAATGTAACTAATTATAGACTTAACTTATCAACACTGTGTATTGTATAGTAGACATAACATCGTCATTCACTAGCAAAACTGACATGTAATAGATATGCTATATCTTTCATTGTGCCATTATTGATTTTTCCATCAAGAATAATGATAACGTCCGTTAAGTTCAATCAGTGGGGTTGAAAGTACGGAGCCTAAGATGGCTGATAAGACCTATTTTGGTTCGAAATGTTATTTGACATTGTGCGCAAAGAATAGTTGACGTTCCAGTAGGATGATCTCTTGCAGTGGTTTTTGCATGTGACGACACCCTTGGGTAATGCTATACGCCACGAATTTCAGTCTTTGGCAACTGTCTCCCAAATATTGTGTTGAATTCCAAAAGTTTTAGTGACACATTCAGTGTCCTTGAAGCGTTTCCCCTGATCGCAACACAGCTTGACATAATTCACTTAGGGAGCCTGTGATATGACATGTGAGTCAAGTGACCAACCCACCAAAGCTGATTCTTTTTTAGTACAGTGTGATGACCCCCAGATGTTTGCCCAATAGCCAAATGTTTGCCTACAATACTCAGCTGGTAGTTTTCTTGATGTATTACACATACGGTGTCTCTTGTTCATATTTGCTCGTGTTGCTTTTGTTACCTTCTGTATATGTTTGCAGATCTTTGTGTTTTTGTACTTGTGTGATAGAGTACTTGTACATTTGTTCCTGTCTAGTTTGTTCAAATGCGTACTTGTCTTTGTTCTTGTGTGATATTGTGCTTGTCTGTGTGTATGCCAATATTTCCACACCTAAAATCAACATGAAGAAACAACCGCTCGCACTAGTCATCATGACAACAAGAAAGACGAAAACAAGAAAGACCAGAAAAAAAAAACGAAAGCAAGATAGACGAAAACAAACTAGTCATTCCACTAAAAATAAACCAACAAACCAAAACTTTCGTTTTCATAACTTCTATTTTCATCAAATCCAGTGTGAAATCTTCAATAGTGTGCACACCATAGCCATTAATACCACTAATAAACCAACAAACAAGAAAATTTCGTTTTCATAACTTTTATTTTTCAGTTTATCTAGTGTGAAATTTTCGCTTACAAAACATAACCATTCATACCTCTGAAAAAAAAAAAAAAACAACAACAACCAACAAACCAACAATGTTTCGTTTTCATAACTTTTATTTTTCATCAAATCCATTGCATGAACCTTTCAATAGTGTCGAATGTGTAGAAGATATAGTAAGCAAAACATTTTTATTGACAACATCACATACATGTATTTTCAGTACATTCATTTACAAAGTACAGTCAATCATTTTTATTGTTCATCACAAATAGTATTCAGTGAAAGACCAGTGAAAATATGACATAAAGTGACACAGAACATTGAGTCTTTTATTTTCATTGTTATAGGCTGTACCACCAAATTCACAAGGTTATCACACATATATTTGAAACACCACTTTAAAGTTTTAATAGATTATATTATAGACACCAAAAAGTAGAAAAATTAGAAGACGTATGTACAGTATGTTACATATTTACACTAGCAGCAGGACGTGTTATATGTCTAGTGGTGATGTAGTAACATTATCTGCGTGTACTTGACGTTTTATGTAGAAATAGGATAGCAAGTTTCTAGGTTTCATGTATGTGTAGATAGACGTGTCTTGTGTTTTAAACCCAATTTTTGTACCCCTCGTTGCTGTCTGGGTGTTGAGTACTTCTAAAAAGAAGTCTTTATTTAATGTGGTGTTATGCTGTTTTGTCAGCCCTTTGGTACTTGTTTTATGATAATTTCCAAAACAATGATACGTTTTGCTGCAAAAGGATACCATTCCATCCCCTTCGTATTCTTGTTTGAAAAGATCAGGTGTTCTCTTTTCGTAAGCTTTGATAGTCTGACAAGCCTTACATGAACTACTACTAACTATATGAGCAGAGCAGACTTCAGCCAGGAACCGCTGATTATATACTCTATCATATTCTTCTCTTTGGCTTCTGCTAGGGTCGTGGCACTAAGAGCTAAGTAGAATGAGTCAGTGTCATCTCACAGAATTGGAAATTCCTCCTGTCTATAAATGTATCCAAAACGTCATAGTAAAATGTCTCGAAGTGCCTGTCCTCTAAATCCCACGGGACCGTACACTCAAAGCAACTCAAATTGAACTCGTCAAAAACAGATCAGAACAACAAAACATGTTCTATCTTACCAACAGGATCATGAACATATGGCAGACTCAAATCGAGCAAACGATTCTCAGACGTACGTTTATTCCGCCGCAGGACAAAGTATATACTCTTGTAGAAACGTGAGCTGATCCCTATACGCAGGATCGGCGCTCACTTAAATAACATCTACCTACGAGCTCTAAGTCCAGCTCGCTGCCCTTGAGGCCTAATTATCCAAATCCTCAGTTCAACTGATTAAATAAAAGTCTAGGTATCCGCACCCGGTCTTTCTACTGTTGTGTTGTCTTTAATACATTCCTCTCCGGACTCCCAGCTGCTTCATCACGAAATTACCGCCTCCAGGTGTCACCTTCACACGGAACCTTTTAGAAACACATCCTTTCGAATCCACAATTCACAGCGTCCCCGTTGCCGTCCAATGACGTTGTTTTCCTTTCCTTAGTTTCTCATATTTGTCGTCCAGTTTTGTGACTGTCTGGGAAAATCCAGTAAGGTCTCTTCTTTATCTTGGTGGCGCGTGTTCCGTTATGTGGCATAATGCCCCCTCCCAGATAAAAAAATTATTTACAATTTTTTCTTTATATCTGTATATCTGTATCACAACAATTTTTTTTTTAACTACAACTGAATAGCACTTGGTTTTACCCCCTTATCTACCCTTAAAAAAAATAAAGCTACATAACGGGCACGCCCACCTGCCCAAACCCTCCGTTGGACGTCGTGTGGCTGATCATGGGCAATCAGACCAACTAATAACATATTAGTCCCTACCTTGTCATAATAGACAAGTGTGTCCTAACTCTAGGTATTACCATGAGTTTAGGACGAGGGTAATAATGAGGTTTTCCATGTAACCATTTTTGTTGTAGTTGATCCTTGTTGTTACCATACATCTATTTCTTTTCCTGAAATTTATCTCCATGGGTAGGGTGACTTATACGCTTTCCGCCTTGAGAATCCATTGATCCTTTTCCTGTGGATATCTTAAGAATGTCGCTTGATTGTATCTATTCTTTTGCTCCTTCTGTGCAGCTTAATCCATCTAATATAATATTAATTAATCCAACAACATTGTTAATGCAAGTAAATAATTAATATCATAGAATTCAATATTTATATTAATACCAATACCATATTAATACTAATTTACAATTACTTATTAATAATTTAACAATCAACTAATGAATAACCATTATTAACACAATCATATACTGTTCAAAGTTAGTGTGACAATACAAAACAAAATACTTTGCTTGGCCATTGAATGCACAATGAATGTTCCAATCACGCGTCTCTTGTGAAGTTCTTATTCCGAGTATTGCCTTCACTCACTCTGTCAATGGAAAATCGGTAACATATGTACCTAATTGACTAAATTCTATTTGTAATAATAATCTATTAATATTTAGTTGATTCTTATAGCATTGCTCCCTCAATTCGGCGCTATCTGAATATATCTTTATAAAATTTCTTACTAACTTATGAAAGACCAGAACATTAACATATAACTAATTAACTTATAACAAAGATCTGCCTTTCTATTCAACTATAATCGACTGAGAATGTCAGCAAGATTATTATCCTTTCCAGGAATGTGACAGATGTCAAATTCATAGTCTTGTAATAGTAATGACCATCTATGTATTCTAGAATTCTTCGGATGACCCGATTTGAAAATTTGCAAAGGTTTGTTATCCGAAAGAACCAGAAATTTCCTACCTAGTAAGTATCTAGAGAATTTCTCAATACTTTCAATTAAAGCTAGAGCCTCTAGTTCAGTAACAGCATAGATTCTCTGAGTTTCAGATAGCTTCTTACTGAAGTAAAGAATAGGATGTAGTTTCCCTTCATGTAGTTGAAGTAATACAGCTGAAATAGCATGTAGACTAGCATCCGTTTGTAAAACAAAGTCTTTTGAAATGTCAGGTAATTTCAAAATAGGATATGTACTAAATAGAGTTTTTATTTGTTGTAATAACTTCTCATGATCCTCTGTCCAAACTATCTTTGTTGGTTGACCTTTCTTTAAAAGTTCCGAGAATGTTGCTGTCACATGTGCAAAATTATGGATAAACTTTTGATAATAATTAATCAACCCTAATACACTCCTAAGCTCCTTCTTGGATGTTGGAGGTTTGATATTGAGAATCTTTGTCACAACTAATGGATCTGTTTTCCTAAATCCGTTAGAGATTCTATGACCTAGAAATTGTATCTCAGTAGACCCTATCTCAATTTTACTTGGTTTAGCTTTCAACCCATGTTCTTGTATTCTCTGAAATACTTGTTTTAGAATTTTAACATGTGTGTCAATATCACAAGTATGAATACAAATATCATCCATATAAGTTGCTACGTTGGTAATTCCATGAAGTAATCTTCTCATCATTCTCATGAATGTACTTGGTGCATTTTGTAAACCAAATGAAAGATATGCCCATTCATATAAACCCAACGGAGTGCTAAAAGCTGTAATATGCTTTGAATCTTCCTCCATTGGAATTTGCCAATATCCTTTTGTAAGGTCAATTTTCGAAAATAGTTTCGAGTTTGCCATGGTTTCAATTAACTCATCGATATTTGGCATAGGTTCTGCATCTAGTAAAATTAATTCATTAACTTTCCTATAATCAACGCATAAACGTAATGACCCATCTTTTTTCTTAACAATTACAACTGGTGAACAGTAATTTGAAATTGATTTTTTTATAATTCCAGTTTTATCTAGATCTGAAATTTCTGCAGTAACTTTTTCCAAATAATGTATTGGAATAGGATATGGTTTCACTTTAACTGGGATATTTGATAATAAAGTTATCTTATGTTTAATCAGTGATGTCTGCCCCGGTTTATCTGAAAAAATTGAACTATATTCCTTTATTGCAGTAATAAGCTTTTTCTCTATCTTGTACTGATAAATCTTTACTTATCTGTATCGCTTGCCAATTACTGTCGCTATTTACTATAGGTGTTGGAATTTGTTGTTTTATAGCATCTTCTTGTTGCTCATTAATTACCCAACAAGCTGTTGCTATCCTATGAGGAATTTGTTGTGTCACTTGACCTGAGTTATCCTCACGTGGAATATATGGCTTCAACATATTAATATGAAAAAATTTATGTTTGCCATTGACATCAATACGATAATCTACATCGCTAATTTTCTTAATTACCTTAAATGGACCTTGCCATGAAATAACAAGACAATCTCGAGGATCAGGTAACAATAACCAAACCTCTTCTTCTTCTTTCAAGACTATTGTCTTGGCGTTCCTATTACCATATTGTCTGTATCTTTCTCCAGCTTTATCTAGTGCAGATTTTGCAATCTGACAAGCTGTGATAATTTTGTCTCTTAATTGTGTCACCATTTCATATGCATCTCTTTTCGGATGATCATATGTTTTCTTTGTGAGTAAGTCATTATATATTAATAATGGACCTCTTGGATTTGCTCCATATACCAATTCGAATGGAGAAAACCATGTACTAAATTGTGGTAAATCTCGGTATGCAAATAGTACCGCTGGTAATAACATATCCCAATCTTTGGGCCTTTCCGCAGCAACTTTCGCCAGAGTTCGTTTAAGAACTCCGTTGTAGTTCTCATTCACACCATTTGTCATCGGGTGCCAAGGTGAACTAAACACCTGTGGAATCCCAAGTATCTTCATTGCCTCTTGAGTAGCCGTTGATATAAACTGACTACCTCTATCTGATAATATGCTGCTAGGAAATCCTATTCTGCTAAAAATTATCAACAATGAATCTAGAATGGATCTACTCGTGATACACTTTAAAGGAATAGCCTCTGGCCAACGAGTACAAAGATCAATCATAGTTAATATGAATCTATTGCCTCGATCAGTAGTTGTATTTAGCGGACCCACAATTTCTATAGCTGTTTTCTGAAATGGTCGTGATGCCAAATCAGTTTTCTGAACATGTGCTTTGGGATATTTGCCTTTTTGTGTGGTCATCTGACATAATCTACATGAACGTACATGTGTGGTAATGTCTTTGTTATATCCAGGCCAATAGAACTGCGTTAGCAATCTATTAGTGGTTGTAGCAATCCCCATATGACCAGCGAATGGAGAATCATGTGCTAATTTTAATGCTTCAGTACGATATTTCGATGGAAGTACAGTCTGAAAATAACGTGATGTACCTCTATCATATCGTCTCGATAAAATATTATTGTCTAGGGAAAATTTCCAATTACCTCTTTTACCTTGTTTTATTGGTTCACTCAGTTTCTTAAAACAAGATTTTAGAGTCGGATCCTGTTTCTGATCTTCTGGTAAATCAGTCACTAGTCTGATATTATTTTCTAATTTGTCACTGTCTTTATCCCTTTTGTCTTGAGCTCTTGTAATTGCGTTAGCTCTTGCATGATCAATTTCCCATTGCTTTGCTTCATCATGCATTACTTGTTTCGCATCTGGTATGTTACCAATCAGTAATCCGGCACATGGATTTGGTAATACCGCTGCATTTATTGTGCCTTCGTAATATGGTGACATAATCATAATCGTGGCAATCTTATATCTCTCTATTGTGCCACCGAATGTTCTGCACTCTAAAGTCTCGCCTGTATAATCTTCTTCTTTTATTAGCTTTCGATCTACTCCGACAATCGAAGCTCCAGAATCACGAATGCAAGTAGTGGGTTCACCATTTACCCATGCTTGATGAACTTTTAGTTTGCCATTTTGTATGCTAACGGCATTAGCTTCATGAATTGTTTCTATACATTCATTACTAATACTGTCAGTTATACCCTTATCTGACTTATTAGTCTGATCATCATACCGTTGTATGATAGCTGCGTGTGTCCCTTCTAAATCGTCTGAGTCACTACTGGAGTATATGTATGCTGTACTCGCTTCCTTCCAGGAATTTCTAATCGGACACGACCTACTAGTGTGTCCGTACGCCCTACATGAGAAACATTTAATGCTTCTTTTAAAAGAGTCATACTTACTTCTCTTCTTAGTAGTAATATCTTTCAGATATGCAGTATAACCTGGATGTTTATCACACATTTCTAAATTTCCATGCGATAATCTACAATACTGACATCTGGTGAATTGGCCTTTTCTTGGTCTATCACCTTCTCCATTGTAAGGACTATTTCTATTGCCACCACTACTAAACTTTCTAAACTTACCGTTTCCTCTCTGGAATTTTGCACTTGCTCCTATTACTAATTCAGGTTGAGTACAGTTGGCAAACACGTCTCTATGTGCATTAAAGTAAGACTCACCTTTAGCTTCCATCTCACTTAAACTCTTACATTTATTTTCCATCAGAAATACTGCCATAGGTTCTGGTATCGCAGATAACAGTCTATCTCTGATAATTAAATCTCTAATTTTTTCATAATTAGATTCTATATCAGCAGCCTTACACCACTTGTCAAAACTAGATGACATTTCTGAAGCAAAATCAAGGAACGTTTGGTTAGATTTCGGTGTAAGTGTCTTAAACTTCGTACGTAAACCAGCTACGTCCAATGAAAAATGTGATAGCACACGATCGCGCATGTATTTGTAATTTGTACGTAAATCTTCAGGAATTAACTCTATCACTTTTAACGGCTCTAACGCGAGGTGACGATGAAATAAAATCGGTACGTCCTTCTCCGGTATCTTGTAGTACTTTACGAGCACATCGAAATTCGTTATCCATGAACTAACCGAATCACCTTGTTGAAAATTCCTGAATAAACCTTGGTACTTTTTTACAGGATCGTTCTGTTTAGCCATCATATTCTCTCGTTCGATTTCAGCTCCACGTTCCATCTCCAGAGTCTTGACCCTTAGGTTACCTTCAACCTCCTTGTCCTTCCAAAGTGTTTCTGTAGCAAGTCGCTCTTTATCAAACGCCAATTGTTTCTCTTTCAATTGCATTTCCATAATTAACTTCTCTTTTTCCGCTGCAATCTTTTCGCGTTCCACATTTAATTCTCTTTCTCTAGCCTCCATTCGTTGGCGTTCCAACACCATCTCTTTTTCCTTTAGTTCTCTCTCAAGTTGTTTATCTTGCTTTTCTGATGCCAGTCTTTCCTGTCGTTCTTCCTTCTCACGTGTAGCTTGCAGTTGTTTAGCTTCCTTCTCTGCTGCAAGTTGAAGTTGTCTATCTTCCTTGTCACGCTTCTGTTGCTCACTTGCCCAATTTCGAAGTTCGGCACCGGTTAAACCAGTCTTCTCACCCAACTCGATGAAATGTTGCAGTGTCGACATCTTGTCCTAATGTCCTACCTGTAAAATGAGCTATCTGGGTGAAATAAATATGGTCGTAGGCAAGAGAAGAAAAAAATCGACAAAATTGTAATATTGTCTCAGATCACTATCACTCGGATAGTAAAGTAAATGTTGTATCACAACTGAGCAAATATAACTCAAATAAATTTGTAGTGTCAACTCGAACACCACAAAAAAAAATCAATCGAATATCTCTATAATAAACTAAATAAATATACTAGAGAAATAAATATGAAGAAATATATTCAATATACAATATATATGTAACGCAAGACAACTAACAATAATCAAAGACGAATGACGAGTGACGCGAATACATATTACTGTTTACAAACAATAACAAATTTTTGTATCCACATTTTTAACGGGTAACGCACATACTATACTACTACAGTTATGACAAGACAATAGTATTGTGGTGAAGCCCGCAAGATCAAAACACAAAAAAATTGATAAATAGTGCCTTATTACTAGGATCAATGCTATAATACATCAACAATACAATTGCTACTGGCCTTTAGTGCATCTCCCGAACGTAGAGTAATACTTGAATCGCTCGAGAATTGATATAATTTGAGACTCACAATTACGTGTTGTTAAGTTCCAAACTATACTGATCCGTAATCGGCAATCGATCAGTTGTATCCTGGTTGCATGAAAATATGTGATGAGTTGTGTAACGATTGTTGCTCCTGCCTTGAGATGATAGTACAATTAACTTGTACTCGTACCCTGGACCGACGTGGTCCGTCACCGACTCATAAGAACACGTAGTCGGCTGTGGTATATCGACGAAACTTGAGTTTATTTCAGCCTTAGTATTGATACTTTAGGCTGAATGTGCGCTGTAGGTACTTGAGTGAATGATGTCCACAGTGAAGTAAGTACAGTTGAATGACGTGATTCGACTTCTGGTAAGTAAAGTACAATGAGTGAACAGGCTGTGTGCCCGTTATCACGATGATAAACGATAGTGTAGTCTTGTTATCAATCCGTGTGACAGTGTTCGTATGTCCTGGCGTCAGCGTATTAGAGTACGTTCGTAAATTCAGTTCATAAATGCCGACGTGTTCGGTCCCGATTGACCGCGTTGACTTGCTCGATGGTAGAAAAATCCTCGACAATTTCAACAATAATATGTCCTAGTGTACGTGTGCGTGTCGTCCTGACGTGTGATGAAGTGTCCGGTATGTGAATAATGTATTGTCCTCAATGACGTAATAACTATGTGTACACTGATCTGGTTGTCATTATGCGTTGATGTATGTAACGTCCAGCTGTAAATATGTTCAGATATGTGCAACGTCCAAAAACGTAACATCTTCCTTGTCAATTATGGTGGAGACGAGTGTCCGTGGTGTACGTGCTATCCATCTTGACACATGACGAAGTGTGCATATAAAATGTCGTAATATGTACTAACTCACTTATGCGTCGATAATTCAGACATGAAGTAGTGTCGGCAGCAGATATAATGAACGTATGATGTACATGCCCCACAACTGTAGGTAGTTAAATGCTTTGGCGTTCTGAACAAACAAGTCAAAACTTTCTGTAATGTTCACAGAATTAGCGAATGTCTTTCCAACAACGTAACTATAACTGTGCTTTGGCAGTACACCCCATCATGTGTGTATCAGTCCACCGATAAATCTGATAAAATTGTGACAAATGTCTGAGCCTGTAATGAACTTCATAGATTCAGCAAATTGCTCAACATAATGCAACACTTTCGCGCATTTCCACTCGATCATAGATTCTGGAATACAAATTGTCAATCGTTGTGCTATAGTATAATAGGTTACTGTGGTGTAGAATTGTGGCAGCGCAGTGTTTCTTCAGATCTCACTGCCTACTCACATCGACATAATTCCTTTCAATGTCGACCATGGTGTCGATTGTTTCGTATATCTCTTATGTAACCACCATCTTCTTTTCTCACGTAGACTTGTAGTTGTAACTGTATATTCTTTAAATAAATAATGTTCTTAAATAAGTTACACTATTACTAAATGTTCGTTGTTTCTAATATTTCATAGCGCTGTGGTGTGTTCAATAAGGTGGAATGTTTTTGCGCATCTGGTGCAAACTTGATATGATTAATAGATCGCACTTCTTGAACATGATTGAGTTATTATGTATTAATTTTGTACGTACTTACAGTTTTTATGATGTTTTAATTTCACCTGTTGTTATTACTTTATCACAAAATGCTCTTTCACTTCATTTATTTCGGCTGTTGTTCCGGCATTTTTATGACGCGGGTTTTCATGTGCTCCTTCTTTCTTTCTGTGTAGCACGGTGTGGAATGTGCCGCTGGCGCGTAATTTCTTTTATGATCAGCTGTGGAAACTGGCGGGGAATCTGTGTTGACAAACAAACAGTCCAGAGACGACCCCCATGTGACTCGAAGTGCCTGTCCTCTAAATCCCAAGGGACCGTACACTCAAAGCAACTCAAATTGAACTCGTCAAAAACAGATCAGAACAACAAAACATGTTCTATCTTACCAACAGGATCATGAACATATGGCAGACTCAAATCGAGCAAACGATTTTCAGACGTACGTTTATTCCGCCGCAGGACAAAGTATATACTCTTGTAGAAACGTGAGCTGAATCCCTATACGCAGGATCGGCGCTCACTTAAATAACATCTACCTACGAGCTCTAAGTCCAGCTCGCTGCCCTTGAGGCCTAATTATCCAAATCCTCAGTTCAACTGATTAAATAAAAGTCTAGGTATCCGCACCCGGTCTTTCTACTGTTGTGTTGTCTTTAATACATTCCTCTCCGGACTCCCAGCTGCTTCATCACGAAATTACCGCCTCCAGGTGTCACCTTCACACGGAACCTTTTAGAAACACATCCTTTCGAATCCACAATTCACAGCGTCCCCGTTGCCGTCCAATGACGTTGTTTTCCTTTCCTTAGTTTCTCATATTTGTCGTCCAGTTTTGTGACTGTCTGGGAAAATCCAGTAAGGTCTCTTCTTTATCTTGGTGGCGCGTGTTCCGTTATGTGGCATAAAATTCTAACATCCTCAATTTGGTATATTGATAAACCAAAAAACAAACAAACAAACCAAAAAAAAAAAAAAAACAAAAAAAAACAACAAACTATCGGTATAGGGCTATCCCAGACTTTTGTCTTTTCCCCTTTTTCTACTTCAAAAACGCCGTCAGTTAGTGGTGTCATCTTCTTAAATAGGAGATTGTTCACTAACGTGGACGCCACATCAGCCTTACAGTAAGATACATCTGTATGTTTGTCTTTATTGGTTAAGGTGTTGCCGTAAGCTGCATTACCCAACAACTCCATGGTCTCAGCCGTAACAGTAGAAGCAGTATTAATGTACCTTCACGTCGGCCATCAGACACCTTATCACCAAATTCTTGGAAGCAGCTAACTGGTTTATACTCAATGATTTTGTATATAAGTGTGATTTCTAGCCCATGTACCAGAAACCATTTTAACAATGGTGTGGCAAAAATAAGCTTTTCCAAAATATAGCTACTTATTAAGGTGTGACGTGACCCTGTCCGCAACGTATGTGACTCGGCGTAATACCCCACAAGGTCACCAATGTCTGCTCTACCCACTTCAGTATTTTTGAAAATGGGTGTTATCTCTGAGAAGCGCTCTTTAAGCTTATCTGGCACATGGATGTCACACTGTATCAAATCAAACAAAGTCTCGTCTTTTACAGCATCAAGTTTATTTTCTTTGTTAATGGTCTGTTTACTATGCCAGGACTTGACATATGCGAAGCTCGCCTTGACAAAACTCTTAATGTCGCTATCGGTCTTTTTAGGTTCTTCCAGTCGCATTCCCACATTTCTACTACCTTAACTTTGACATCTTTCTAAAAATAGACGTGAATGTCACAGGTGTTTGCATATAATTATGTCAGAGGTATCTTATTTACTGGGTTAATGTCAATAACATGAACAGGGGACAGTCTGGGTTTCTGTGGAATAGGCATACGTGAAATTGGTAGACGGTTCTATTCCGCTATCCCACCCATCTACTCTATAAAGATGCGATCCCATAGACATCTCATGCCCATTAAATTGTGTCATCAGCTCTATATTCTGACTATTCTCTATCCACACAATCCTCTCTCTGCACTGAACAGTGTAAAATCTAGAATTATGAGTCGTGAACTCATCTTTTGCCTTTCTAATGACTTGAAAACCTGTGGGCATCTTTTGCCCACAGGTAGAGAGCGTTAGCGTCATATCCTTTCAAACTGTCCAGGAATGCTAACCTGGTCAAAAATGCACGCTAAAAGCCGGATGTGTTGGCCTAAGGGTTTCGACCCAATGGTGCCTAACGAGACACACCGCAGTCACATCTGAAAAAACACTCCGTATAATTTAAAGAATAAGGGAAGATATCCTTTCAAACTCTCAACTAACTTACCCCCTCTAATGCGTGTCTGACCTATCTCATGCTACCTATGAAAGATTATGGATGGCCTTCCTACAATATTGTCTCTGAGTGTTTTGTGCAGCCTTTCTCACCCTCAGAACATAGTGAAAACACTACATTTTTAGGAAGGGTCTTAAAAAGAAACTTTAAGGTTACTCCGGGGACGGAAATGCCATCCTTAAACATGTCTACACATTCATATTAAAAGTTCACGTTTGCATCTAACGCCTTAATAAATGGATGTACGTAATCGTTATTATACCACACAAGCAATTCTTCTAATGTAGCCATCTTATTGTCAACCCACACCTTCTGATACTCTTGATACTCTTTCTCTGTAATGTTACTATTTCTGAGCTTTGAAAACATGCTGCATGAGGTGGTAATTTTGTGTCTTTTAATTTTCCTAGGTCTGATATGTATTCGTAACAAAAACTTCCTTTGGTTTATGTAATTTTGTAGACGGCTAGGTTTTTTGAATTGTTGAATCCTGGCGCTAATTAATTACTAATATCTATAAATTTTAGTTGGTCGGTGGCAATGCACATAAAATTATTGTTTCTTTTGACGACAAAGTTGCATGACACTTTTTCTGCTTTATCAAAATATGAAAATAAGTATGGCTTAATGTGGTTAATATCGTACTTTCTAGTTTTGAACCCCAAGACCGGTATGGCTTTTAAGTACGTATCGAACCTATCAATTAAAGCGTTTTCATTTATCTGCTCTAACGCTGGATACACTCTTTGAACTCAGTTCGTATATATAAATACACTGCATCAGCAATTCTGGTCATATGATCTAGCATTCTTTCATCAGATCTTGAGGATCTCCCGCTGTGATGAAGCAGACCAGGACCTTGAACCCAGAGACGTAAGTCGCAACTGCCACGACATGGGAACATGTTTGGCTATAAATTTTGTCGAACTATTATCACTAGGTAATTTGGAATTCTGAAAGAAACATTCATAGTCGTAAGTTACTCTGCATGGTTAAGCATACTTAGTATCAACTGAAATACCCTTGCTCGGCAATTAGCTCCCAGATGGTCTCTGTTGGACTGTAAACCCCACCTTTGAAATGTTCAACAGTTCACCCCCGTTACAGATGATCACATGTCGTTCCATACGTTGATACTCCTTCCACAGCTTCCAACATTTTGGGCAACTAAAAGCACGAGCTGCTCTGTGAATATCAACAATGCGCATAAAATGATCTTTGAAAAATAGTAGTCTTAACGTTTCTTTGTAACTTCCACTGCCTCTAAGTTTTTGGTACCAGTGAGTTGTTAGCAGCGCATTCAAAGATGACTATGGTAAGACCAAAACATTCTTCTAAATTGGGGATATCGAGAAGTTTAACACCAGGGAAAATTAACTAGGGACTCTATGCTTTGATATTCTTTCCACTTATTTGCATACTTTTTCCGTTGATTTCCGAAGTTTACAGTGGGTGATTCTTTGTGTACAGCTAGAGCTCTAAAAAAAAAAAAGATTATTGTTGCTGGAATCGTGTTGTAGTATTTTGATGGCGTGGTTATTAGTTATGTAGTTGGGAATGTCAGTTAGCCATCAAACAATTGGGAATTCGGGAATGCATAAGATGTAAAATGTTGTGGCAGCCACTGTCTCTATACTGTATTTGGTGTCTGGTCGTTGCTGCATGGTATATGTAAGGATGAAGTGTTGATGAGCTGTTTTGCTATGTGTGTCAAAGTCGTGTCTGTTATTGAGTAAAGCTGGAAATTCTAAACTTGCCGTGTTGTTAGAGGAAGCGTAAAAGAATCTAAAATCCTGTGTTTCTCTATGTCTTAGGTCTAAATGATGCCTATAATTGACATTGCCTTACTATTAAATATCTTATATAGGGTCTCTGTCAAGTCAATAGGGTGCTGCGTCTCTGGGATGATAAAGAATATATACACAGGCATGCGTTTGCTACGCTAACGGTGTGTCCTAATACTCTGCCAGTTGTTTCTATGTATAACCCTGCAAAACACACATGGCAAAGTCCTCGAAAAATAGTAGCACGCAGGCTCGAGCGATATTGGAAAGTCGTAATCTGCTTCCCCAAAGACTCGTGAGTTACCGGCCTGGAAAGGACACCCGGGTCAATACTGCAAACTTTTGGTTTTGATGTCTACGTGGGCTTCCAAGATAAACAAGAGACAGTGGCAGTAGCTCTTGACCTGGAGGATGCGTATAACAGGGATATGTATGATCGGTTGATATACACACTGTTGGACATGGAGGTCCGTCCTTGCCTTGTTAGATGGATTGCGGCGGTCCTTTATGAGCGTAAGGTTGAACTTCGCATGGTTTCCTGGACTTCTGACCAATGTACTATTACACCTGGATTGCCACAAGGATCTCCCTTGTCCCCAGTGCTCTTTAATGTCTACACTAGCAAAATCGCAGCTATAGAAACACCAGGTGTGGGTAGAATCTTGACATTTGCAGATGACGTGCTAGTGTACAGACAGAGCAGAGACAGGGCCAGTTTGGCGAAAGATTTACAGGTGGCAGTAAATGGGATGGCAGAGTGGTGCAGGGACGCAGGGGCCATTATACACACAGACAAGGCATCAGTTGTGTGGTACTCTATGGATAACCCCATCGTCAAAGCAGATGTCCCAGGTATTAAGTTGAATGAATGTCCTCTTAGACGAGAGACGAGAGAATAAATTGAAGTACTTGAGTATCATCTTTGACAGGTGTTTTTCTTTTAAGGATCATGTGGAAGCTTTGGTGGTGAAGGCTGGTAGGGGACTTAATGCATTGAGGGCTATGGCAGTAACCGGGGTAGATAAGAGGATACTGTACATGCTCTTTCAGCAGTTAATAAATTCTGTCATTGAGTATGGTTTGGGGCTGCTGACAGTATCAAAGAGCCAGTTTAAAAGGTTGGAGCGCATACAGAATGCTGCCATGAGGTTAATCCTGGATTAAGACGAGACAGGTCCTGGATGGCACAAGCAGAGCTTTCTATACGTTAGGTGTGTGATCTAGAGACCATAAATAGTGGAAGAGAGTAGATTTGAGTTCCGAAAGACACGACAGACTGCCTCAATGTAATAATAACACTAGTGCGTGACTGCAGAGAATGGGCCGCGGACCGCACTGAGTTTGAAGTGCAAAAGCTGATCCAGAGTAACACACATCAAATTGACATAGTCATCTACAATGATGGATCAGTGGTGAGAAACAGGCATAGTGGTTGGGGCTTTATTGCAAAGGCTAATGAACGAGTCTTGAAAAGGGAGAGTCTGGCATATGAGACTACGACCTCCAGCATGAGAATGGAGGTGGAGGCAGTAACAGTGGCATTCCGTTGGCTAGAGGAGACTACTGCAAAACACGTTGTACGGTGGAGAAAGGAATGTATCGTGTGGAATGATTCTCGTCGCTTCAGAGGTCACGGATGTTGAGAATTGTATGAATATTTTGCCCTGGGCATGCGGATGTGCGGGGGAATGAACAGGTTGATAGGCTAGTAGGGAATGCACGTCTTGGTGACAGATTTCCTATGGTCAAAGGGGAGGTGGTCGTGCGCTTGTGGGATAAGGTAGTGAAGGCGGATTAACAGATGCTGACCCATATATGGAAAGAATGAGATTGTGGAGGGTCGGCAGGGTTTCTCGAAAAATCTCTAAACTGAGAGGGAAGACAAGGAGAACTTTTTATCAGATAGCGGTGGGAACGATTCGTAGTATGAATCTTCGCTGGCTGTTGAACGGGTTGAACGTATGGGAAAATCCTGAGTGCAGTGATGTCGGTGTTTTTATGTGGCGTTGTAGATTGTCTGTTATTTTGTATAGATTGCCACAGATGTGACACTTGTGTGTTGTGGTTTTGTTTACGGTGTTAATGGGACGTGTGAGATTGCGATGTTCAGTGAAGTCTTTGTCACATGTAGGTCACAGAAAGACACTGGTCTGAGTAGTGGTCATAATGATAGAGCATAAATTAGTAGTGGTGATGAGTCAATGTGTTTCCGGTGGCTGATATGGTGATAGCTCCGTAAGATCTTGTATGGGCGTTCCAACTTTTCCCAGTAATTACAGGTCCCGGCGGTAGATAGTGGTATGGTATTCAGCAAAATACACTTGTAGTTTCAGGTATTGGATACTGGCTTTATAATGTGAGTTAATAAGTAGTTTCCAGTATTGGCTTGGTGATGTTCAATACATTAGGAAGTTGTATGGATGTAATAGATAACTTGTTGATAAGTTAGCTTGTGTGCAGATTTCTGTAGCTTTTTAAGCTTTCAAAACTGTTGTAAATGTTGTCTTTTATATACCACCAAGTCAAATAGCTGTGAAGAAGTGACAAAACGCATTATCCTTTATACTTCACAAACATGTTACACCCATTATTTTGATTATAGTGTTTTAAACCATCTACACAAAAATACTCAGCATTAAAAATTTTAAGACATATCAGACGGAATATTTTATGAGCCGGATTTTGACGTCACACATTTAGTAAGATGTTTTTTCATCCTTAAAGAGGGTATTCGCCGTGACTATGTGTTTTGTGCTGAAGGCTAGCAACGTCCTGTACATTACTTTGTATATTGTATGACATATAAAACTGGTTTATATTAGTACGAAACGTTGAAAGCATACATACCTTGGTGTATGGCTGAATGTTAGTTGTAACGAGTTGACTCTTCGTATATTTGTAAAAGTTTATAACTCTCAAATGCCCAACTCTTGTCCTTTGTTTTAGACCAGTCGTTCTCAAGCTTTTCAAGCAGAGGGCAATATCTATTATTTTCGGAAGTTAAGAGGGCCACAACGTTATAAAATTATAAAAGTCGTGCAATATCATTCTTTCCTTTCTTAACTTTTGTCAACAAAATTCTAAAACTTTAAAGGCAGTCTGTGTCAATACTACACTGCGGTAATTTTTTGGTTTACAATCAAAATTTCATTTAACAATAAATTTTCAATCAGTTTCGAAAATCGCTATTAATGTAATCAATTTACAATTGTAACTGTTCTTCTTATCCAGTTACCTAAGTTCAGATGCCAGTTTATCAATGTCTGGGTACAAATTTGTCGTGTCCAAAGTCAAAAATGCAGCTAGGTTACTGTCGGTGAGTCTGGAACTTTATCGTGTTTTTTTTTTTTATAACGGCAATTGGGGAAAATGACGGCTCGTATCTGTAAGTCGAACCAAAACGACAAATGTGTCTCTGGACGAATGAACGCAAGTGTTCATATTGTTCGTCAGGCAATAGTCGCCAGAATGAATATCACATGATCAGCTGAGGGTGAAGCAGGCAGCTCCAGAAATTTATATCTCAGTGCAGAATTGCATTTAATATCAGTTACTTCGTGCTGAAGGTTTTGCTGTAATTGACAGAGCTTGGCAATAAGAAATACAAACGGATTTATGAAGAGGGCAACATTATACTCCACTATTGTAAACTCTTAAAATCTCGACTGAAAGATGTTCAGAAGACTTTCAACTTTTACTTTGTACTGTAACAAGTCAAATTTATTTTACACCACAAGTTGGAAACACCTTTAGAGTCTCTTCAGTCGGCTGTCCGAGACAGTCGCAGTCTCATTTTAAATGAAGAAATGTCATCACACAACATTGTGAATAGATTTTCCCCTCTGGATCCTTGCATTTAAAGAGTTTAAATGAGACGTGATGTCCACCCAACATGTCAGGTCATTAAGCCAGTCATCGTACAGCGGACATTCCCGTTCTGTAGGCAATATTTTTTTTTTTTTTTAAAGATAGAAACGGATAGACACTATTTTTCAGTACCCAGAAACGTGACAGAACCTTCCCTTTAGATAGCCATCTGACATCACAGTGTAACAGTAGGTCACCGTATTCCTCGTTCAGGTCTGATAGAAACTGTCTGAACTCACGCCTGTTCAGCGCCTTACTGCGAATTTTGTCCACACATCTCAGAACAACACCAATGACACATTTCAGATTTAAAGTCGTTCCACACAGAGCTTCTTGGTGAATGATATTTTAATATAGTGCTGCCAAGAAACTGTTCCAATAATGCTAGACATCCAGACGTTTTACCCGTCAAATCCGTAGCACCGTATTAACAGACGACAACTTGGCGCCTTGCGCACTCTGATTGGTCGACAAGGCTGGGATTTGAGAACTTCATAACGTTTCGTTGTGAACTGAACAGGCGTATTCGATAATATATAAGCATAACAACAATGAGCAGAGTAAATTATCGCACGCTGACGGGGCGCTCCGACTGCATTTAAAAAATAAAATTATTAAAACATATTATAATAAATAACGAGGCCTCGCGTGCCACTTTCTTACAGCTGGCGGGCCACAAATGGCCAGCGGGCCATGGTTTGGGAACCTCTGTTGCAGACTGTATGACACTATAGAAGGAATAACATATAGGTTACATATAGAAAAGCACACAAGTAATAGCATATAATGTATATTACACACACATAATATGACACAATATGAAGAGACAGAGTATTGTGATGTCGTGTGATATACATTCATGAGACACACAGAGTACATAGCAAGGGTGATAACCACATAGCAAGAACATTTACAGCGCGAATTGGCCTTACCAGTCACATTCGCTGCCGCCATTGGTTGTAGTTATAATGCTTTTTTGAAGCACAATGTAACAAACTATTGTCTGTCAAGACGGCAAGGTGTTGAGTGGTAGGAGAAGTGCCTGGGGGTTCTTAGCAAAAGCTAATGGTCGGCGTTTGGTGCAGGAGAGCCTGACGTATGATAACAGCTAGCTTAAGAATGGAGGTGGAGGCGG
The DNA here is from genome assembly GCA_014155875.1 of Cepaea nemoralis. NCBI lineage: Eukaryota > Metazoa > Mollusca > Gastropoda > Stylommatophora > Helicidae > Cepaea > Cepaea nemoralis. The sequence continues at coordinate 147,134 of JACEFZ010009066.1, forward strand.
CCAGTGCAGCTTTCCGCTGGATAGAGAACACGATACATACACACACTGTGATTGTAACTGACTCAGAAAGCATGCTGAAGAGGGTGAGAACAGGCAAGCTTCGTGCAGAGTGGCTTGCTTCGCTTTGGATATCACGGGTAGCAAGCATCACCTGGATCTTTTCTCCTGGGCATGCTGGTGTGCTGGGGAATGAACAGGCGGACAGATTGGCTGGCTCGGCAAAAGTTGATGGAGTATTGATGTATGACAAAACAGACGTGGTTGCGGCCTTGTGGGAGCACGTGTACACCTCGGAGGAGCAGATGGATCACCATAGTCTGGTAAGAATGAGGCACCGAGGTGTGACGAGGGGATTTGGCCGACGATCGATGCTCATAGGAAAGGCGAGACGGACATATAATCAGATTGCTACTGGAACTATTAGTGTTGGAACTCTTCGCTGGCTGCTGAGGATGGGGACGGAGCGCTTATGGGAATGCCCCGAATGCTATGATGTCGGTTCCTAAATCAATCAATCAATCAATCATATATATATATATATATATATATATATATATATATATATATATAATATATATATATATATATATATATATATATATATATATATATATACTATATATATATAACGTCTAGACCTCCTAGTAGAAAAACAGATTCCTTTACAGAAATCAATCATGATTTAGGTAAATCACATACACTTAATTTCTAAAATGGGTCCCAGGAAATGATCTGTTAGTAACGGCGGTCGTCGTAATGTTGATCACATCGCCCATGCAGTCTCGACTGTTCTATACAAATATAGGTCTAGAATCATGTACCCAGTACGCCTCAGGGCGTTGTAAACGGCCCTTTACCTTCTAATATTCAATTAGGCTTGCAATTATTGGTTATTCCCTGTATTGAAATTATCTCATTATATTTAAACGTATCTATTAATTACAAGACATTAAAGCAGAAGATACACATGATAAATAAAACAAATCATCAAGAATTTAACGTTTGTCTTGCTATTATATCCCGGCTCTGTGGAGACGGGATTACGGACGCAATTCGTAATCCCGCATACCGCGTTCGAAACGCAGCTGCGGGCAATTTGGCAGCAGCCCGCCTTGTGTTGGTTTTCTTTAAATGGTATGAGTGCTGGTCGTTCAGAAAGCGATGGCAAACAACTGAAAGTAAACTTCCTAAAAACAATCACAAATAGCCAAAACAAAAAAATGCTGGTGTTGACTATGACGTTATGTAAAGGATATGCAACTAACTTTCTTTCTTTGCTTATATAAACGTTTGCCCTTACTGAGATCATGGTGCATCGTGTTACCATAATTTCCTCTTGCGATATATCAAGGGATACTCCAATAAAGCTGACATTAATTTCCTAGTTAGATAACTAAACGGTGGTTAAAATACACAAATTGTAACACACTTGTAGATTCTAAATCCGTCAATCGTAAATTTGTTTTTATTAGTCACGATATTGCACGAGTGTCAAACATAATGCATTAATGATTTCATGAAATAGCACCTTAATCGCAATTGAAATGTTTGAACTAAAGTTCACGAATGGAGCAATTTAAATTCTGTAATTTGTCAATCCAGCCCCAAGGACATTTCACTGTCATCTAATTGAATCATCTATCTCCAAGAATACACCAAATATCCACAATTATGTGCCATCTCCGATGGTACGCGTGTTTCTGTAATATTATTGAAGTATTTTGAATACAAATGTCAAACGCTCGCGAAGTAGTTTCACTTAAGTATATTACAAATGTCACAGGCACTGCAGAGGAGTGTTCCGTGTCTGCTTTCATTGTCAGCTGAAGTATACAGGCCTATAACATATTATTAATTGTATTAGCACATTACAGACCCATAGCAGTTCTTGCTTCGGGATTTTTTTTTACAATCGCTGCGTGTATGTGGGTACAAGTAAGAAAAGTAACATGCCCTTTTAAACACTGTATGACGTAGTGGGAACATTGGTGCTAGACCCAAATTTTTATAGACTAATACGAACTCCAGGGGTGATGTGGTTTAAATCACGCCTAACGCTTTCACTTCCCAATACATTTCTTTTTACCCGTTTAGAGCTTGGTCGGCCTTAAAGCCAAGGCAATTTTCAAAGTCAGGCTGAATGAGAATTCGAACCGATGACCACCCACCCGGCAGACAGGCGTCTAGTCACTAAGCTACCTCGGCTCCCGTGTACATGAGTACTTGGCAATTGTTTTACTATTTTACTAGTATTGAACAAGAGGCCGGGGCAACGAAACCCGACAGAAAATATGGGCAGGCACAACCCACAAGCCCGGGATGGCAATCTGCCTATGGAAGGAGGAGTCCAGAAAAGAAACCTCAACTGTCGAAGTCGGAAGCTTTTGGTCCAAGTGGCACTGGACTAGAAAGCGGGCATGTACTCACTACAATGGATGCTATGCACCACGTATAGCAAACGTGATTCGAAGCAGAACAAGAATACGAATATTACTATTTATTACCGAAAACACGAACATATTTAATTTAGGACATGCTGGAGATGTGGATATACAGACAAATATGTCGTATTTCATGGAAACAAAAACAATCAAATGCAGAGGTTCTAGAAAAACTGGGACTGAAGAGAAAGTTGATGAAAGAGATAAAGAGAAGGCAAGTGAAATATTTAGGCCACGTTAAAAGACATGATACTCTTATAAAAACCATACTGGAGGGCAAGGTTGAGGGCAAGCGAGCAAGATGTGGACAACGATACAAATGGGAGGATAACATCAAGAGATCGACGAACATCAACCTGACAGAATGTACAGTCAGGGCAAGAGATGACAGAGTTTGTTGTTGTTGTTGTTGTTGTTGTTGTTGTTGTTGTTGTGTTGTTGTTGTTGCATATCCTTTACAGGACATCGCTGTCGACATCAGCATCTTTCAGCTGTATGTTGATTTCTTGGCAAGATTACGCTCAGTAGTTTGCCATTGCTTTCTGAGCGGCCGTCTCATTATCCCGCAAGTCACGAGCGCGGGTCGAACCGCTTCCAGTTCTCGCCTCGCTGCGAGACCCTGCGTGGATAAACGGGATTACGGAGAAAGTGGTGTAACCCCTCAGCCAGAGAGACCGGCATGACAGAGTTGGAGATCCATAACAGCCGACCTTCATTGTGGAGACGGCACCTGATTGATTGATTGTTAAAACTGTATATACATAGCTTCAATATTCGCTGCCATTAGTCAACAAATAAAATAAAAGGACTTTTCCATGCCATGATTGGTACTGGATATATGGTAGAATGTCAGAAATAAAGGACACATTGTACACGCCCTGATAATGCCAGCTCCATGAGTTTATAGACTAGCTGGTACTCCATGGGTGATATGGTCAATACCATACTGACCGCTATTACTACCCGGAACATTTTCTGGCACACATTTTAGGCAAGATAAAACGGGTCAACTTGGGTCCCAATTCTATTGTTAAAGAAATCCTCTCCTCGATAGGGATTCGAAGGCGTGGCATTTGAGTCTGCAGGCAAGCGTGTTTGCCAGTGAGCTACCGCGGCATCTGATTTGAGTAGCAGAAGTAGCCGTTATACCGCAAACAGAGTGGTTGGTGTACTGCCGTTGACAAGATCCACATACATATCACAGGCTTTTCACCGACATTGATATAACCTTTGGTATGCGTTGGCACATTTGAAATTATCATACCTCAGCTGAACCCGGTGTGCATAAAAGTCTCTAGTTGAACCCTGGCCACATCAGAGCTAGTTATTGAGACTGCACTTCTCAACATACAACTTGTAAATATCAGAGAGTCGTGGTAGCACAGTAACCAGACGCTCGCCTGCCCCGCTGGTATTGATTTCGGTCCGCATGGAGGGTCTTAGGTCGACCCAGCCTTAAATTGGTACCAGAAAAGGTCTTAGTAAGTAAAGGCGGCCGGTGTGATACTGACAACATCACCCACTGAGCGCCGACTGGTCTATACAAATATGGGTCTAACGTAAAAAGCGGTCCTTAACTTGTCATTACATACATATCCATTTAGTGAATATGTTAGCGCTATTTCTCCAGCTTGTTTAAAATGACGTGGTATATATTTAAGTCATGCTCTATACAACGTCCGCCACAATCAGCACCAGAGTAACTATCTATGACGTCAATATTACTGCAAGTCCACTAATGTCTCAGTCTTGTTTATTTCTCATGTTGTAGTGGTTTGCTGATATTTGCTATCTGATAGTGGACAAGTGGACTGACATGAACCAAGAAACCGATTTTCTGGAGACCATCGTGATTGACGTAAAGGTGACACAAGATCTCTCTACTAGTGGAGCTAAAGAATTAGTGAACGCCACCACGAGCAGAGTCATTGTATCAGATACTGTGCTCTACTATATTCAAATAATTAACACTTGGGGCGTTGGTCAAGGCGTTTGCGTAATTGGAATAGTTACAAATATTATAAACATCGTTGTTTTCGTTAAACAGGGGCTAAATGACACTGTCAATATAAGTCTCTTGGGTCTGGCCACATCAGACCTGGGTTCCCAGATTACACTTTTTTATGCAAATCTCAGCTTCAGCCCGCTTTTCATGGCGCTTGACCTTCCGTTTCTTTCTCGTGACATCATGTACATTGTATCCTGGTGCCATATACTATTCACCAGAATTGGCACCTGGATCACAGCCTACATCACGCTGGAGAGATGTCTCTGTGTTACTACGCCCCTGAAAGTCAAAAATATGTTCACGCCTAAAAGGACAGTATTGTATCTGATATTAGTGTATGTGATCATGCTGGCAAGCGTCAGTCCATGTTTGTACACTACCCGACCTACTACAGTGTTTGTCGCATCAAATAATAGGACATTGCTAGGTATATCTTTTTTGGAGGACCGAAATACATTGGATACTATTGCATTCGTGACGAACAACACAATCCCAACGGTGGCATTTTGTCAAGTAGCAGTCTGCACTGCCATCCTTGTGTCAACCCTAAGAAGGCAATTAAAATGGCGTCGACAAGCAACCATGTCTACCGCCACAACTGTCGCATCTGTCAGAGACACCAAGGTTGTCAAAATGGTGGTTCTAATATCTGTTATATTCATTTTCTGTTACCTACCGGGAACAGTCGTTTTTGTCTATATATTGTTCGATAAAGAGATGAGATATGACGGAATCCGCAAAAATCTCTTATTTGCGGTATTTTCATTTTTATTTCACCTGGAATCTATCAACGCTGGTGTTAACATCTTTATATACTTTAGTATGAGTTCGAAGTTTAAAGCAACGTTTGCAAAATTGATTTGTTTCAGTGGTAGTAAAACACTCATAAGCCATAAAGTTATTACATAAATATGTGGGCGTGCTCTATTAAGACAAGAAAAGTCATCCGAAATACAACATATGCCATTACCATCTTTCAACAACAATCACCTTCAAATTAATATCCTATTTGTGGCTGACTCGGTCACAGGATTATTAATCTGAGTCAGGCAATATACCCTAATATAACTTCTCTTCTGAGGTTGAACGCGGTACGGATAATGATAAAATGAATGGAATGGAATCCGAAACATATTTATCCTCTGATGTATTCAATATTTGTTTGAGACGTTTTAGTGGACTTCTTTACGTTGTTGTTAATTTTGAAAATAAATTCAGCACTGCACAGTGAGCCGGTAAACCGAGAGATAGAAGGAACGTAAAGCACACAGAGTAAGAAAGCAACAATGCTAAACACAAAATCTCCAGGTGAATAATCAGCTGAGAAATCTTAAAAGAAAGGAAGCAGCACATGAAGTACATTTGCAGCGTAATAGAAGATACCTAGCTGCAATATTAGATACAGCAATTTACACAATGAATTCTGACAAATATTTGTTGTATTAAATAATAGAGATGGCGATATTTTAACATACCATAAAGATATATAATACAAATCTAAAGAGTATTGTGGAGAAATGTATGGAGATATGACAAAGAAGCCATATATTCTTCCTCTTTGTCTTCGCCGCTCACCTTAAACGTTTATGTGTATTAATCCAAAGAAAGCCAGGTATTATACTCTAAAGTGACCAGTCAGATGAGTTGCTCTAAGTCAGGGGTGTCAAACTCAATCGCTCAGAGGGCCAACACTCAAATCACACGTAAGGTTGCGGACAAAACAGGATTCAATAAGCTGAAAATTAAACCTTTTTTTTAAACATTAATATAAATTGAAACAGACATACACTTTTAATAATAAAACATCATTGGTATACACATGTTCACTCTTATGTCAGTTTGTCAGAGCACGATGTTTGACATTTGTTTCTTGGCTACAAGTTCGTTTATGTTGGGAGTAATGTTGTGTGTCATTGAGATTCTCATGATGGACTGCAAGTGTTTATAAGTAAGACGACTCCTGTGTGATGTTGTGTTAATCTTCATCACAGAAAACAGCTGCTCACACAGATATGTGCTAGCAAACGTGCTCAAGGTTCGAGCCGCATGTAGACGAAGCCGGGGCATCTCTTTAGGAATGATACGTGTGAACTGTGCAGGTCCCAGTGCCGTACTTTGCCTTAAGTGTCCTACTACACTGCAGCTCTATTAACTCCATCTGCAAATTTACAGGTGCACTTTCCACATCTATGGCAAATGGATTACGAAACAGCTTGAAATTACTTTTCTGTGCTTCAAAGTCACTAAAGCGCCGTGCGAACTCGGCGTGAAGTAAGTTAAGTTTTTCCAGCAAAGTGTGCATTGCGAAACACTATAGCGCTGACTTGGTTTAACATTGCCTGGCAACAAGAAAAGGGAGACAGGTTGCATTGGTGCGCTTCCATAAGCGCAGCTTCACTTGAAATACCTTCATTGCATCATGCATATCAGTGATAATGTGTTCCCGTCCCTGGAGCTGCAGGTTCAAGTCGTTGAGATGAGTGGTTATGTCAGACAGAAACGCCAACTCATATTTCCACTTTTTATCCCGAAAAACTGTGGAATCTTTTCCTTTACTGTCCATGAATTGACAGATTTCCTCGATCAGCTGGAAAAATCTACTGAGAACTTTTCCCCGACTTAGCCACCACACCTCTGTATGATAAGGCATGTCGCTGAACGCCGACTAATTCCTGCAAAAAGGCTGAAATTGGCGCTGATTTAAACCCTTGGCTCTGATGAAGTTGACGGTTTGTGTCACAATGCTCATTACATCTTCCATGTTGAGGACTTTACCACTCAGCGATCCTTGGTGTATGATATAGTGATATGCTATCAATTCACCAGTACAGTTCTCCTGCATCTTTAACCGCATCCTTCCAACTAGGCCACTTTTTTTCTCCACACATCGCCGGTGCTCCATCTGTTGTTTGTCCAAGGCAAGTTCATGTTGGTTAAACTTTAACATACGTTGTCTAAAATGTCTTTTCCTGTCGTTGTCCCATGCATGGATTTCATGTCCAGTATTTCTTCTGTAACATTCAAACTGGAGTCCACTCCATGGATGAAGATGGCGAGCTGTGCAGTGTCAGTCGTGTCATTACTTTCATCGACAGCAAGGAAGAATGCAACAAAGTCTTTGCCTTTTTCGATCAGCTGTGTTTTCACATCAGTGACCATCTCACAAACCCGATCAACAATCGTATTTCTGCTAAGGCTTACCTTTGCAAACATCTGCTTTTTGCCTGAACACAAGACGTCACACACTTTCATCACGCAGCGCTTCAGAAACTCTCCTTCTGTAAATGGTCGGCCTGATTTTGCTATCTCTTCTCAAACAATCAAATTTGCATTGACTACCTCATCAGTTTGTGATATTGCTTTGGTGAGAAACATCTGCTGTGATGTTAGATGCCTCTTCAATGCTTCTATATTATGTAGCTTCTGCTCTGCATTCAGACTGTTTAACTTGACTTGATGTCTAGTCTCGTAGTGCCATCTCAGATTATATTCTTTGATCACATCCACATTATCTCCACAAATTAGACACACAGGTTTACCGCAAATATAAGAAAACATATATTCAGCCCCCCCCCCCCTCCCCCCCCGCGGCTTTGAAAGGCTCTGTTTTTAGAATCAGCTTTTCTCTTGGCCATTTTAAAGGCTAGTTTTGATTTTAAAAGATTATGCATCTACTGACAGACGCTTGATTGATATCAGGTTAGACGTTGCGGGAAACGATGACGTAATATCTGGGCATTACACTACTTTCATTTTTTATGCGCCAATCCAAAACGAACATATGAACGTTTCTATGTAACTATGACGACGAACACTAACTCACTACACAACTTTTATTTTCGCGCGCACACACACACACACACACACACACACACATACACACACACACACACACACACACACACACTCACTCACACACACACACACTCACACACACACACACACACACACACACACACACACACACACACACACTTTAACACTCATTTGTTCTGGTGTCAGGTCTTAGTTAGCTATGACTGAGCAACCGTATGACAGTAGACGGTACTACCTGCTTTCTGTTAGCACCGAATGTTAGTTGGCCCTCACCAAACCCGACATCCCACATTGGCTCAACGGCTTTAGGCGGATGAGTGCAATTGCGAGGTTACATGCCTTACCCTAGGGCGAGAAAATGCAACCTAAATACTAAATATAATGGCAGGGCAGACCAGGCCCTAAGTCTTGGTTGGCAACTGGTCTAGGATGGATGCTCCGACTAGCGGACAGTTAGAGTATTGCTTTGCTGATCCGGCAGCTTCTGCAGCTTGTCTTCTTTCAGACGTTTTGGTGTAACCTTTCCTCTGGAGAAAACTATACAGGCCGCGAGAGGGATCATGTCAAGACGGCAAGGCGCCAATTAGTCAATTTGTTCACTGCAATCCACAGCTTTGCAAATCGCTACATAAAATTGCCAAGATAACAAAGAGACGTGAAATGCAGTTCTTCATAGCTTTCAAATTTGTGAAAATGATAAGAAACGGAATCTAATATCAACCATAGAAATATATATATATGGTGTGTAAGGTGTGGAATGCGCCTGGCCCTGCAGCCAGCAGGGTTAGGATCGGCTAGCCTCTCCCAGGAGGGGTGAAGAGCGAAAATTAGTAGCCTGCCGATGACCCGCAGACTACACAAGTCAACCCCCACCTCCAAGTGGTGCAGACCGGGCAACCATGACCGCGAGGTCATGGGCTAACGGGGCTATGGTTCGCCATAGGGGATGGACTCCCTGTGGTCAGATTAGTGTCCTAAACCTGCGACTGGCCTAGCAAGCCGGCAGGGGATCTTCATACTGCTCGTAGAAAAACCAAGAAGTATAAACGGACTGACCCAAACGGCTATCGACCCGGCAATGTTAATGGACTACGAGATAGATCAGCGATTCAAAAAATAGGCACAATGAACGTCTGTGGTTTCAATAGTAAAGAAGAAGAGCTTATAGAAACAATGGAGAAGAGGAATATTGGTCTGATGGGAATAGCGGACACCAGAACAAAAGGGAAAGGATGCAAGGAGCTCCACCGCAGTTACACGTTTGTTTACTCTGGAGTAGAACAGCAAGAAAGGGCAAGACACGGTGTGGGAATAGTCATCGAACCACGGCTAGCAAGAGGAATACTAGAAATAAAATATATATCAGAAAGAATCATAACAGTGAGAATAAAAGAACAAACAATCACAACATATGTACAGATATACGCACCATGTAATGCAAACAATAATGAGCAAGAATGCGAGGACTTCTACGAAGACATACATGATGTGCTAAACAAAATAGATAAGCAGGACAACATCATAGTTATGGGAGACTTCAATGCAAGACTAGGACATAACAGAGTGGGCATAGAAAAACACCTGGGAGCATTTGGAGATCAGCAAAATGAAAGGAATGATAACGGAAGTAGACTGATAGAGCTTTGCAGCCAACACGACCTCTATATAACAAACACATTCTATAAACATAAAGATTCGCAAGTATACACCTGGTATAAATGGAACAATCTAGATACTAAAAGCCAAATTGATTTTATATTAACAAGAAATAACAGAAAGAGAAATATATTAGATGCAAGAGCAGTGCCCAATTTCAGTATAAACACAGATCATAAAGCAGTCGTTGCCACAATAAGAACCATTGGAAGAAGAAAACAAAGAGCAGGAAAATACATGCCATGCGAATCAGTAAACTTAAAAAACCTTAAAGACGAGGCAGTAAGGGAAAATTATGAGAAAGAACTAACTGAACTCTTTGTAAAATTACCTACGGAAAGAAAAACAGTGGAAGAAGAATGGGAGATGTTCAAATCAAGCATTTTAAATACTGCAAAAATAACATGCGGAACCACGAAAAAACGCAAAACACGGATAAAGAAAATAACAAGTTGGTGGAACGCAGAAGTAAAGAAAGCGGTAAAAGAAAAAAAGGAAAAATATAAAAAGTGGTTGAAGAGCAAACAGGAATGTGATTACAGAGAATACAGAATAGCGAGAAGACATGTGAGTAGAATAGTAAAGAGGGAAAAACAAAAAGACTGGGAAGAGTATGGAGAAACCCTAAATAAAAACTACAAGGAGGCAACCAGAAACTTCTACAAAAAGATAAGTGCAATGCGAACCAGAGGAGAACCCTTTGACCCAACTGAAATAATTAACAGCGAAAATGGAGAACCAATAAGTGAACAAAAACAGATCCTAATAAGATGGAAGCAGTATTTCGAACAACTTCTCAACATCCCATCAGATGTCACAGGAATTCAAGAGACCTACACAGATGTCACCGAGGAACTAGAACCAGACATACTAAAAGAAGAAATTATAGAAGCCATCAGATTAGCCCCATTAAACAAATCACCAGGACAGGATGAAATACCAAATGAACTAATTAAAGCAGCAAGGGAAGTAGGAACAGCTTGGCTACATAGACTATTCAACCATGTTTGGGTAGAACAACAGACACCACGAGACTGGGGAAACGCCATAATTATCCCAATTTGGAAAAACAAAGGCAGCAAAAGAGATTGCACACAATAGAGAGGCATTTCACTGTTGAGTCATACTGGGAAAATATTTTGCAAAATTCTTGAAAAAAGATTACGAACTACTTTAGAACCCCAGCTAAGCGAAACGCAGCTTGGATTTAGGAAAAACAAAGGATGCACAGACGCCATTTTTGCTCTTAGACAACTTATAGAAAAATCAATTGAATTCAATGAAACACTCTACTTAGCCTTTGTCGACCAAGAAAAGGCATTTGATAGGGTAGATAGAAACAAGCTGTGGGAAATCCTTAAACAATATGGAGTGAGTACACATCTAACAAACCTATGCAGAAGTTTATACAACAACAGTGAATGCATAGTGAGAGCAACTGGAGAACACTCAGAACCCTTCACCATAAGATCTGGAGTACGACAAGGTTGTGTCCTGTCCCCTCTCTTGTTCATAACATATATAGACAACATATGTAAAGAAACCAGCCAAGCAGAGACAGCAAGAATACCGCATGACGAGAACACAGAAGAAGAACCATCTGCAAATCTAACCATTAGAGAACTCCTGTTTGCGGACGACCAAGCACTAATAGCAAAATCAGAAGCTGAATTACAAGACCACATGAATAGTCTAAACGAAATGTGTAGGGAACATAACATGAAAATTAGCACAAGCAAAACAGAGGTAATGACTATAACTAAAGAAGAACAAACAGCAACAATTCACCTAAACGAACATCCCTTGAAACAAGTAAAGAGCTTCAAGTACCTAGGAAGTATAATATCATCAAATGGCAGATCAGAAGACGAGATCGAAAATAGGTGCAATAAGGCAAATCAACTCATTGGACAAATGGCACCAATACTAAAGAACAAACATGTATCAATAACTACTAAGAAAGCACTTTACAACACAATCTTCCTACCAACTCTGTGCTACCAATGCCAAACCTGGACAATGACAGAAAAAGAGAAAAGAAAAATCACAACAACAGAAATGAGGTTTCTGAGAAGAATACTCAACGTATCAAGAAGAGATAAGATCAGAAATGAAGAAATCAGGACTAAAGTAGGGGTTAAAGCTGCTCTAGATTTTATTAGAAAGCAGCAAGTCAAATGGTTTGGCCATGCAAGTAGGCTACCAGTCAACAGCATGCCACAACAAGCAATGATGTACAGACCAGATGGAAACAGAGGAAGAGGCCGACCACGTAAACGTTGGACTGAGGGAATAACAGAATCCATGGGAATGTCGATATACGAAGCCCATAACCGGGCACTCTCACGAAGTTTATACTTCACCTCGACACCGCAAGGTACAAGAGGAACATGATGAGATGAGATGAGATATATATATATATATATATATATATATATATATATATATATATATATATATTCCCACGTTAAATCAGTACAACAATATGGATCATTAACACGGAAAACATCTAAGTTAGTTAGTTAGTCGCGGTTCCAACTTCACGGCAACGTGTCGTCCCCTTTATACTCCGTTCCTGTACCAGTGAATATCACAAAAATGCTCCTAACTGCCCCCCAAAAAAGTGAAACAGATAGGAGTCTCGGCATGTCAACAGCCCGCACAGGTACTGTATGCATAATGCCGCCACCAGAATGCCAACACAAAAGTCCTCCGCGAAAAAAACATTTTATGATCGATGGAGTCGGCAGTCTCCATAAAAACTTCATTGACCCGGATGTTATTCCATATGGCTCGGCTTCTTTCCGCAGGGCGACCTGCCGAAAGCGCCGCACAAAGCACGAACTCCGTAGCTCCAGCGACGACCCCCAGGAGTTTCATGAAAAATGCACTTCTGAACAGAACAGGCAAACCAGTCAATTCAGCATCAGCCGGCCACCATCGTTCCGAACATGCAGTTCGCGATACAGTCAAGAGCGGACAAATGTAAAAACATTCCACACGAAATTCACACCTCACAGTGTCGCACGCACACTTACTCAGTAGCATGGTGACGGAACCATGCACTACCAGTCCAATATGAGGAACATGCGAACGCAAACCGTAGCCAGAAGCGTAAACACTCCAGAGGTCTTAACGGTTCAAATGCCTATCCGCCATGTTGGGGACCGTACGTCTTTTCCCTAATAGCTAAATCAATTAATAATAAGCTACAAACAATCCAGTAAATAAAGATGTGGGGAAAATATGCTCACCCTCGTATTCCAAACGGGTTGAGCCAATGACACGGTAGCCCTTTCTCTGGCTCCTTCAGGGCAAAAGAAATAGAAGGATAGAAGGATATGCGAATTATATCATAAATGAATAAAATAGGTTGAGCTGCCAGAGATGGCATAAAATTGTAGGTTTCGCGGGGGTTGAATTCGCATCCTCCATTAGGGGATAAAAGACAGAAGAAAAAGTCTGGAAATATGAGTTGGTTATGCGCAGGCCATTATAAACACGTAATGCAAGAAGCCGCTTGTCGTTTAATGTTCCGACTTCGAATCGTTCTAGTTAAGTGTCCAGGGAATTCTACTCTGCTCTCACCCTGACAATAGCCTCATAGGAGAATAACTTATTCATAGCCAGTATGGTTGGGCTGATAAATGCCAGAGCCTCAAAGAATTATTTCACTGTAGGCGTGGAAGGCATATGTTTTTGCATATGCACGAATGATGGTGAAGGGACGAACAGTAGCAGTGAGTCGAAATGTCAAAATGCGCTCTAATCCATTATTAAATATCAGTTGTCTGTTAATTTGCATACAGTTTGTTGTTGTTGACGAAAGTAATTTAGAAGAAAGCTGTTGATATTAACTTGCGATCAATTATGGCTGAGGGTTATGTGTATTTTTGTTCTTAACCCCACTATTTTCGTCTGTGAGATATACATTTTAATCTCTGATAAGTAGGTATTTTTGCTAAAGTGTAGATTAGGACGTTGATACTTTTCTTCACGATTTTCGCCAGTGCTATGGAGTTTCGTGCATTGTAGATATATCCTTTGTTGAGCATTTAACTAGCGTGGTAATGTAAAGAGTGGGTGTATTTTGTGTTCATTATAACGGAGGAGCGTGTCTTCGTGGACCCGACAGAATTAAGCAATGAAGAAAAACAACACACACACTGAGTTAAGAAACAAATAATTAAGCAAGGTAGATACACGCACGCACGCACGAACACACACACACACACACACACACACACACAGACACACACACACACAATGTAAGCTCTTCGAAGCTTGGAGAACACTGCTCAGATATGTCTCATGGAGAATACTGTTCAAATATGTATGTTTAAGAATCAACAATATTTATATGTAATATTGGAAATGTGTGACCGTTAGACAACGAGGGCCCATTTTCGAAAGTTTTGTGAACATGGCGGACTAAGTAGCCTCCCAGGAGGCACCATGGCAAATGTGACTGGTTCTGGACATTCTTGTACACGAGTGTTTTGTGGTGGCAGTGTTGGAGAGATGAGATGTTTCAGCCCATTAAACTTCAGTCAGAGCACCTGTTTATGTTTGTCATGATGCTTTCAAACAATGCGAAAGTACACTAAGTGTCTTAGTGAGATTATTTCATAGTGACAACGTAATGTTCCGTGGTAATTTCAACCCTGTGACAGATCATGAGAAAACAGTCCTCCCCCCCCCCCCCCCAAAAAAAAAAAAGAAAACAAAAAACAAACAAACAAACAAACAAACAACAAAATGAAAACAACAACAACAACACAGGAGGGTGAAACTCTCAGATGCACTTCAAACCATCACCTTGTTTGCATCAATAGTTGCTGTGTCATCAGAATTGCTAGTGGAGCCGGAGATGAAGACAGTACTATAGCCTGGCACTGGCTTTACATTTGCTTAATTCAGTGTGCCAACATGTGATCCTGGTCCTGGAACACCGTGCCATGACAACCACCCCTGCAGTTTATTGGCGGAGAAAGGCACATCCAGGAAGCCCAAGCAAAACGTGTAGTGGTTAAAGTAAGACAGAACATGGCAGATGTGTTGAACTGGAGAAGTGGCGATAAGACCATACATAAATGCATGGGAAAAGCTGGGAACAACCATCTTGGCGGAACGAGGAAGTAGAAAGGGTCTGGTTAAATAAGCGGTAAAATACCAAAAAGAGCAAAATAGCACAGACTGACTACAACAAGATTTGCACAAAAAAGCTGTCCTCTTTCAAAACTCTAGGAAATGCAGCAATAAGTGAGAATTTGGTAGAGGTATGTGAAAGGGTGAGCAAAGACAAATCACTAAAGCTGTTTTGCTGAGTAGACATGAATATGAATGGTGTTGTAAAGATAGATGTATTTCCGAATTCTAGAGTACAGACCATGTCGCACAGACGATGGATAAAAATAAAGGTAAGACAAAGACTAGAGAGAAATCATCGCTGCCAGAACGGGCTACCTAAGTTAGTACACTGCCCTGGGAGCGAAAGAAGAAGACTTAGTGAAAGTTTACGAGACAAGAACTGCACTACGACGGGCACAGAACAGTAACCCTGTACACGCGGCCTATGATGAAAACACGTTGGTTAATGTTCCGAGAAGGAGTAAATGAAACTGGCAAGTAAGTACGACAGCATTATTTGAGGCATAATTGAAGCTAAGTGGATACACAGTTAGCCGTGCTTTGCTGAAGCCTGGCAAAGACCACACATGTCAGGGATATCGGATAATCACCACACAGAAAAGCGGTAAAATAAAAAAAATAAAAATATAAAAAGTGGTTGAAGAGCAAACAGAAATGTGATTACAGAGAATATAGAATAGCCCCCGGGAAGACATGTGAGTAGAATAGTAAAGAGGGAAAAACAAAAAGACTGGGAAGAGTATGGAGAAACCCTAAATAAAAGCTACAAGGAGGCAACTAGAAACTTCTACAAAAAGATAAGTGCAATGCGAACCAGAGGAGAACCCTTTGACCCAAATGAATTAATTAACAGCGAAAATGGAGAACCAATAAGTGAACAAAAACAGATCCTAATAAGATGGAAGCAGTATTTCGAACAACTTCTCAACATCCCATCAGATGTCACAGGAATTCAAGAGACCTACACAGATGTCACCGAAGAACTAGAACCAGACATACTAAAAGAATAAATTATAGAAGCCATCAGATTAGCCCCATTGAACAAATCACCGGGACAGGATGAAATACCAAATGAACTAATTAAAGCAGCAAGAGAAGTAGGAACAGCTTAGCTACAGAGACTATTCAACCATGTTTGGGTAGAACAACAAATCAAATCAAATCAAATCAACTTTATTAGGGTCACAAATTGGGCGCGCAGGCCCGTCTTACATTCGGCCCTTCCAATCACTCATCTTTCGTTCATCAAGAGCATTATACATTTACATAGGAAGAAAAATAAACATTGTGAAATGAATGTTGTAAACATAAACAAGGCTAATTACCATGTTATGAAGCCCATCTCCCACCTATCCATACATCACCCCACCCACACAACACCCCCACCTACCCACACACACGCGCACCAAGGGACACATACACACCCCCACCTACCGACACACACGAACACCAAGGGACACATACATACCCCACCAACCGACCCATCCCCCTCCCGCACATCCCCCATCCACACACACTGCCCTCACCTGATCCCCCAACCAAAACACACTCGCCACCCACAAACATTCCCCCACCAACCCACACATCCCACGCCCATCCACATACACATCCTACCCCACACATCCTCTCCCCACCCACACCTCAAACCACCCATCCCCCAGCCACATCTCCATCGACAACATATTCCCCACCCACATACACAATCCCCCACCAACCCACACATCGCACATCCACTCACACATCCCCAAACCATACACACACATCCCCACCAACTGACATGTCCCTACCCCCCCCCCCCCACACACACACACATCTCCCTAACCACCCATACATCCCCAATCCACTCACACACACCCCACCACCCACACATACAACTTCCACCCACCCACACATGCCTTAACCTAATCCCCCACCACACAATCCCCCACCCGCACATCACATACACCTCCTAGCACGCACTATTCCCAACCCACGCACCACACACACACATATCCCTCACCAACACATCCCCACTTACACACCACACACATATCCCCCACCCAGATACCACACAATATTCCCACCCACACCCACACAGATACCCTTACCCATCCACCCCACATACCCCTACTCACACACCACAAAAATCCCCCACCCACACACACATACCTCACCCACACAATATCACCAACCAACACACCACACACCTCTCCCCACCCACACACGCATTCCCTACCCATCCACCAACACACACTCACTCACGCATACATCCTCCACTTTACGCACCCACACACCCCCACCAACCCACTCCCAACCAAACATCTCTCGATCACAATACCCCTACCCCCACACACGTCCTCCACCCACTCACACATCCCACCCCGACAAATACAACTCCCTCACCCACCTACACATCCCTAAGCCACTCACACACCCCCACCCACACACACACATCTCCCACCCACACTCCCCCACATACTTCCCCCAACCACCACAATCTCCTGCTCACCAACACATATAACCCACCCATACGCACATTCCCCGCACCCATCACACACATCCCCCACACCACACAATATGTTCCACCCATACCACCAAAAACATACCCTCCACCCACACATCATTCACACATCCCCCACCAACACACCGCACACATATCTCAAACCCACACACCATACACTTCTCCCCACCTGCCCTTCCATCCCAAATCCACCCAACACAATCCCCTACCCACACAACCCCGCCTCCCACACACACTTCCTCAAACCATCCACACATCTCCATCCACATAAACACACACCCCCTGCATCCGTCCCATGCACATATCCTCCACCCATACACACATCCCCCACACCCATTCCAACACCCCTACTTTCACCCCCACACATCCATCCACACATCCCACCAACACCCACAAATACCACTACCCACCAAAACCCACACACCCAACCCATCCAAATGCATACCCCCACCCACACACCCCCCACCCACACATATCCCCACACTCACACACATCCTCCACATACACTCACACTTCCTCACATCTAGACACATACAAAATGTCTCACGTTAGTATTGAAACTAGTATGAACAAACTCCCACACTTTACTCACACACATACACTGACACTTGTCATGAGCAGTGTCATAAAAATGTTAAACATGGAGAAAAATGTGTACATAAAATGTATGTGACGTAAAAATAGTGATGCTCTCTCTCTCTCTCTCTCTCTCTCTCTCTCTCTCTCTCTCTCTCTCTCTCTCTCTCTCTCTCTCTCTCTCTCTCTCACACACACACACACACACACACAAACACACACACACACACACACACATTCACTCTCACGCTCACACATTCACTCTTCCGCTCATTCATTCACTCTCACGCATTCACTCTCCCGCTCATTCACTCTCACGCTCACTCATTCGCTCTCCCGCTCACTCATTCACTTTCCCGTTCACTCATTCACTCTCCCGCTCACTCATTCGCTCTCCCGCTCACTCATTCACTCTCACGCTCACTCGTTCTGTCTCTCATTCACACTCACTGATTCAAACTGCAGTAATGAACATGAGTTTATATTATGCATGATAAAATAAAATGGTATTTAACTGATAATATGACAGATGAGAATACACAAACATATGGATTCGCGTGTTACATAGCATGCGTGTTAAATGACATGCATCTGCTCAGCTCTCTCTCTCTCTCTCTCTCTCTCTCTCTCTCTCTCTCTCTCTGTATTCTTTAATATACACACACTCACACGCATGCGCGCGCTCACACACACACACACACTAACACATCAATTCTCCCACTGTCTCACTCTCTAACACACAATCCTTCACACACGCACACACACTCACTCTCTCAATCACACTCTCTCACACATACAC
The DNA here is from genome assembly GCA_014155875.1 of Cepaea nemoralis. Taxonomy (NCBI): domain Eukaryota; kingdom Metazoa; phylum Mollusca; class Gastropoda; order Stylommatophora; family Helicidae; genus Cepaea; species Cepaea nemoralis. The sequence continues at coordinate 166,081 of JACEFZ010009066.1, forward strand.
ATACACATGAACGCATGCACATGAACGCATGTACGCACGCATACACTCCCTCACTCACTCTCACACATACACGTACGAATGCATGCACTGACACATTCCCCCACCATTTCTCGCTCAATCACTCTCTCCACACACACGCATGCACGTGCGCACACACGCATTCACTCTCTCCCTCTCACTGACACCCACTTTCTCTCTCTCTCTCTCTTTCTCTCTTTCTCTCTCTCTCTCTCTCTCTCTCTCTCTCTCTCTCTCTCTCTCTCTCTCTCTCTCTCTCTCTCTCTCTCTCGCTCCCATACGCACACACATATATAGTGAACAATTATAGTTAAACAATTATAATGAACAATTATACTGAACAATTATACCAGTAAATGAATTATGGTGGCATATAGTCGGTATGGATTAAGTATTGAAAGAGTTTTCGGTTAAATGTGTAGGGACTCATTGGAGTTTTCAGATCTGGAGGCAGATCATTCCATAAGTGAGCACCAGAATAGGCGAAACATGTTTTGTATAGGTCCAATCTAGGCTTTGAGACATGTAACAAATTTAGGCGCTTGCTGTTCATTGCATTAGATTGAATCAGCGGCAGAAGATACTCTGGGGTATTTTGAGATATAATTTTATTCACTAATTTGGCTTTGTTGAAAAGGAAGCGCTTTTGTAGTGGTAGAAGTCTTAGATGACTGTACAAATTATTACTTTCAACGTGCTTTATGTCAGAAACCAGACGAATAGCGCGGTTTTGTAGAGAACATAGTCGTTTTAAATTAGATTTAGGGCAACCATCCCAAACTGTGGAACAGTAATCGAGATGTGATTGGATATAGCATGTATAGAATATTTTTCGTGTGCTTTCGTCCAGGAAGTGCTGAATTTTAGCAAGTTGGTAAACTTTTTGTGCTATTTTCTTGGTAAGAGCATGAACATGAGAGCTCCAGTTCAAATGGCTGTCTATTAAAAGCCCTAGTGTTTTATGTTCAGTCACATTAACTATAGGTAACGTGCCCATGCGGAGTTCGAGCGGTGATCCAGTTATGGCTAGTGTCTGTAGTTTTTGTCTGGTCGTTATTAGCATAGATTTGGTTTTGTCGATGTTAATTTCATGCGGTTTTCATTGCTCCATCTAGTAAGATTATCAAGTTCCTTTTGTAAAGAATTCTCTAATTCACTACGGTTTTCTTGACTAGTATATATAGTACAGTCGTCTGCGAATAGATCACAAGTTGTATTGATATATAAAGGAAGATCATTGATATAAACTGCAAAAAGCAGCGGACCTAGTATTGAGCCCTGAGGCACACCAATATTAAGCTGTGTGGGTCTTGATAGACAGTTGTTGAAGGACACGACTTGTTGCCTGTCGGATAGAAATGACGTAATTATGTTCACCATGTACCCAGATTGACTGTTAATTATTAGATCGTTGTTAATTAAATGGTGTAACGTTATTTTATGAATGTGTTTTTCTAATGGTTTAGATAGCGACGATAGTAAGGAAATAGGTCTATAATTACCCAAAACGCTATTATCGATTGAGCCATTTTTAATAAGCGGAAACACTTTAGCAATTTTAAATGCAGATGGAAAGTAGTTTTTGTCCAGACACTGGTTATAAATGAACGTTAAGGACTCACTAATGACTGGTGCAGCACAACGAAGAATTCTATTACTGATACCATCTAGGCCGTGTGAGTTTGTTGATTTGAGGTTCAAGAGATATTTATAAACGTCTGCAACAGACATTAAAGGAATCTCAGCGGGAATATTTCTGGCGCACTTCTCCTCACAGAATGATGCCAGTGAACTTAAATTACACGATGAGTCTGGTATTGAAGACTTTAGATTCTCTATTTCTGATTGAAAGAACCAACTGAATTCATCGCATGTTATAGAATTTGGTATTGCTGATTCTGTAGGGCGTTTATTATTGGTTAGCAAGTTAATAGCCTTCCATATATTTGTACTGTTTGAATTATCTACAATCAAATTTTTAAAATGATCTTTTTTTATCCTACGAATTTCATATTTAACTTTATTCCTTAGTCTGCGGTAATTGATGAAGTCTTTATTTTTGTGTGCTGTATCTCGCTCTCTCATGATTTCCAGCACTTCTCTAGTGACCCATGGGGATTTATGTTGATTTTTGACTCGAACTTCTTTGATTGGCACGTGTTTATCGAACACATTGTAGACTGTCTTCGTCCAGACACCACGAGACTGGGGAAATGCCATAATTATCCCAGTTTGGAAAAACAAAGGCAGCAAAAGAGACTGCACACAATACAGAGGCATTTCACTGTTGAGTCATACTGGGAAAATATTTTGAATAATTCTTGAAAAAGATTACGATTGATTGATTGATTGATTGATTTAGGAATCGACATCACAACATTCGGGGCATTCCCATAAGTGCTCCGTCCCCATCCTCAGCAGCCAGCGAAGAGTTCCAACACTAATAGTACCAGTAGCAATCTGATTATAAGTCCGTGTCGCCTTTCCTTTGAGCGTTGAGCGTCGGCCAGATCCCTTCGTCACTCCTCGTTGTCTCATTCTTGCCAGACCATGGTAATCCATTTGCTCCTCCGAGGTGTGCACGTGCTCCCACAAGGCCGCAACCACGTCTGCCTTGTCATGTATCAATACTCCACCAAGTTCTGCAGAGCCAGCCAATCTGTCCGCCTGTTCATTTCCCAGCACACCGGCATGCCCCGGAGAAAAGATCCAGGCGATGCTTGTCACCCGTGACCTCCGAAGCGAAGCAAGCCACTCCGCACGAAGTCTGCCCGTCCTCACCCTCGTCAGCATGCTTTCTGAGTTAGTTACAATCACGATGTGTGTGTGTGTATGTCGTATTCTCCATCCAGCGGAGAGCCGCAGTGACTGCCTCCACTTCCATTCTTAAGCTGGATGTTGTGGTATCATATGCCAGGCTCTCCTGCCCCAAACATCGACCATTAGCTTTGGCTATGAACCCCCAGCCACTTCTCTCACCTCTTGACACCGAACCATCTGTGTAGATAATCACATCACTCGAGTGAGCATTGTCCTGAATTAGTTGCTGGAATATCCACTTCCGTGGCCCCTGCTGGCCACTCTCTGCACTCCCGACTTAATGTGATTATAACTCTGCACAAGTCTGACTGCTCCGCTGGCACTCTGACCCACTCCTCTCCACGCCTAATGTTCTCCAAGGGGCACACCTGTCTGATCGTATCCTCCGCCTGAGCCATCCATGATTTCCCTCTTATCAGTCGCTGACCCTTAACTGCGTCCAGAGCCTCATGCAGTGGGTAGTCTGTGTCTGCAGCTACTCTGAGGTATGCCTTCGCCTAAAAAGATTACGAACTACTTTAGAACCCCAGCTAAGCGAAACGCAACTTGGATTTAAGAAAAACAAAGGATGCACAGATGCCATTTTTGCTCTTACACAACTAATAGAAAAATCAATCGAATTCAATGAAACACTCTACTTAGCCTTTGTCGACCAAGAAAAGGCATTCGTTAGAGTAGATAGAAACAAGCTGTGGGAAATCCTCAAACAATATGGAGTGAGTACACATCTAACAAACCTATGTAGAAGTTTATACAACAACAGTGAATGCATAGTGAGAGCACCTGGAGGACACTCAGAACCCTTCACCATAAGATCTGGAGTACGACAAGGTTGTGTCCTGTCCCCTCTCTTGTTCATAACATATATAGACAACATATGTAAAGAAACCAGCCAAGCAGAGACAGAAAGAATACCGCATGACGAGAACACAGAAGAAGAACCATCTGCAAATCTAACCATTAGAGAACTCCTGTTTGCGGACGACCAAGCTCCAATAGCAAAATCAGAAGCTGAATTACAAGACCACATGAATAGTCTAAACGAAATGTGTAGGGACCATAGAAACAAGCTGTGGGAAATCCTCAAACAATATGGAGTGAGTACACATCTAACAAACCTATGTAGAAGTTTATACAACAACAGTGAATGCATAGTGAGAGCACCTGGAGGACACTCAGAACCCTTCACCATAAGATCTGGAGTACGACAAGGTTGTGTCCTGTCCCCTCTCTTGTTCATAACATATATAGACAACATATGTAAAGAAACCAGCCAAGCAGAGACAGAAAGAATACCGCATGACGAGAACACAGAAGAAGAACCATCTGCAAATCTAACCATTAGAGAACTCCTGTTTGCGGACGACCAAGCTCCAATAGCAAAATCAGAAGCTGAATTACAAGACCACATGAATAGTCTAAACGAAATGTGTAGGGACCATAACATGAAAATTAGCACAAGCAAAACAGAGGTAATGACTATAACTAAAGAAGAACAAACAACAACAATTCACCTAAACGAACATCCCCTGAAACAAGTAAAGAGTTTCAAGTACCTAGGAAGTATAATATCATCAAATGGCAGATCAGAAGACGAGATCGAAAATAGGTGCAATAAGGCAAATCAACTCATTGGACAAATGGCACCAATACTAAAGAACAAACATGTGTCAATAACTACTAAGAAAGCACTTTACAACACAATCTTCCTACCAACTTTGTGCTACCAATGCCAAACCTGGACAATGACAGAAAAAGAGAAAAGAAAAATCACAACAACAGAAATGAGGTTCCTGAGAAGAATACTCAACGTATCAAGAAGAGATAAGATCAGAAATGAAGAAATCAGGACTAAAGTGGGGGATAAATCAGCACTATATTTTATTAGAAAGCAGCAAGTCAAATGGTTTGGCCATGCAAGTAGGTTACCAGTCAACAGCATACCACAACAAGCAATGATGTACTGACCAGATGGAAACAGAGGAAGAGGCCGACCACGTAAACGTTGAACGGAGGGAATAGCAGAATCCATGGGAATGTCGATGTATGAAGCCCATAACCGGGCACTCTCACGAAGTTTATACTTCACCTCGACACAGCAAAGTACAAGAGGAACATGATGAGATTAGATGAGACCACACAGAAAGTGATAGGCAAGCTGGTGGATGAAATCATTGCAAGAAACAACATCCTGCCAGCTTAAGAGTCAGTATTTTTCGACCTATCCCTGGTTTATCTCGGCCAAATAAAGAGAAACCTGGATAATTATGCTGTTTCTATCCATGATGTTCGTGAAGGGCTCCACTAAGACATTGAGATATGTTCTGCGAAAGCATACAATAAACTGCCTTTGCATTTCTGAAAGATTCATTTTCTTAAACTCAATAATATCAGTCTCTCTCTCTCTCTCTCTCTCTCTCTCTCTCTCTCTCTCTCTCTCTCTCTCTCTCTCTCTCTCTCTCTCTCTCTCTCTCTCTCTCTCTCTCTCTCTCTCTCCACCAACCTTAACTGTGTATCTGTGGCTTTCACATAGGAACTTATTGTTCTAATGTGGCAGTTTCAACTCTTAACCAACAACAATAACTCGTGGCTTCCCACAGGATTCTCCAGCGCTATTCACCGGCTATACCGTGAGAATCACACACAGACAGATCTCACGAAGCCAAAGGAAACTGGCTTATTCACATGATGTTTTAGTATATCTTAGGGGAATTACAGGCAGTAGTTTGCTGAAGAACTTCAGACAGACTTCAACCACATAATCACGTGGTGCGGGGAAGTGAGAACACTGGTCAATCAGATACCTCAACACCAGCAGCGAGTTTATCCTCGGAGGCTGTAAAAAGAATTCATGCATCGAAGTACTTGGGAGAGACAGGTATCTGCCGTTTTCTGAGCACAGCCACGTGATAATAAAAAGGCAAGAAAATACATGGCTACGCTAAGAGATCGCTAAGCTCCAGACAACTACGATGAGCAGAGTCACCTATATCAGTCTCCTATATAAGGACGTTGTCCTTTCGGTGATTGAGAATGACCTAGCGAGACTCAATTTCAGCCGTTCTCAAATGGAGAGACGCAGGTCCGCATGGTACGTGTGTCACTAAACATACGACATACAGGACGATGATGTACCTCTTTGATGTTCCAATACTGGAAAACAGAACAAGGATTTCCAGATCATGTACTTACCTCCGAATCAGTGCCAACACACAACATTCGTTGTAAAATGAGATTTTTAGAAAAGGTTAACCAGTTGAAAAAATGAAAATGCTGGATCTGTCAGGCCAAGGACATGAATGAATAGGTCTTTACACTAGAAGTTACATATAACCTGGTGAAGAATGGATACAAGTGCGAACAGTGTGCGGCTCGTCCTTTTCCAGTATGCATTCGACTGGAGAAGGAGAGTAGAAAACAAAAACCTGATCATTGCTGAAGCAGAAGTTCAGATCTTGATACTTTAGAATTCATATGAGGGGGATGTAGATATCTTTACAGATGTGTTTGTTGTTTGACGCGTGAAGAGCTCTTAGGCTAATGCTGCTTAGGTCGGAGGGAGAACTGTGAAGGAAGACTATGGTGCTTCAGTTTGACTACAGGTAGCCTGACTATAGAGATAATGCAATAGATAAAGGCAATAGCCAGGCTGGAGACGCAGACTTTCACCGAGGCAGGCTTTCTGACTCAATGGATATGCTCTGGAACCTAGACATAAGCTGGACTCGAAGACAATGAGTGGCGTCGTTGAGGAGGTAAAGTCTGCCAAAATTAGTTACATTCCTGTGACAGTGGGGGGGGGGGGGCGCTCGGTAGCGTAGTGGCTGGACACTGGCCTGCCGATCCGGTGATTATGGATTCGATCCGCAGCTGGGCAAACTCGGATTTTAAAAATATGCACCTGGGCTCCCAGGTCGACCCAGCCTAAAACGGGTACCACGAATGTCTTGTGATTGACATAAGAGCAACGGGCGTGATACTGACCACATCACCCACCCAGTGCCGATTGATCTATAAAAAGGCATTTAGCACCGTGTACTAGATGTACCCAACGGCGTGTAACAGGGTCCTGTGACTTACTCTGTGACAGGCTACGTGGGTGTAAGAGAAAATGAACAAGCTGTTAGACGGATCGGGCTGCTATGGAACACGGACGAGCAATGAATCTGGCTGATACGATGAATGTCCTCGGAGAGGCAGGATGATTTTATGTGTGTAGAGTCGATGAATTGATACACAAGGAGGAATGTAGAAGTGAGAAAATGGGAAAGATAAGAGGGATATAGTGAAAGCGAGGCAAATTTTTAGAAAGATAAAGTCTATGTCCTAAGCATAATTTATTTTACTATTATGTTCGCTCGCTTTGCACTCAAGCGGAGTCCAAACATCTGCTACTAGGACCATGCTTTCAATGAGTGTCCGCTGGCCAAACAGCAAGCACAGAGCAAGATACCCAGGCTGCCCGTACCTCCAAAGTCACAGAGACGCAATACAACTCACCATAACAACAAACAAGCCTTTCAAGGAAAGACGGCGGAGATGCGAGACTTCCTCAGGCATTCCACAAGAGGAGAAACGCAGATTCAAGGCCATATAGCTGATCCGAAGAATCAAACCAAGATATTTCCACTGACACAGGGGCCAAAAAGGAAAATCAAGTAAAGGACATCGACAGCAAAGTAAGACTGCAGGAAGAAAAAAGTTTCTTAAAAGTCGAGAAGATCGACTTCATTGCAATGGGTTTTAACACATATGGCTCGGCCTTTTCGCAGGCGGCCAGACGAAAACGTCGCACAAAGCACGAACTTCGTAGCTCTAGCGACAACCCCCAGAAGTCTACGAGAAAATACATTCCTGAACTAAAAAACGTAGCCCGGAATCGAATCCACAACCTTCGGAGCACGAGCCGGATGGCTTGACCACTTCGCCACGGAGATGCCTTGCTAAAGCCAGCAGGCCAGCTGAAAAGACCAAAAAGTCTAGCGACAGACCAGTGTCTCAATCAATCAATCATGTGCCATGCCGGAAAGCGTGGGCGGTCATGACTCGCTATTTCACTCGAACACCAGAGTCGTGGATTAGCTCTGTGTTCCTGTCTCGACCATGTCATGTGGCCAAGCCATCCAGGTATTTACTTCTCGGTCTTCTCCTTGGTATGTTCCCTTCGATCTTGCCAGTTGTCACCAAGTTCTCCAATTCATTTCTTCTCATAACATGTCCAAAGATTTTGACTATCTATGTATAATTTCTCTAATCAACTTACGATTTTCATTTGTCTCCTGTAGTACTTTGTCATTGGTTTTTCTGTCTGTCCATCGTATTCTTTGCATTCTCCTCAGAAACCATATTTCTGCAGCCATCAGATGTATTTAGCTTGACTGCTCATTGTCCAAGTTTCATATCCATACAAAAGAACAGGCTCTATGTAACACCTCAACAATCTTTTTCTCGTTTCAAATGACATCTTTTTATTGGTCAGTATGTTTTTCATCTTCCTAAAGGCTATTTTCGCCATGGCGATTCTTGTTCTAATCTCTTCAAGGCATCTCCCATCAGATGTTATGACTGTTTCGAGATAATTGTGCCGATTCACTTGTTGAAGCGTTTTCCCATTTATTTGTATATTACATTGTGGTATTTCGTTCTTCCTAGTGACGGCCATAATCTGTGTCTTTTTACAATTTAATTCTATCCCCAGTTGTTCACTGTGTGCAACAACAGCATCTACTAATTGTTGCAGATCCTGCTCATTGTCTGCAATCAATACTGTATCATCTGCATATCTAATGTAATTGATGTTTCGTCCTCAAATGCTGATTCCATTTATATCTTCTACATTTTTGAAAATATTTTCACCGTACAGGGAAAAAAGATCTGGAGACATTACACATCCCTGCCTAATACCTCTCTTAATAGACTGATATTGTCCCACTGCATTATCAATCCTTATGGAAGCTAGTTGCTTCCAATATATGTTTTTTTTTAAATAAGTCTAATGTCTTTCCCATCAATTTGTAGATCTGCAAGCATATCTACCATGTTGACATGTCTTACTCTATCAAAAGCCTTTGTGTAGTCAATAAAGCAAAGATGTACATCTTTGTTTACTTCTATAGAACGTTCAATAGCTGATCGCAGCATATACACAGCATTCACTGTACCCTTTCCTTCTACAAACCCACATTGTTCTTCCCCTATTTCAGGTTGTATTTTCTTCCTCACTCTTTGCATGATAATGCGTAGCAAAATCTTTGTGATGTGACTCATTATACTAATTGTTCTATGTTGATCACATTCCAAGGCTCCTGATTTCTTTGGGATTGCAATAAATATACAATTACATAATTCAGAAGGTATTTCTCCGGTATCATATAACGTGTTAAGCAGTCTGGTGACTTGATCTATTCCATATTCTTCTAAAGCTTTAATCATTTCTGTTGTGATGTTATCTGAACCGGGGGCCTTGCCAGCTTTAGTATGTTTAAGAACATTTCGAACCTCCAACTTCATAATTGGCGCTCCTTACAAAATTTCCGGAGATGAATGGCAGGCTTATTGCAGATAAAGGAAAGATTTTCCGACAGCTGGAAGAAAAAAAAAGGAACAAACGCAACGGACGATTCCTTCCAAGGGCTACGTCCAGAGCCGCATTGAGTCGTCACTGACAGACTGAGAAGCACAATAGAAACCGAACCAGATGACATCACATGCATGAAATTTACAACCCACACGTGAAAACATAATTTAAAAAACATAAATGGAAAGAATATAGGACCTCAAAACCCGCACCTCAGTTATAACCAACGCCGCATGCGGCACGTTAAACGAGGTAGAATGTTTACATTTGTTTTTCTCTAACGAACGAACGAACGTGCTACTACAATTAGTGCACTGGACAGATTTTGGCGTCAGGATTAGCTTTCGAATTTATTAGTTTCTCTTTCCATCACTGCGACTTCAGAGGTACTTGTAATTTACGTTCCCAAGTCAAGGACATGTAGGCAACACTTTAGTCCAACTGACCGATGAGGAGGTTGAAACCGCTGCCACGGCATTAGCACATCGGATGTTGAAGAACGACGGATAACTAAATTAGTTAAAAGTATCTACAAATTACAATCTGACAATCGGGATTTGTGAAGATTTCCTTCAACATCTTACAGATGTGAGATGAATAATTATTGCTTTTTTAGTGCAGATCGGTTACTTTCTTCTTTTTTGACACAAAGCATGATCATAACTGTAGTTTTAAATTTTGAACTCATACTGAAATATATGAAGATGTTAATTCCGGCATTTATGGATTCCAGATGAAACAAAACTGAAAATATCGCATATACCAGATTTTTCTGAAATCCGTCAATTCTTGTGTCTTGATGCACTAAAATATACAAGAAAACAAACATGCAGGGGGCATAACATATTATGAAAATAACAGATATGAGCACAACTATTTTCACAGTTTTATTGTCTCTGGTAGACATGGCTACTGAGCTGTAGGCAGACGTAGCCTGTAGTCGCCATTTGGATTTCCGTCGTAAGTTTGAGATCAAAACTGCGGTGCAAACAACAACAATACATAACGCTATTGTTGGTATTGCATTGTTTGTTATAAATGTTATACTTTCTATTATCTCTCGGTCATCCAAAAATACTATTCCATATATAGTCTTATTTTTAATTGAATCAAAGAACAATGCGGGTCGTATGGTGTAGAAACAAGGAAAAACACTTGCTAACATTATTATGTACACGATTTCAATATACAAGACAGTCCGTGCAGGAGTAAATAGATTTTTGACTTTCAGGGGCAGAGTAACACAGAGACACCTCTCTAGTGTGATATATGCGGTTATCCATGCGCTGACTCTGGTGAAGATTATATGGCAGAAGGATATAACATACACCATGCTACTAGCAACAAACGGTAGATCAAGGGCCATGAACATTGGAGTCAAATTGATATTCGCATAGAGAAGTGTAATCTGGGAACCCAAGTCTGACGTGGCCAGACCTAATCAGGCTTATGTTTACAGTAGTCTTGTACGCCCTGTTTGAAGAAAACGATTATGTTGAGAATGTTTGTTAAAACTCCAAATATGCATATTGCCTGACCAGGACCCCAGGAGTTCACCAATAGAAAGTAGTAGAGAGCCTCAGCGGACACAATCTCTCGACTGTTGGTATCGTTCATCTGTCAATTGTTTGCTTAATTCCTGGATAGTTTTGGAATACTTTTGTCAGACACCTTAGACACTTGCATCTTTGCGTAATCAGCTTAGACCATTTTCGTAGTGTTCAAACCAACATCCAAACCAAAACCAAAAAAAAAAAAAAAAAGACAGAGATTGTCACAACAGATGTATCTTCTGTTCTGTACGACTGGTATTTCTTCGGATTGTCAATGACTACTATCAATCTTTCAAGAATGGTCATACTGGACTAATGGCAGCAGTAGGAGAAGTCTGCTGGTATGTTTGTATTGCATATATTTAATCTGGTTAAAGACAACAGTAATCATATTCAGCAAACAGCTATATGCCTTTTGAGAAATGAATTATGCTACGGCCATCAGTCAAAGTTTGACATTATAGTTGTAAAATTATAGTTGTTATATCAGATGAGAAATAAAATTGTTTGCCCTTCTAATTACCTATTTTGCTGTTACCTAGCATCATTTAGTAAACAATTTACATCTATCTTGGCAATGCATTTCTCAGTGTGTGTAAAAGAAAAATAATGGAGCATTACAGCTATTAGGATTAATCGATATTAACAATCTTTGAGTTTAATGTTTTGAGACAAGATGGTCTAGCGATCAAACGTAAACATCCCGAGTTATTAAAGTTCGCCGGCGCAAAACTTTAAATCTAGCAACCCGATTGCCGGCTTGAAGTGATACTTTAGACATTACACAACTGAACTCGACAAATCGATATCTATAATTTCTGCATTCTGTCAACGATACAAACAATATATGTCAATTTTGTGTGGAGGCATTATCTGCATCTCAGGCCGATGTGATTCCATAGATATCTAATCACCCAATAGATTGTTATAATATCTGCTGAATGTTTGCTTGACCCTGGAAGCTTCGACAGTATAGTGTCTAGATGCTTGCTTGCCGACCTGGTGGTCATGGGTTTGAATTCGGATCCAGGTTATTTTAAATGTTGTCATGATCTCCCAGGTCGATCTAGCCAAACTTTGGTACCAGGACAAGTCTCGGGAAGTTAATGTGGCCGGTGTGGTATTGACCACATGCCCCTGGAGTGTCTATGTGGCTATAAAACATGGACCTAGCACCAGGGTTCAACCCCTACACCGGTCAGTTGAATTAAAATGTTGCCTTCTCGTCCCTGACTTGGGGATGTACATTACAAGTACCCCTGAAGTCAGCGTGGGTTCCCCTGACGGCGAGAGACACTAGTAAAATGGAAAGCTAAACCACACGAAAAAACTCAGTCCTCTACACGAGAATTAGTATCACGTGTATGGGCTATGGTTGAGTTCAAAGAGAGCTAAAGCAAAAACAAAAAAAAATGCGACATTTAATAATTTGTCTGCGGTATTAATAATAATAATAATATAATAATAATAATAATAATAATAATAATAATAATTATAGTGTATGCATTTAAACTGACTTATTAATTGTTTTAGAAAATAGTGCAGGTGATCATTTCATCGCGTGTTTTTTCTCTGCTCAGTGAGATCTCCTGTCAGCCCTAACTCTCAACCGTTTACCTACGTAGGCTGCCAATGTGGGATTACCTTCCTCCTTCCTTGATTCCAGCAAAAATTCCAAACTCGGACTCGTTCAACCTGCGTTTTTCAGCGGTGGTTAGAGTGGAGATCCGTAGTTTTTGTGGGTGCTTTCCCTGTTTCTGTCTTGTGTTCTCTTACGAGTAAGTCCTGGATCGGACTGAGTATGTCAGTGCTTGCATCTGCGTCTTCAGATGGGGTTTGGCCGTCGTGCTCGTTTCTTCTGGTGATTTGTTTGGCTAGTGAAGGCTCCTGGCTCGTCTGGCTTGGCTGATTTCAGTCTTTAGAAGGACTTTTTATTTGGTATTTTTGTTTTTGCCTTGTTTGTGTAGTGATCGTAGGAGTTTTTCGATGTTGTCTTTCTCTTCCTTCTTGCGTCTGTTTTCAATTTCGAGAAATAGTTTATGTTGCTTTTCGCAGTCTTCCTCCATGAGCTTCCACGGAATGATCTCTCCGTCTTCTATACAGTAGCTGAAGACGTTCTCACGGTCATAGTATGTATCTGGGTATTGTACCGGTTTCCTGAGTTTCCTGGGCTTTTTCGATTCTCTTTCTCCCAGCGCCTTTTGTATTCCTGGTGCATGAGTTCCTCCCGTCTTGCATTTTCCTGTAACTCCTCCAAGGTAGGACACCGGGGCCTCTCCATGTCGTCATCAGGGTGCTCATCTCGGTTTTCTTCTGATGTCTGGCGAAGTATTGGTTTCCCCTTTTCGGCCTCGGGCGTCGCGGTCAGGCTGCTGGCTTTGGCTTGCGGTACAGGTCCGGTCTCTTGGTTTTCATCTTGAGGTTTCTCTGTAATTTCTTGTAAGCCTTCTGTTGTTGTGGCTGGGCTGCTGGTTTTGGTTTGCTGGACCGGCTTGGTCTTTTGGTGTGTTTCGTCTTGTGGCTTCTTCGTGGCTTGTGCAGGTTTGTTTAGGGACAGTTCCCTTTCTGTTTTTAGCACTTGTCTCTCTGCTTGTATTGCTTGTAGTATCTCCTCGTTTTTCTTTATTGTCAGCGCCATGTACTCCATATCTTGTTTTAGGTTTTTCTGAGTCTCTTTTATTTCGGTGAGTATCTTTTCGACGTCGCTGGTCGGTGCCGGGTTTTGCAGAAGCTTGACTTGTTTTCTCAACTCGTCGATCTCCCTCTGCAGCTGTGCTATTTCAGTTTGCGAGATGCTCGTGGCTGTTTCGCACCTCCGCATTGCTTCCTTGAATGGTGTCTTGGTGACAATAGCGATTTTTAACACGTCTCTGTGTCTCTGGAGGTATGCTCCAAGTTTGCCCAGGCAGTTGGCACACTTTCGTTTGCTGTTAGCCGCTCTGAAGTCCGTGTCCAGCTTGGTCAGTGGACACTCTTTGTATGCGTGATGATCGGCGCAGTATCGGCAGATCTCTGTTTTGCTTCGACATATTGCTCTGCTGTGGCCGGCTCTCTGGCATCTGGAGCATTGCGTGATCTTTGGTAGGAATCCCTAGGGTTGTTGTGGTTTTTGGTGTACCGATACTTGTTGTGGAATCTCACAGCCCTCGGACATCACCACCGCCAGCGTTGTAGGAATCCCTTAGTAAGTAAGAATCCGTTCTGCCTTCAGGATTCTGATGTGATAATTTTCTCCCTGCATTAACTTCTGTATTTGTTCATCTGCTATGTGGGATTACCTGTCGTTATTGTGGTATTTCTAGTTATAACCTTTGCGGGACATTGCAGTTAACACCAGCATTTTTTATCTGCTGTTTATGTCTTCGCAAGTTTTTACGTTCAGTAGAGTGCCATTGCTTTCTGAACGACCGGCTCACATACCCTCCGTAAGTAACCAACGCGACGCGATCCGCTGCCGAATCTCGCGCAGCTGTGTTTCTTTAGAGAGTATATGGGATTAGGAACAGCGTCGTTAAATCCTTCGCCGGGGTGACGGGCATTACCTGTCGTTATTGAGGCGTTTATAGTAACTTTTTCCTTGTGCTTTGTACTTTCAATGTGCATTAAGTAAATGTTATAGTATGTATGCAGCCAATGATTTTAAAGTTCCAAAATAATTATACACACAAACATAAATACCTCGTATTTTTTGCGGCAAAAAAAAACATCTTCATTTTTCTTACATACACTATGGACTTAATAGGACGCACATCTCAATTTCGCTTACATACGCTAGAAACCTGATAGGACAATGAAAGCAAGACTCATAAAGTCTCAACTTCTTGTTTCCAAGCATACCTCAATTACCATGTCGGATTCTGTTACTTAACTTTCCGAAGATGTTAACCCTAGTAGGAGGCAATGATGTTTGTCCATCAAGTATAATGATGCCCAGTCATTTCATCAAGTGGGCTTGAAAATTTTGAGCCCTGAGTACTAAGATGGCTGGTAAGGCCTATTTTGGCTCGAAATGTTCCATTGACAATGTGGGCAAACAATGCTTGACGTTCCAGGGGCAGGTTCTGCGGAGGGTTTGTTGTTGTTGTGTTGTTGTCAAGTCTTTGTTTTCACAGTTCTTGCAGACCTGTTTGCTTCCCAAGTTACAATGCTCTTGTGTAATGATGTACGCCACGAATTTCGGTCTCTGGCAGCAGTCTCCCATGTGCCATGCTGAATTCCATGTCTTCGGAGTGTCTTTAAAACGTTTCCCCTGGACGCCGTATGAGCGTTTACCACAATGCAACTCACCGTAAAACAATCGCTTAGGAAGCCTGTGATCTGTCTAGGGGATCAGGTGTTCAGCCCAGCGAATATGATTCTTCATTAATAAATTGTGGATACTGGGCATGAGGCGCTCTTTCTAAGACTTCAGTGTTTGAGATCTTGTCTTGCCATTTTATCTTCAATAGCTTCCTAAGGCAGACTGTGTGGAAGCGGTTTAATTTCCTAGCGTGTCACTGGTAAACAGTCCAAGTTTCATAAGCATATAGCAGTGTAGATAATACGATTGTTTTGCAGTCTTATTCCATTTCTGTTCCACACATTTTTGTACAGTCTGCCAAAGACCGTGCTGGCCTTGGAGATTCTTGTCGCCCACTTCGTCGTCAGTTGTGGCAGCTTGTGACACAGTGCTGCCAAGATAGGTGACTTTGTCCACAACACTTTGTCCGTGACCATTTACTTTGATATTCGGCTCGGTGTGACTTATCCCTGGAGCTGGCTGGTACATAACCACAATCTTTTTCAAGCTGACATTGAGCCCAAAATGACGCAGACATACGAGAAAGTTGAAACATTGTGTTGTATGTCTGCCTGTGAGTTGGCATATAGAGCGCAATCGTCAGCAAGAGGAGCTCTCTGACGGTGTCGCTGGTAGTTTTGGTCAAAGCTTTGAGCTTTTTGAGACTGAATAACTTTCCATCCACGCAGTAGTTAATGTCTATTCCAATGTCGTAGTTTTCGAAAGCATGCGTGAGCACAGCTGAAAACATGAGGCTGAATACATAGTGTTGGTGCAAGGATACAGCCTTGCTTCACTCTATTGGTGACAGGAAAGGGCTCAGACAATTCGCAATTTTCTTGTACTCTTGCCTGCATAACATCATGAAATAGCCGCACTATTTGGACAAACTTTCGTGGACAGCCATATTTTTCCATAATCTTCCACAGTCCTTCTCTGCTGACTGTATCAAAAGCCTTGGTAAGGTCAATGAAAGTGGAGAACATTTCGCAGTTCTGTTCCTTACATTTCTCTTGCAGCTGCCTTGCAGAGAACATCATGTCAACAGTTCCACGTTCTTTTCTGAAGTCACACTGGCTCTCGAGAAGAAGACCTTGATCGAGATGGGCCGTGAGGCGATTGAGAAGAATTCTTGCAGTTGAGAGCAAGGAGATGCCTCGGTGGTTGTAATAGGATTGGCGGTTTCCTTTGCGTTTGTATAGGTGGACTTTTGGCGCGTCCTTGAAATCTTTGGGGCATGGTCTCGTTCATCCATATGTTTATAAAGACTTGGTGAAGCTGCTTTATCAGAACTTGTCCACCTGCTTTGCAGATCTATGCCGGGATTGAGTCAAGACCAAGGGCCTTACCCCTGGAAAGTTGATGGGTAGCTTTGTAAATTTCTACTATGGTTGATAAGTCAGCCAGAGTATCGTTAATGAGAACTTGGGGAAGGGGCAGTTGATGGGTAGCTTTGTATATTTCTACTATGGTTGATAAGTCAGCCAGAGTATCGTTAATGGGAACTTGGGGAAGGGGCAGTTGATGGGTAGCTTTGTATATTTCTACTATGGTTGATAAGTCAGCCAGAGTATCGTTAATGGGAACTTGGGGAAGGGGCAGTTGATGGGTAGCTTTGTATATTTCTACTATGGTTGATAAGTCAGCCAGAGTATCGTTAATGAGAACTTGGGGAAGGGGCAGTTGATGGGTAGCTTTGTAAATTTCTACTATGGTTGATAAGTCAGCCAGAGTATCGTTAATGAGAACTTGGGGAAGGGGCAGTTGATGGGTAGCTTTGTATATTTCTACTATGGTTGATAAGTCAGCCAGAGTATCGTTAATGGGAACTTGGGGAAGGGGCAGTTGATGGGTAGCTTTGTATATTTCTACTATGGTTGATAAGTCAGCCAGAGTATCGTTAATGGGAACTTGGGGAAGGGGCAGTTGATGGGTAGCTTTGTATATTTCTACTATGGTTGATAAGTCAGCCAGAGTATCGTTAATGAGAACTTGGGGAAGGGGCAGTTGATGGGTAGCTTTGTATATTTCTACTATGGTTGATAAGTCAGCCAGAGTATCGTTAATGGGAACTTGGGGAAGGGGCAGTTGATGGGTAGCTTTGTATATTTCTACTATGGTTGATAAGTCAGCCAGAGTATCGTTAATGGGAACTTGGGGAAGGGCAGTTGATGGGTAGCTTTGTATATTTCTACTATGGTTGATAAGTCAGCCAGAGTATCGTTAATGAGAACTTGGGAAGGGGCAGTTGATGGGTAGCTTTGTATATTTCTACTATGGTTGATAAGTCAGCCAGAGTATCGTTAATGGGAACTTGGGGAAGGGCAGTTGATGGGTAGCTTTGTATATTTCTACTATGGTTGATAAGTCAGCCAGAGTATCGTTAATGGGAACTTGGGGAAGGGCAGTTGATGGGTAGCTTTGTATATTTACTATGGTTGATAAGTCAGCCAGAGTATCGTTAATGGGAACTTGGGGAAGGGGCAGTTGATGGGTAGCTTTGTATATTTCTACTATGGTGATAAGTCAGCCAGAGTATCGTTAATGAGAACTTGGGGAAGGGGCAGTTGATGGGTAGCTTGTATATTTCTACTATGGCTGATAAGTCAGCCCAGAGATAGGCGTTAATGGGAAACTTGGGGTAAGGGCAGTTGATGGGTAGCTTTGTATAGTTTCTACTATGGTGGATAAGTTCAGCCAGAGTATCGGTTAATGGAGAACTTGGGGAAGGGGCAGTTGATGGGTAGCTTTGTATAGTTTCTTACTATGGTTGATTAAGTCAGCCAGAGTATCGTTAATGAGAACTTGTGGGAAGGGGCAGTTGATGGGTAGCTTTGTATATTTCTACGATGGTTGATAAGTCAGCCAGAAGTAATCGTTAATGAGGGAACTTGGGGAAGGGGCAGTATGATGGGTAGCTTTGTATATTGCGACTATGGCTTGATAAGTCAGCCAGAGTATCGTTAATGGGAACTTGGGAAGGGGGCAGTTTGATGGGTAGCTTTGTATATTTCTACTATGGTTGATAAGTCAGCCAGAGTATCGTTAATGGAACTTGGGGAAGGGGCAGTTGATGGGTAGCTTTGTATATTTCTACTATGGTTGATAAGTCAGCCAGAGTATCGTTAATGGGAACTTGGGGAAGGGGCAGTTGGATGGTAGCTTGTATATTTCTACTATGGTTGATAAGTCAGCCAGAGTATCGTTAATGAGAACTTGGGGAAGGGCAGTTGATGGGTAGCTTTGTATATTTCTACTATGGTTGATAAGTCAGCCAGAGTATCGTTAATGGGAACTTGGGAAGGGGCAGTTGATGGGTAGCTTTGTATATTTCTACTATGGTTGATAAGTCAGCCAGAGTATCGTTAATGGGAACTTGGGGAAGGGGCAGTTGATGGTAGCTTTGTATATTCTACTATGGTTGATAAGTCAGCCAGAGTATCGTTAATGGAGAACTTGGGAAGGGGCAGTTGATGGGTAGCTTGTATATTTCTACTATGGTTGATAAGTCAGGCCAGAGTGATCGTTAATGGGAACTTGGGGAAGGGGCAGTTGATGGGTAGCTTTGTATATTTCTACTATGGCTGATAAGTCAGCCAGAGTATCGTTAATGTGAACTTGGGGAAGGGGCAGTTGATGGGTAGCTTGTATATTTCTACTATGGCTGATAAGTCAGCCAGAGTATCGTTAATGGGAACTTGGGGAAGGGGCAGTTGATGGGTAGCTTTGTATATTTCTACTATGGTTGATAAGTCAGCCAGAGTATCGTTAATGAGAACTTGGGGGAAGGGGCAGTTGATGGGTAGCTTTGTATATTTCTACTATGGTTGATAAGTCAGCCAGAGTATCGTTAATGGGAACTTGGGGAAGGGGCAGTTGATGGGTAGCTTTGTATATTTCTACTATGGCTGATAAGTCAGCCAGAGTATCGTTAATGGAACTTGGGGAAGGGCAGTTGATGGGTAGCTTTGTATATTTCTACTATGGTTGATAAGTCAGCCAGAGTATCGTTAATGAGAACTTGGGGAGGGGCAGTTGATGGGTAGCTTTGTATATTTCTACTATGGTTGATAAGTCAGCCAGAGTATCGTTAATGGGAACTTGGGGAAGGGGCAGTTGATGGGTAGCTTTGTATATTTCTACTATGGCTGATAAGTCAGCCAGAGTATCGTTAATGAGAACTTGGGGAAGGGGCAGTTGATGGGTAGCTTTGTATATTTCTACTATGGCTGATAAGTCAGCCAGAGTATCGTTAATGAGAACTTGGGGAAGGGGCAGTTGATGGGTAGCTTTGTATATTTCTACTATGGCTGATAAGTCAGCCAGAGTATCGTTAATGGGAACTTGGGGAAGGGGCAGTTGATGGGTAGCTTTGTATATTTCTACTATGGCTTGATAAGTCAGCCAGAGTATCGTTAATGAGAACTTGGGGAAGGGGCAGTTGATGGGTAGCTTTGTATATTTCTACTATGGCTTGATAAGTCAGCCAGAGTATCGTTAATGAGAACTTGGGAAGGGGCAGTTGATGGGTAGCTTTGTATATTTCTACTATGGCTGATAAGTCAGCCAGAGTATCGTTTAATGGGAACTTGGGGAAGGGGCAGTTGATGGGTAGCTTTGTATATTTCTACTATGGCTGATAAGTCAGCCAGAGTATCGTTAATGGGAACTTGGGGAAGGGGCAGTTGATGGGTAGCTTTGTATATTTCTACTATGGTTGATAAGTCAGCCAGAGTATCGTTAATGGGAACTTGGGGAAGGGGCAGTTGATGGGTAGCTTTGTATATTTCTACTATGGTTGATAAGTCAGCCAGAGTATCGTTAATGGGAACTTGGGGAAGGGGCAGTTGATGGGTAGCTTTGTATATTTCTACTATGGTTGATAAGTCAGCCAGAGTATCGTTAATGGGAACTTGGGGAAGGGGCAGTTGATGGGTAGCTTTGTATATTTCTACTATGGTTGATAAGTCAGCCAGAGTATCGTTAATGGGAACTTGGGGAAGGGGCAGTTGATGGCTTCGCCATTAATGGAAGAGATTTCATTTAGGATGTAGCTAAAATGCGCTACCCAGCGTTGGAGGATTTCGTTATGTCGGTGACCAATGTATCCCCATCTGCATTGAGGAGGGGAACTATCTGGTAATGTAGGACCATAGATCGCTTTTAGTGAGTCGTAGAAGTTGTTAACATCATGCCTGTCAGCAAAGCCTTGAATCTCGTCAGCTTTATTGCTCAGACAGGAGTTCCACCAACTCTGTGCTACCAATGCCAAACCTGGACAATGACAGAAAAAGAGAAAAGAAAAATCACAACAACAGAAATGAGGTTCCTGAGAAGAATACTCAACGTATCAAGAAGAGATAAGATCAGAAATGAAGAAATCAGGACTAAAGTGGGGGTTAAAGCTGCTCTAGATTTTATTAGAAAGCAGCAAGTCAAATGGTTTGGCCATGCAAGTAGGCTACCAGTCAACAGCATGCCACAACAAGCAATGATGTACAGACCAGATGGAAACAGAGGAAGAGGCCAACCACGTAAACGTTGGACGGAGGGAATATCAGAATCCATGGGAATGTCGATATACGAAGCCCATAACCGGGCACTCTCACGAAGTTTATACTTCACCTCGACACCGCAAGGTACAAGAGGAACATGATGAGATGAGATGAGATGAGGAGTTCCACATGTGCGCAAGTTTCTGCTGCATGACTTTCCGGATGTTGTTGACGGCATCTTTGTTTGTTTGTTTGTTTGTTTTTATTTTGGTAACTACGAATCGTTCAAATATGCTTCATAGAGAAGGTGTTTCTCGTCCAGCAATTGGTTGATGTCTTAAGAATTGTCATCGAATAAGCATTTATACTTTCGGGGGGTGGGGGGGGGGGGGGTGACTGGTTTGATGTGCATGCTTATTTTTGAAACAACCAGACTATGGTCTGTTCAACATTCGGCACAGCATATGGAATTTGTCACCCGAACGTCTTGTCTGTTACTCCTCTTGACGATGACGTGGTCGACCAGGTGCCAGTGTTTCGAGCGAGGGTGCATCCACGATGTCCGATTTCTAATGGGAAGACGGAAAATTGTGTTGTTAATCAGGAGATCGTGTTCGGCGAGGTCTGATGAAGTCCATTGCTGTTACAATTCCCGTCTCCTTGCGTTTCAATAAAGCCACTTCTAGAGGATATGTCCATGCCTACTCTGGCATTGAAGTCCCAAAGGAGACCAACTTATACTCCTTGTATGTTAAGACATTATGCAGGTTCTCATAGAACTTGTTCTTGATGTGATAGATGAAGAATGACTTGCGCGTTGAATTGGATTAAAGTGTGAAATAGTTGAGCAATTCGTCGACAAGACTCACTCGCCTGAGTACCTCTGAACCCAGTGGCAAGACAAATCAAGACAATTGGAGACGAATACAGGGCAGTGGATCACACAGGGCGTATTACTTGCCTTGCCGTGCTCATTACGTCCCACAACGCTTTGTGGGTAAACGCCGTCTTGCCAGTTTAACTCACCAATGATATCTTCAGCGCAGTCTGCCTAATCCCGTCTTCACATGTTGGGTAGGCATACTTTAGTTCATCTTCTGGTTTAACGCCGAATCGGTTACCCTCGCCTGGTTTTCCCGGCCTGTCAATCCGATGCCCGGGGTGGGGTGGGGTGGGTGGGGGCGACCGCTGTCGCATGCTAGCAGCTACTACGAGACACAGGCGTCAGTTTGGACCAGTGTGATATGGGGGCCCCCCACCCTCCCCCCACCCTTATAACTGCAGGCAATAGGAGCCAGCTAACTACTTATAATAAAAGTCAACCTTCCTAACCCCAGATCAACTGATGCATGATCGATATCTACCTTAAGAACATTTGCTGAAGTCGGAGCTACCAAGTGAGGAGTCGTACCATCTACCCATTTACAAATGATTACCATTAGTGCTGCTTGGTTCTATAAAATATAGGTCTCGCTCCATCTACAGTGCTATTTGATCCATAAAATATAGATCTGGTTCCATCTGGTCTATAAAATATGGATCTTGCTCCATATGCCGCTCCGTTTGGTTTATAAAATATGGGCCCAGAGCCACATGATCTATACAATATGGGTCTTGCTCCAAATGCCGTGGCATTTGGTCTATAAAATATGGGTCTACTCCAAATGGTCTACACAATATGAGTCTAGCTCCATTTGGTCTATAAAATATGAGTCTTGCTCCATACGCCCGCCGTTTGGTCTATAAAGTATGGGTTTAGAACCATATGCCTAATGCGCCTTACGGCGTGTAAGAGGGACATTTACCACTTACTTTTGCCATGTGATATTTCTTTCAATTTGTAAACTTATTGAGTACCAAGTGAGATCCAAATGTAGTGACAATGTAATGAGTAAGTAAATATTAGGGACGATCATTTGAAACCCGTTCCAATGGCTTCATTACAAAAGCATGAAAGAAACATTAACAGGTGTGGTAGAATTAAACAAAGCATTCATTTTGAATGAATTATGCACCATTGGTTGGACAGAAGAAGTCGCCGTAGGCATTCAGGCAAGCATCCCATTGGTTAAGGTAGGCGGCGAATGCCGTTCGCAAAAAAAAATAAAAAGGATTGTGGTTGCTCACTGAACCAAGTTATCTTTATCATGTTGACATGTCTTAATTTATCGAAAGCCTTTGTGTAGTCAATAAAGCAAATGTGTAGGTCTTTGTTTACTTCTATAGGACATTCGATTACAATTCTGAGCATATATTTCTTATATTACTTTCTACAAACTCACATTGTTCTTTTCCTATTTCGAGTGGTATTTTCTTCCTTACTCTTTGCATGATAATATTCAGCAAAATCTTATTGCTGTAGGCTCATTATACTAATTGTTCGATTTGATCACACGCCAATGCACATGATTTCTTCGGGATTATAGTAAATATAGAATTACATAATTCAGGAGTTGTACCTCCAGTATCATATATTGCTTTCAGCAATCTTGTTAGTTAATTAGTTAGTTAGTCGACAGATCATCCTCATCGCACATTGAACCATTCAGTCCATAAGTGCTCGGATCCACTCCTCAGCAAATCCCGCAGCGTGTAGCGGCTAACGACACCAGTTCTGTGTTGGTGTATCAATCTTCTTTGACTTCCTGCGTAGTGTTCTTGTTTGGCCACCCCTCCTTTAATTTGCTGTTCTCGCAGTCTGGCCATGGTTGTAGATTCACAGTCATCACTTGGTTCACGCAACAGTCTTACTTCTTGTAGAGCATTCAGAATGTCAGCCTGGTCCATGGAGCGTCCGGCCTCCACAGTAGCTTTACCTGCGAGCTCGTCAGCCAGCTCATTTCCTAGTACTCCCGCATGCCGTGGCACGAAGATGAAACTAATCTTTTCCAGCCGAGACCATCCAGAGACAGCAACCATTCTCTTCGGGTCCACCCCACCTCTATCCTCTTGATCGTGTTCATTGAGTCACTAAGGAAACGTGCCCTAGTGAATGCCTGTGTCTCGAGCCATTTTATTGCTTTACTTACTGCCATGACTTCCATGGTCAGGCTACTTGTGGTTTCAGTGAAAGCACCAGAGTCCTCCTTCACAATTCTCCCTCCGACCCAAGCCGTAATGGCCCATGAGCTTCTCACATGTCGGACGGCCGACCCATCTATGTAGATGACAGCATCACCGTCTAGCGATCTCTCGAAAATCAACGCTTGTTCTTCAGACTCCACAGCAGCCGGATTTTCTTGTCTGCATTTTCTATCTAGTTGGATGCAAACTGAAAAGGATGTGCAGAAATCTGTTGGCACTTGTACCCACTCCTCGTCAGGTTCTAAGTCCTCAAGTGAACACACTTGTTGAAGAATGTCTTCGGCTTGACCCATCCATGACCGTCCTCTTTTTAACTTGCTGCCCTTCATCTTCATAATATCACTGTACAGTGGATGTTGTGTGTTTGCGTTAACTCTGAGGTAGGCGCGTGCCCTGCAACCTTGTATTCTGTCTTCAATGGTTGGAAAATCAAGAAGGTAGCGCATCGCCCTGCATGCTGTATCTCTTGTACATCCAAGAATGATGCGCATAGCTTCATTCTCTATCCTTTCCATCCTTTCTATCTGCTTACGGCTGAGAATCAGGATTGCCATTGCATACTAAAAAACAGACATGACCAGCCCCTCGTACAGAAAACATAGATGACGCTGCTCACAGTTTTCTGCCGCCATCACCAGCATCGCAGCCAAACCCCGCTTGGCCTTTGTTATCACCTGGTCTATGTGCTCATTATAAGCAAGGCTTCGATCAAACCGTATCCCCAGGTAATTAATTCATTGCCTGCGTTCTTTCCACCGTCTCTGAACACAGCTTTACAGTTGGTATTGGAGTGGGGACAGTATGATTATTCAACGAGAGCCAAGTCACTGTTGCCTTTGTTGGACTGACCATTGCCCCAGCTACTCACACCAAGTACTTATGCGATTGAGTTGGGTTTGTAGTTCCACAGCAACCTGATCTCTATCCTTACTCTGGCGATGCACTAAAACATCGTCGGCATATGACAATGTCCTACCAGGTCCAGTGATCTGCCCACTAGTGATTCTCACTTTGCAGCCGTTGAACAGTACCGGAGATAATGGTGATCTCTGTGGTAGGCCAGGATATATTGTTGTTGGTTCCGAAGTCCAATTGCCACATATAAAAACTAATTTCCGTTGGAAGAGGGCTGCAGCGATCCAACTAAGGAGAAATGGACTTATTTTGAGTTTAAGAAGCTGAAGCATTAAAACATCCACTGGTACTCTGTTGTACTCGTCCTCAAGATCAATCGCTGCAGCAAAGGATTCAATGCCTGAATGGAAACCTTCATAGACACCATGGGTAAAAACTGCTGCATTCGTCCAGGTTTCTCTTTTTGGACGGTATCCACCCAGGGTAGTTGGGAAAACACCTTGCCTCTCTAGCTGGCTTGATATTAACTTCTCCAGCAGCTTGCCTATTGTATTCTGCATGGTTATAACTCGATATCCCTGCATTTTTGTGTGGTCTTTGCCAGGCTTCGGCAAGGGAATCATATAGCTGTGTAACCACTCCTCCTTGATGCTAGCACTCACTATGCTGTTGTTGTACATGTCTGCTAGTTTCTCTAACTCGTTATCGGTACACCTATTGATGTCGTCGTATCTTATGGCATCACCCCTGGAGCGCTGTTTTTGATCGTCGAAGCACAGCCTTGATTTCTTTCACCGTCACTGTGTCTTCATCCGAAGTGTTCTGGGCTTTGCACCTGTCTGAGGTGACCTCCTTGGCAAGATTTCGATTTCGGCCTCCCATGTCTGCCTGGTTGCTCTGCTCTAGGTAGCGTTCAAAGAGGGCTTTGCCCTTGTCCTCGTCAGTCCTCTGCCAGATGAGGTCAGCACCTTGGAAGTCAGAAATGCTATTATTCTTGACTACCCCACTCGTGCTTTTATGTAGTCGCCAGAAAAATTTCAGTGACTTGTCTGTGCTTACTCTTTGACACACCTCTGCCAATTTTTCACTTTTAACCACATTGACCAGTTTTTTTTAAATAGCTTACTTTTGTGTGCATCTGTCTTTCTAAGTGCATGCAGGGACTAGGATGGCCAGCTCTGTTCTTCTTGGCATTTTGCTATCTCCTTACAGCACTACGCTTATCCACCCAAGCCTTCTCCACCTCGAAATTCCACCAAGGTGGTTGCTCCCAGCTTATTTTCCTGCCCTGAAGCTTTCTGCGCTTGTCACGTCTTTTTTTTTACTCATCACATCTTGCCCTGAACTGTCATACTGGAAAGTCTTGACCGTTAGTTTGTGCTGCCTGGTTCTGCCTTCCTCCATCAATATGCTGCAAGGGTGGTGGTCGCTGCCGTGGAGTCCTAGGATATCCCATCTACACACTGTAGTGAGTGAAGGAGAAACCAGCGCCATATCAATAGCACTGTCCTCATCACCTGGACTGCTTGCTGACCTGGTGACACAGCCACTGTTGATACAAACAAGGTTAATGGTTTCAAGTGCAGTCTCGAGCGCCTCTCCCTGTGTGTTGGAGGAAATGTTTCCCCATGATCTACCTTTAGCGTTGAAATCGCCACAGAAAATAACATTTATCTCGTGACCTAATATGTCACTTAAACACTGCCACTTCTGGGAATCCATACTTGCATTGCGGACAT